>CM035406.1:142884869-143212369 GCA_020310875.1 Ceratopteris richardii
TGTAGCAATTTGTAGCCTGTTCTGGACAACTATTCTCTGCATCTAAACAACCAGTCTACAGTAGACTGTTCTACAGTTGATTTTCTAATTTCTACTGCCATAAATGTTTAATGAATTGTGATCATTGGTGAAAATTGAACTATCACATTTGCATGCTTCCATGCTTAATGATTCAATTGTTTGGCTTGTGTAGATGCCAAGGAAAGCCGGTGGAGAATGGGAGTATGTGGACAAGGTCAAAGCCTTGCCAAAAGGGAATTGGACATGTAGATGCAAATTTTGTGGCCACATATGGGATGGAGGAGCCAATCGAATTCGGGCACACATTCTTGGCCTCAAAGGTTATGGAGTAGACAAATGTGCTCAAGCTCCCCAAAAGATACAGGAAGCATGCAGAAAACTACTTGCAAAATCATCTCAAGAAAGTGGGTCATGCTCTAATGCCAATGTGATGCATTCACATGAGGATATTGTAGCAAATGAATCAGCAAATATTGATGATCATGAGGAAACCTATGTATCTCAGCCATGTGGTGATACTTCCACTTTTCATGCATCCCAAAAAAGAAGAGCCTCTCAAGGACCTTTGCAAAAAGCTTGGGAAGCTCAAGCAAGAGCTGATGCAGACAAAGCTCTTCGTAGGTTCTTTTTTGCAGAAGATATACCATTTTGGAAAGTAAGAAGCCCTTACTTTCTTGATATGGTTAGTGCAATTGGTCGTGTGGGCTCTTCTTATAAGCCACCATCATATCATCTTTTGCGTACACGTCATCTTTGTGATGAAGTGAGGTTCATTGAAGGTGACTTGCTGAAATTCCGTGAGAAGTGGAAACGTTTTGGATGTAGTATAGTGTGTGATGGCTGGTCTGATGTTAGGAATCGACCAATCATTAATATTATGGTCAGTTGCATCTATGGAAGCATGTTTTTGAGATCTGTGGACACTTCAGGTGAAGTAAAAACTGTGAGTACATCTTTGAGATTTTGAAAGAAGCTATCAAAGATGTTGGACCTGAAATGTTGTCCAGTATGCATGGACAATGCAACAAATTGTGTAAGGCTGGTTCTTTGGTTGAGCAAGAATTCCCACATATTTTTTTACACGAGATGTACATGCCATTGCATTGATTTGTTGTTTGAGGATATTGGTGGGCTTGCTTGGGTGAAGCCAATATTGAATCAAGCTCTAAAAGTCACAACTTTTGTGACTATGAAGCCAAGCATACTTGCTCTATTTAGAAAACATTCTTCAAAAGATCTTCTTAAACCTGCACAAACCAGATTTGCTTACATGTTTATCATGCTATCAAACTTGTTGGATGAAAGAGTGTATAATGGATTGAGATCCATGGTGGTTTCAGCTGAGTATACTAGAAAAAAAGTATGCCAAACAAGAAAGGCTGAAGATGTATCTGGTATTGTTCTAAGTGCATTTTTTTGGAGAAGTGCACGAGAGATTGTAAGCATATGTGCCCCTATTTTGAAGGTATTGCGTTTAGCGGATAGAGAAGGAGCTACCATGGGTCTTGTTTATGAATTGACAGATAGAATGATTGAGCAAATCAGCCACATTGATGGTATTGAGAATGCAAGGTTAGAGGAAGTGAAGTCTTTGTGTGTGAAAAGGTGGGACATGATGCATTCTCCATTGCATGCAGCAGCCTATGTTCTCCACCCTATTTGGAGAGAAAAATGCCCCGATGATGATGGAGAAGTTAGTGATGGCTGGATGGATGTCCTTGAGCGTTACACACATGGAGATCTTGAAAAGCAAGGGATTCTTATGGATGAGCTTGATAAGTATAAATCAATTGAAGGTACATATCAAAGGCCTCTTGCTAGAGATGAAAAGAGAATGCATTATGCGGTGAAGTGGTGGGAATCATTTGGGGCTCGTACGCCGAATTTGCAAAAGCTTGCTTTGCGTGTTCTTTCACAAGGAACTTGTGCTTCTCCTTGTGAAAGAAATTGGAGTACTTTCTCCTTGATACATACTAAGTTGAGAAATAAATTGCTTCCAAGGAACACAGAAAAGTTGGTTTATATTCATACCAACTTACGGCTTGCAACTAAAATCAAAGAGAGAGGGTTGAGAAGATAGAAGTCACACTTGATATGATTGAACATGAAAAAGATGATGATAGACTTCTCACATTGCAAAGAGCAAAGAGGGTGAGGGTATGCTTGACTCTACTACTCCCATACTTGAGAGACTTTCATTGAGGGATGACGATCCTCTTTTTGCACATGATGATGATGATGATGATGATGATGATGATGATGATGATGATGATTATGATGATGCTCCTCATGGTGATGATGATGTAGGAGAGGAGGATATTCAGCTTGATGATGATTGATGACTTCATATATTGTTGGGCCTTGGCATAGTAGTTATTAGTCTTTTTGGCTGCTAGTTATCATATCTTTTTGCAGCGTGTTTACTATCTTTTTGGCTTCACTATGATGTCTTTTATTATCTTTTGTCTATGAATGTGTAAAAATATTTATTTTGTTGAAATATATAATATGTATATAAAAAATAATATAGATTTTGATATTTTTATTAGAAAAAAAAAAAGGTCGCGTCGGGAAACGTCAGAAACGTTTTACCGTACTCGTCAGAAGTCGGCTAAACGTCAGAAGTCAGAAGTCAGAAAACGTCAGTAACAACCATGCATACATACATATATACATATATATATACATAATATATATATACATATATATCTATATATATATATAGATATATATATATAATATATAGAGTAGAGAGAGAGAGAGGAGATATATCATATCATATATCTATATATATATATATATACTATATATGTGTGTGTGTGTGTGTGTGTGTATGTATATATATATATATATATATAATATATATATATGATATCATCTATATATATCATGTAGGTATAATGTTATTCCTATAATATGTTACTTTATGTTTATTCAAAGACATGTTTACTCACTTATGTATCTAATCTATTTGTATATGTGGAGTATGCACCTACTATGTATATAATATGTATGCATTTGTGTGCTATGTATGTATGTAAAATGTATATACTATGTATATATGTTCGTAATAATGTATGTATGTAGTACATATTTACTACTATGTATGTAATATAATATAATCTATGCATGTGTGTATGTATGTACTATGTATATATGTATGTATGTACCTGGCAAGACATCAACGATCTATATAGTTGATATGTACACTATATAAATGTTAACATGTCTTGTTTTCATGCCTTTTTTATAATACTTGAGCACTTATAGGAGGATAATTATACTTAGAATATCTAGAATTTAAAAAAAAATAAAATAAAAAATTGATTTGTACGCGACTTCATCGCATCTTGGGGTTCGCAACTTGAACCCATTGCTATTGAAGGCTTCCATGTAGGAAAACTTGTTTGTGTTGATGTACATGTAGAGAAATCACAGGAATCTACAAGAACTTTGAGACATGTGGAGATAAAATATAGGAGTGCAAAGAAGGCATATTATATTGGAACCATGAAGAATACAAAGAAGGTATGTAGATTCTAGAGCATCCATCAATTTCTTGGAGAAGAAGATAAAACCTTCAAGAGCAAAGATCAGATGTAATGTGGTCATTTTAAACACCATAGAGAACACTTCTTGAAAATAATCCCTCTTTCTAGGCATATCCCTTAGCAACCAGCATTATACTTGAGTTTGCCATCTACAATCTCAATTTTGTATACCCACTTGTTAGGAATTGCTTTACTACCTTTGGGCAACTCAACCAAATCCCAAGTATCATTCGTATGCAAGGCCTTTATCTCTTGCTACATGGCTAACTCCCACTTCTTCTCATGCTCGCATAGCTTTGCCTCTTTGTAATTGAGAGGCTCGGTACATGTGTACAAAGGGCATTCGATTCGTAAAATCAAGTACGCATTTGCTTCAAGGGAGGAACCTTAACTCGGGGGTAAGGTTCGTAAGATTCGTCCATTAAAAAAATACACACACACACACACATATATATATATATATATATATATATATATATATATATATATATATATATATATATATATATATATATATATATATGTGTGTGTGTGTATTTTTTTAATGGACGATCTTACGTGTATATATACCCTTCTCCTTTTGGACGAATTTTTTTAATGAAGGGTATATATATATACCCTTCTCCTTTTGGTCTAGTTCCTACTATCATACTAAAGAAACATTAACCTCTAAAGAGGTCAGATCCTATCCAAGAAGGAAGCGATTGCCGATCTATGCTCAGCTGATATGACATCCATATCCAACCTCGGTCTCGCTTTGCACAAAGTCCGAGAGAAGTGCAGTATGGGTCTCTTATTCCCAAACAACATCTTATTCTTGAGCTTCCAATAGTCCAGTGCAGATAACCGCATCTCTTTCTGACCCCAATCGCAAGCTTTATTAGCCGAGTCAAACAATAGGAATGTGCTGCAAAATTTGGACGGTATGCTATCCCATATGGGAAAGAGGAAGAAGCTATTCCACCATCTTTGAACATGTGAGCATGACCAGAAGGCATGACGCATAGTCTCAGCATAAAAGGCACGATGTGGATAACGAACACCCTATATACCATGTTTGGAGAGAAATGCCCCAAGAGTGAAATGCCCCACTGAAATCCTCAACATAAAGACTTTCATCTGAAAGTAAGAGATTGAGTCCAAGATAGTTGAAAACCTTGCATGCCACCAAGCTCTCGTTTTGTCCATTTTCCACCTCATATTGCACTGGGAAGTAATGTCATTACGATCAGCAAGAGAGAAATAATATGTTCTATCTACATCGTTCCACCATCATGTATGCTTAGCAAAAAGCAAGTCAAAGAAAAAAAAAGTGATCTTTTCAAAATATATATATATATATATATATATATATATATAATATATATACTATATATATATGTGTGTGTGTGTGTGTATATATATATAGTGTGTGTGTATTTATATATATATTGTGTATCATGGAAGAACTTAGCGCTCTAGAGTCTTAATGGTTTCCTTTGGCTCTCACGAACTATATATGTGTGTTTCTTTATATATATATGTGTGTGTGTACATATATATATGTGTGTGTGTATTTATATATATATATATGTGTGTATCATGGAAGAACTTAGAGCTCTGGAGTCTTAATGGTTTCCTTTGCCTCTCACGAATGCAGAAATGCAAATGAATGCAAGAATGTAAGCTGCATTCCCAATGGCTAATAGGCTGATAGCTATGCTCTTAAAACGCAAGAGTCAATGGCTCCTCTGTCCCAGGAGAACTCCCAAAATGAACCTTAAAAAAAATTCAGGCAACAAACCTTACAAACCAGGTTCGAACCGAACCTTACGAACCTTAAAACAAACCTTATGGTTCAGGTTCTCAAACCAAATCCACCTTGCCCTCATCTGATAACATAATATATTGCACAAAGGGGTCCACATCTGTTCACAAGCCTCCTTAATCGTGTAGATCTTCACACCCAATGATCAATATCCTCTAGCATGGGATCTACACCAGTAGTACAACAACTTCCTGGTTGTTGATGGGCTCCTCTATATCATTTTCAACCCTGTTTTCAGCATGAATAGGTGGCTGCATATGCCCTTTAGGAGCCTCATTTCGCTATCCAACATCCTTTGGCTTAATTACTCCTGACTCATTGTGATTTGCAGCCAAAAAATCAAGTTAAACAGGTGGCTGTAAATGCTGAAATTGGACCCCTTTATGATCATTTTTAGAGGCACAAATCATTTTTAAACAGCCTTGCCTCATTAAATACATTCATCTCACCTGCATATTACCTTCTTGAGATGAGGTGACCAAATTTTGTATCCCGATTCCCATTTCACCCTTCATCTCCATATCACATGAAGAGGCCTTTTAGAGATTTTGCATCTAATTTGTTCCTAAGCTCAGGTCTAATATCCACAAATGAACCACAAGCCAAAGATGTGTAGGTGTTCATATGTAGTAAGTGTGGACACATGAGGGATCAATTGCAAATATGTACGATAGTTTTCAAAGCCTCTCTCCAAAAACCATGAGGGAGATTAGTTGTGGAAAGCATACATATCTCCCTCTTCCAAAGGGCCCTATTATACTTCAACCCCACCATTAGAAGAGGTGCCATATGGGACTGGTAGCTCGAGCCTCCTTTTTAAAGCCAAGATTTTCACAAAATCACTACTTAATTCAATATTTGTAAAGTTTGAACTCACCTCAATCATCAAAGCATAAGCATTTCAGCTTTCTACTTGTTTGGGTGGTCACAAATGCATGAAATGTTTTGAATGCAGCAAGGCCTCATTCTTATTTTTAGTAAATAAACCCAAAACTTCGTAGACTAGTCACTAACAAAAAAAAACAAAGTAACAAACACCCCTCCCCCATAGCTTTTAATGGACATGCTAAAAAAAAAAGTGAACAAGATCAAGCACATTAGACTTACAAGAGCCCACCAGAGTAGTAGGGATTCTTTACTTGCTTACCATATTGACATTCACAACAAAAGTCAAGTTTTTCTGCCTTGAACATCAAACTTGTCAAGATAACATAATTTATCAAGACCAGTAATAAAAAGTATATTTACAAAATTAATCAATAACTAAATTAGCAATAACAATAATAATAATAATATAAAAAAAAAGGGAACAAAGGATTAGAATAAACTTATCATTAATGATTAAAAAATTCCCCTTTTCTATTGAATTTACTAATGATCAATTTGAACACATGAAAGAAGAACCATAAATGAACTTGTTACAAAGTAAGAAATTCCTTACCTTCTTTAAAATTTTCTTAAATGAATACCCTTTTTGAACAAGCAAAGAGATTAGATGACAACACTGAACTACAAATGAAGACAAACTTGAACATAGATGAGAAAACCTACACCAATTTAGAGCACCATACTTTGCTTAATGAGTAATATTGAATCAATATGAGGCATTCGAATCACAGTAATGCTACCAAATTCCAGTTCTTATCCTTTATCATGATTGTCTACTTACAAACCAAAAGGAGATTGAAATATTTTTAGATTTAGAAAAGCACAAGAATCACCATGTGACTTAAAATTCAGCTCACAAAAATCTTTGGGATAAATACCACCACCCAAAAGCATCATTATTTAAATACTAAATCTTGAAAAGAACTAAAATCAGGAACAAACAAATCGTCTACAACGCATCTAATATTAGAAAGTTTGTGTATAATGAGAGGTAAAGTATTAGCTAAACAAGCCACTCCATAAAACAAGCATAGCCCTTAACCATGTGCTTCTTTGCACACTTCTTTCAACAAAGGAAAAAATGTGATCTTCAACTTAAATGTCTATCCCAAAACGACAAGTATCAAAAGCATAATATCTCATACAAGGAGTGATGACATCCCTATTCTTATCATGAATACCCTAGAGTATGTACAAGCCATAATAGACAGACTTTCTAAATGAAGACTTCTAATAAAACAACAAGCTGAGTTTCTATCGCTTATTTTTTCCTTCTTCATAAAACGAAACATTCATCCTAGAACCACGTTAGAATCATAACAAACATATCAACTTCACCTTGATATTTTCTAACTTCATTAATCCTCCAAATGATTTAGCCCTTCAATATGGTTATGTTGATTGTGCCTTGTTGGTTTTTGCTTACATGAGCAATCCAAAAGAAAAATGACATAGTTGCTTTTTCAAGAATAAATATTCACCTTTACTTTTGCATCCATCCACCTCTTCACTCATTTTACCTTTGCAGTATCAACCCATCCATTATTTCAAATCCAAGAGTTTGAAGTCTGGATGACCTAAACAATTTGAGAGACCTTCAAGTTTGCATACAAACATGATGCACATATTTTATCAAGGCACCATCATTATTTTCATGAGAAATGTAGCTTGAATCATGATGTTATCCCAAATACCATGTAGTAACTTTAGGCTCATCAAAGCATGCAATTTGTCCTTGGCATCGCAACAGACAATAAATGAAGAAAATCATAGACTTAAATAGTATCAGGGTAACAATATCAGGCTCTGACCCTCACATTGTCATTTGGGTAATCCTTATAGCGAGTCACTTGTTGATCGATTATATGTCAGACATTTTCATGAAGCCTTCAAAAGTTATAATGCAATTTTGACTGCAATCTGCAACTAGGACCTGATATTAAAGTTTGATTTCGAAGTTTGACTTCTATAACAAAGCGAAATGCTGATACCATAGGTCTTCAATGGAGTTCTACTCTATGTTTCTCAAGGCCCTACCTCCATGTCAGCAAAAATATGAATACTGTTTTGATGTATAAATCTGTAACCTTCTTTGTACTACCCATGCTCATAATAGTGATGTACTCTTTTATCAATATAGAAATACATCTGAAATCAACATACTTGGCACTCAATATTTTTTTCTTTTAAACATAACAGAAGATAAGAAAGTATTCAAAAATATTCAAAAGAATTTCACATACTAGAAAACTACGGTGCAATGCCAGAACCTTGTAGGATAAAAATCAAGAGAAGATCACTTTACCAGTAATGGAAGGTAAAGTAGCACTTTTTCCACGGACATTAAGATGTCTGCGTGATTTAAGTTCCCCACCATCTATTACCTCACACAAAACAGAATCTACAGTTTTTGATTTTACTAGCAAAGACATCATCCCTCCTACAAAAAGAAAACACAACTAATTACATAAGGTTGTGAATATATTCTTTTGCGCACAGGTAAATTGGAAAAAAAAAAAGAAATCAATTACCATCAACAGTAAGATGTCACCACTCTCAACATCATTAACAAAGTCATCATAGTTTACACTGACACAGTTCTCTGTACCTACTCCTCTTCTGATGGTAAAAGTAAATTCTTGTCCCTTCTCTAGCTTGATGGGCTGAGGTAAGTCTCCACTTCTAACCTCGGGCCCCTAAGAGGAACAAAAGACTAGCCAGTTAGTCCAAAGCAGTGAACAGAAATGAATACCAAGTAACACATAATGCAACACATCAATGATATAACAGAACTTAAACTGAATCTCTGGGGCTCCAATACATAGGAAGGCTGTCCGTAAAGGAAAGATTGAATTGTAGTGTTTCTAAGAAAGACTTTGAAGGGTAATCAGGCTTGACAATGTCAAAGTCTGGTGAGATTTTATTCCTTGGAAGTTTGTGGCTCCGAAAATGAACAGCAAGTGGACTATACAGTCAATTCTCAAGGAGAGTGTCACAAACACATCAGTTAGAACTGCTGCAGAAACTTTAAAAATTAAAAACAGAGTAGAGATCATATTCACCTTTGTGTCCAACATGATAGCAATCACATTATCTGGTGATGTAGCATTATACTCCTTTACTAGGTCAATAACTTTCTTGTGTGAATTGTGATCTCCATGAGACATGTTCAGCCTTGCCACATTCATGCCCACTTTTGCAAGCTCCCAGATCATTTCACGAGTACATGAAGAAGGGCCAATGGTACACACAATCTTGGTCTTTCGTTGAAAAATGGGGTTTCATCCATAACTCATTGTTATTTCGCAAAGATAGCAATTCTTCTGCAGAGAGGTAGCTAACATCCTGCATGAAGAACTCATTATATTTTCAGTGCATCCATACAGAAAATTCCATTCACCAATTATGCATAATTTAAATGTGCACATTCGATTGGTAATAGATGATCCAGCTTGTATAAAATATGCTAAAGACACAGCTTTCATTCATACTCGATGAGATGAATCAACCCTTGTGCCAATGATTCACTTCCTCTCTTAATTGTACACCACCTTTCCATTGATTTGATTCGTCAATTAGACTAGCACAAGCACATACAGCAAGAGAGAGGTAAACATATTCGAGAGTATAAACACGAATCAATTTGCATGCAACAATAGTTTGTTTCATGTCTGTACGAATTTTTTTTCATAGTTTTCACACTTCATACTTGTTTCATGTTGCATTCACGCGGATATTAGAATCGGCTCTTTCCCTTTTGCGTGTAGATTAGTTATTTAGTTTTGTGAAGTTGAACAGCTCTTTGTGTTGCATATGCTCAAAGGATTCTACTCGTTTAGCGTAATTGAAGTGCCCAAAGAGCGAAAGTTATATCATTGGCCAGAATCCACAGCCAGAAGAGTTTTGAAGTGTGAAGAGGCATTCCATTCACTTCAACTCCAATAATCAGTCATCCAGTTCATTTTTCGTTCAGTTGTTTGAATTTATGTGTTTTGAGTTAGTTTGCGTGCATTTATATATAATATTATAACGTATGAATTAGGTCCTTCTAGGAAATGAAAGATATAAGCTGTGAAAATTTACAAGGTTGTTTCATACTTCTTTCAAAATTTCTAAGGTTGTTTCATACTTCTTTCATACTTTCGATCCCTACGAAAATGTCGAATGGTTCACTTATGCATGTAACCACTGTATGATTTTAGCATGAGAAAGGAAAACGCTTACTCCGTAGGTATTAATATCATCTGGCGATATGGGGAAGAGATCGGACTGTCTCGAGTGTCTTCTAGGGGAAGGGCGTACATTAGAAGCTTGTAAAGCAAGAGAGCGTGGTGTCGATGCTTGCTGCAGACAGAGGTCATCTGATCGTGTCAGAGACAAGGGGCGTAAAGAGGCACCACTGCAGAGAGAGAGGTGAGCATCGGCGTGAAGAGATGAAGCTGTGTTTGTGAACATCGTAGAGGACGCTGCCATATCTATGATACCTGGAGCGGGCAGCGTGTAGAACAAGGTTCGCATGAAGAACAAAACCCTGAAAAGTAGGCTCAGGACATAAATTGTTCACAGATGCCACCTATTTCGGGTCAGAAGTCAAGTTAGATAGATTTGAGGCATAGGAGCTCCGAGCGATTTAGCACCCTACATATGTTCAAAGCTTGGTCGGGCGGAGGGGTGGAGACTCGACGCCTCACGACTCACGCGCCATTCGATACGACTTTACTACTGCGGAGCCTGAGATTTTTTATTTTTATTTTTTTTAAAAGAGTACAATGAATTGAAAATATACATTCACACATCCAGCCTCCTAAGTTATAAAGTAGAGGCACTCATCATGAGAGACTTATGGGCATGTCCAGCCAAGACTTGAACTGAGGACTTTCTCCCACAGCTTCAAGGCGTCAGCCATTATGCTACGCGGGCTTGAATAAGGAGCCAAGATATTGAGTTAGCGAGTAATTCTTTGTTGAACATCAACATGAAAGAATTATATAGGGAGACAATACAAGTAAACAACTAAAAAGTAGAGTTTCTCTTCAAAAATATGAAAATCTATTATGTTGTTGCGGCTAATTTGTAAAAATAGTCTGATTAGCGTAGATATGTTTCTGGTAACATTTTTTATACACCAATTTGCTTGGTAAAACTCTTATAGTATACCCCTTATTTGGGTCTATTAATTTATATTCATGTACTTAGCCAATACATATAATTAGAGCTACCGTTAATTGTAATCTCAGATTATGTACTCTATACACATTCACCATCATCAAATAACTACTCAAGAAGACCTCCGCACATCGTTCAAAGCCAGGCTCATGTATAAGAAGAGC
Source organism: Ceratopteris richardii (assembly GCA_020310875.1). Lineage (NCBI taxonomy): Eukaryota > Viridiplantae > Streptophyta > Polypodiopsida > Polypodiales > Pteridaceae > Ceratopteris > Ceratopteris richardii. Next base: position 142,896,467 of record CM035406.1, read on the forward strand.
AACAGAGAGGCTAATCAAAGAGAGAGAGAGAGAGAGACGATCAAAGGGAAGAAGAGGACCAGTGAGAGAGTAGATAATGATCGTAGTGTAATCTTGTCTCTTGATCACTGAATCTCTATAGTAAATACCAGTTTTTGTAATTTGTGTATTTTAATTCAACATGGCTATTTGTGGCTATTCGGGTTGTGTTTCTTGTCACCAGCTAAAGTATACTTTCTATTCTTTGTGTCATATAGACGATGCAAATTTAAGTTGTGTTATTCTTGTGAACCCTTCTTGTACTCTTTGTTATGCTTATACTCCCCTGAGGATTTGGGTGCGTGAAGTGTTTCTTTGCACAAGCATGTTACAGGGTATACTTTCCTAAGGAGAACCCCCCTTGAGTAGAAGTTTTCCTAGGATGTATATCTACTCATGTTCCCAAAAACAAGTCTCGAGTCCCTCTTCTATCGGAGTGACGATGATAAGTAGGATTACCAATGGTTTTTTATTGCTAAACTCCAAATGGAAGATCGATATCCCTTGAGTGTTGGTTGAGTGTCCTAGCAAGCAAACCGAATGACAAACTCGACAAACACATAATTGGTGACCACTATGGGATAAGGATTGCTAAAGAAGGTTGCAAGATAGCAGCATGTAGATACAGATAAGAAGGCAAACAACAAAAACTAGGTAGGACACAAGGATAGGGAGAGCCCAATGGAGGTTTTGGCATGCCCATGATGCATTCTAGCCTGATGTATTTGTTGCACAGGGAAGGGAAACTAGGTGTTCCAATGGAATGAAAGGAGGAAGCATTTGTTGCACAGGGAAGGGAAACTAGGTGTTCCAATGGAATGAAAGGAGGAAGCAAATAAGAAAGGTACCAAACCAATAATTTTAGAAGGTAGTCCATACTTCCTTTTTAATTTCATACCAGAGAATAAAGATGGAGGTAAATATTCTTGACTTAGCAAGAAGTTTTAGAAAGGGTTACTCTAATGATCGTTCAATGTCTACACCAAATTCCACGCTATTTTTTGGGAATCCTAAGAAAGAAGAATGGAAAAGCTCCAAATCCTATAAAAAATCATCGAACTTAGCTACGCTCACCCTACATTTATCTCAAACATTCATCCTCTTATGCCACATATATATAGGTTTCCATTTTCTAGTATAAGTGCCTCAAAGTCAGCTATAGGTGTAGGAAAGTCAATCAAATTTCTGCATCAAGGCATTTAGTCAATAGCCATGAATGAAAGTAGTGATGTATTCCATCTGTTGGATGTTGAGGATAAGTTGGACGGTACTGATTACCCATTGTGGGCATATATGATGCATCCTGTATTGATAGCAAAAGGGTTGTTGAATATTATGTAGGGTGTTGAAAAACATCCTAATACACCTACAAATATAGTCATTGAGGGTGATACAGATGGTGTTGAAGATGATGATCTTCAATTTCTTGATCATGTTGTAGCTCCTGTTGCACCTACTCTAGAACAACTTCGTTGGGAAGGTAAATATGCACATGCACATGCATTGATAACCTCATTTGTCAAATGTGCTATTATCCCTCATATTCAGTCCTGCATGACAACAAAAGATGCTTGGGATACTCTTACAACATTATACCAAGCAAAAAATGAGGCTCGTTTTTGCTTACCTCCGAAAACAATTGGAGAGTAAGTATATGAATGAAGGAGATCCGATGTATAGTTTTTTGGCAAAGATCAAAGATTTGAAGGAGCAAAGTGATTTTTGTTTATGAAATCTTTCCAAATAGTTCACTTGTGCAAACTATTCTTAACATTCTTCTAGATTCATATTAGAGTTTTTTTCCTACTCTTCAATTGATGATGAAAGGCAATCCAAATGCCTCAATATTTGAGGAGTTGGTTTTTGTTTTGTTGCAAGAAGATCAATCAAGGCACAATAAGTCAATTATGCATGTTGTTGATTAAGCTTTCTTAGCTAATCAGAACGGCAAAGGTAAATGGAGCTCATCTACTAATAAGAAAAAATATGTTAATGATGTACAATTAATGAACGAAGACAAAGATGAGGAAAAAAAACATAAAAGCAGAAACAAATTTTACAAGTATCCTAAGGCAAATGATCATATCATAAAGAATTACCTTAAACTGGTTGTAAAGGAGGCAAAGAAGAAAGAGGCTGGAATGTGTTGGAGCAAGTCTATGACAAGCCTAAGTATTGGCTTGAGTCCCACAAAGTCATAGAAGAAGCTTTAAAATGAAGACTATGTAAAGTTCACTTGTGAACTACCTCTTGTAACTTTTGAAGAGTTTACTTAATGTAAAATAAAAGAATCTTAAGTGGTTGAGTCCACTTGATCAAAAAGGGAAAGAGGAGCCACAAATTCGTGATTTGTGGTAGATAGAGAATCAAATCAATCACAAATTGATTGGAGAGTGATTGAGGGAAGTTAGCCTCCCAAACTCAACAATAAATAGATGACAATTTTAGTCGTGGTTAGAGAGACCTATGTGAAGACCTCCAAGAGCTGAGCTTTATGTCATATCAAGGTGTGATTCCAAGGCACACATATGTATCAGTAAGTCCATTGTATTATACAAGCAATATACTTTCATTTTCATGATCATTTGAGTTCATATTTCCATGTTCTTGTGAAGTGTACTACTCACTGCCATTACTCTCAGTTTTCTCAATCAGATTGCAGAGATGGTTTCTCTGAGCTTGGTGCATCATTTTCAGTGATTTAACTTGGTAAAGTTAGCTCTATAAATCTACTTTATGCTCACCAATGTTCATTTCATTTGGATGTTGCAATCTTCAGTTATGTTCAGTTGAAGTCAACAGTATCTGTTAATTTTCACTTCTCTGTCAGGTACCCGACTTTTTTACTCATCTTGTCAGAGCCATTTCTCAGTGGTTACTCATCCAAATTCAATGATTTAAAGCTTGTTGGATTCAGCTTACTGCCTAGTATAAGCATACAAATTTTCATAATCATTGGATTCTTAAATCTTGAGTTATGTTCATTTTTCTGCTCACTGGTCTCATTACTATAGTAGCCCATGAAAATTGGGATGATGTCATCAGTTGTTAAACATCATTCTCAGTGTGTGGCTCATTATTTTTTATGAGATTACTCTTGAAAGTTAGCTATTTAAGTTAACTAAAGTTCCCCAAGAGGAATTAAGCTAATTGCTGCTGTGCTCAGAGAATTATGAAAAACACTGGACATGTGTATAAACCAAAATAACTCCAACTTATCTGTTTTGATCTATCTTTTTGAGAGTGATCTTTCAAGGTACATAGGGTGTCTAATACATCCATTAGCAAGCTAAAAGGGCCCACAATATACTCCTGGATTTCATTTGGCTAGTGTAGATCAAGGATTTTGCAACACCTCTTCATCTTCAAGCACATACATATCCATCTCTTCATAGAATGGTTGTTGTAGAGGCCTCTAGACCTTCAACAAAGTCTGTTAATCTTGTTCAAAATGAAGAAATGGACATTTACTACTATTTGCAGCTATAACCCACCTTCACATGAGCAACGTATATATATTGTAGACTTAGATATTTGGTACTTTGTTAGTGGTGCAACCAAACATATTGTCTCGCAGCATAGTTTCTTCACTTCACTTGAGCCTGCCCCTACAAGAAATGCTATCACATGTGCTAACAAATCCTCTTATCCTGTAATGGGAGGTGGAAAGATCATTATGACTACTGCTATTGGTGGTTCTTTTACATTTTCATATTCTTGATATGTGACAAGGGTCAAGAAAAATTTGTTGTCAGTTTCAACATTAGCCAAGATTGGCTTGGTTGTCAAATTTGTTCATGATAGATTTACCGTTCATGATCTCTCGAATAGTGATGTTGTTATTGCTTTTTTCATTTTACGGGATATATGATATCATAGACTATGTGACATCTGTGAATGACTTAGCATGTGTAGTTCAAGATTCTCATACCATCTTTGTTGCAAAGCTTTGGCATGCACACTTTGGTCATCTAAATTTTGCTAGTTTGCTACACATACTGAAATCTAAAATGGTGTCTTCACTACCCAAAGTTCACATACCTTCTAAACATATTTGCGAAGGTTCTATTTTGGGCAAAAATCACCATTCCTCCTTCCCAAAAGATGGTTCAATTAGAGCTCCTCATAAAATGTAGCTTGCTCACAGTGATGTATTGTTGGAGTTAGACATCTGCAAAAGCATGCAAACAACACAAGGAAGAAGAAGAAGCTTGGAGCACAACACACAATGCTGAATGTATTACTAGAGAATGTACAAAGATAAGTAGCCCATTAGGGCAATAGGTGTATATACAAGCCGAGGAAAAAAAACTCTTAAAGAGGGAAAAAAGTGCCCCAGTGGTCCTAGAGTGTTCACACACATCACTACCTAAATATATCAACAAATCCCCCCTGGGAGTGATGCAGTGAACAAGTAGCTAGCACTCATGTATAAGGAAGTGCCAAGCTATGTGGAAATCACTCCACAAAAGGAAGTAAGCCCAAAGCTTTGTGGAAAGCTTCAAACTTCTCCCTAGGCAAAGCCTTCATGAAAAGGTCTGCAATGTTCTCCTATGTGGGAACATATACCAAGTTGTTCTTCCCAGCAGAGAACCTCTCCTTGACATAATGATAATGCACCTCAATGTGCTTAGTGCGAGCATGGAATACCGAGTTCCTTGCAACTACCAATGCGCTCTGACTGTCAGTGAAGATGGTGGTGGTAGAAGACTGACCAACACCCAAATCAGCCATAAGGCGTCTGAGCTACACACACTCAACAGTCACTGTGAAAGCTGCCCTATACTCAACCTCACAACTAGAAGTGGCCACAGTGGGCTGCTTCTTGCTCAACCAAGATATACATGAGCTACCAAGCATGAAACAAAAACCACTAGTGGACACACGAGTGTCATAGCAACCAACCCAATCAGAGTTAGAAAAAGCATGCAAATCTGGCGGTAGTGATCCCCCCTTGGGATAAAACAACCCAAGTGGCCGAGTACCACTCAAGTGGTGAAAGATGCACTTAACCGTCTGCCAATGCTTGACACCTGGGCAATGCATAAACCTGCTCATCTTTGAGACAGCAAACTGAATATCTGGCCGAGTAATGAATAAGTAAATCAAGCATCCAACAATCTGCTGATAGAGGATAACATCAAATGCATCTCCAGCATCATGAAGACTAAATCGTAAACCTGTCTCCATAGGAGTGGCAATAGGATTACAATCTTCAAGGCCAAAACACTCCACTAATGTGTCAATATATTTTGTTTGACACAAACCCATTCCTCCATCAACTTGCATAAATTGAATGCCCAAATAATGATGCAAATGCCCCAAATCGGACATCTCAAATGAGGCATCCAAATCAGCCTTAAAATCAACAATATGCTTCTCAATAGGACCAATGAGCAGCATGTCGACAACATAGACAACAATGATCAGAAGCACATCATTAGCACGCTTAACATATAAGGTGCTTCATTTTTCCTAAAATATAGCTTTCACAAACATGTTTTCCACGTGCCTCAAGTTTGGGAAAAGAGGACACCATTTTAGATTTATGTAGGCGTAACAAACTAGCAAAATTCAGATGACCAAAGCGTGCATGCCAAAGCTTTGCATATGACATAGCCTGAGAATCATGTACTGCACATGCCGAATCATTCACAGATCTTTCATAGTCTATGAGCTTATACAGCCCACAACATAAAATGCCAAAAGCAATAATCACATCGCCATTTGACAGATCATGAACTGTGCACCTATCATCAACAAATTTCACAACCAACCCAATCTTGGCTAATGCAAAAACTGATAACCCCATAACAGGATAAGAGGAGTTTTTGGCACATGTAACAATATTCCCTGTATGGGTAAGCTCGAGTGAAGAGAAGAAATTGCACTGCGAGGTAATTGTGTTTGGTCGCCCCACTATTAAAAACAGCGAGTCGTAACAAACGAGAACTATGTCGTAAAAAGAGAACACTCTCGTCAAAAATTACATGTTTTCACCTCATTTTTGGAATTCCTTTACACCAGTATACATATATTACAAAAATGAGGTGAAAACAGGTAATTTTTGACATTTTTTGTCATTTTCTCAAAAAAAATGAGCTCAAAATGTAGTCAAAATTTCACTATATTAGGCATTGACGTGTCCCAAAATGTATATGACAAGACATTGACATCTCCAAAATCTATATGATAAGACATTGACATGTCTAAAATATATATAAGAATGTAGAAATCAATAGTTTTTACACAAAAATAACATTTTAGACATATCTTTAATGGGTGGATATCTGATTGTTATTCAAAATTGCTACAAAACATGGTTTCATTAACCAAACTACTTTGAGGCATTTACATAAGCACTAAAAATGTCTGAGAGCTTCAATGCAACTCACAACTTTGTCGATCTATGTCTACACCCTCATCATCTGATGCACTTGATTCAGTCTCATACTGTTGAGAGCTCTCTTCTTCTTCTTCAATATCCACAAGAGCTCTATCTTCATCCACGTACATACCAAATTCTGCAGGATCATGCACAACTCTTCTTGTTTTCCTATGATTTCCTGTACCACATACATCTGGAAGCTTTTGTTTTATCATGTTGATGGTTGCTTTCCTCAAGTGACCAGTTTTTGTCAAGGAAAAATCATAAACAAGAATATCTACATCATCCATTTTAAGAGTGGATGTGCTTCGAATATTCTTTTTCCTTTTTGAACCTGTTCGTTTAGTATCACACACCATTTCTAAGTTATATTTACCTGTGAATGCATTACTACTTTTAGTGTAATACCAATGCACCATCATAGCCTCTATTCTTCTCTGATCAATATCTTTAGTTATCTCTAAAACCTTTGCAATCCAAAATGGTCTGGTAGCCTCATCACCATCAGCAAGTACTGCAATAAGCGTTCCAACATTTATCTCTATTAAATTTCCTTGCCATCTTGCTTTTGCCTGTTTTGTCATCCTTGGGCCTACATAAATATTTCTTTCTGGTGGATGTATAAAACTTTGAAGTGCATCTGCATTACATGCTTGGGCCACATTCACGGATCTTTGTGTACAAAAATCCCATGTGAATGGAACATCAACTGGCCAGTGACCTGCAATTGTATACTGTATAATCTCTTCTTGATGATTGAAAAAGTCCTCCCACCAAGATACATCTTGATCTCCAGCATATTTTTTTGCACGCTCAATATGTCTCTTCTTTTCAATGAGTGCATGCATCCAGCTTTTACTTTGATCAACCACACTTCCATATCTTTCTGTATTGTTTTTATCTTCATATGGTGATTGTTCTGCACCATACACTGTTACAGTAGACAAATTAGGCACCTGCAATAACAATCTGCATCCCTCTTTAGGCTCCCACCCAAGAGAAGATGAATACTGCTTTGCAAATAAAAGGGTTATTTCATCAACCCTCCTCATCAAGAATACATGGTTGAAACTAATATTGTGCAATGGAGCCAAAACCTTAGCACTGTTATCAAGGCCCATTGAGCAAAAGTGCTTAAAGTCATAAATCTGTGTGAGGTGTTGAACTTCTGGTTTTGGAGTATATGCTTCTGAAATAAGCTCAGATAAAATCGGAAGAGTAAAAGCATTGTTACGTGCCAACTTCTTAGAGAAAGTACTGAACATTTGATCAATGTGATCATGAGTGTGGCCAACCAGAAGAAAATTTACCTTAACCTTCTGAAATACCTGTTTTTCAACAAGCATGCTTAAATATCCAAAGACTGTAGAATTTTTATTCTCTCTTGCAGTATTATCTAGTTGCAAATATAGAGTTGGTGGCAAAAGACCCTTCCATGATTGCAAAACACGATGAATGACAGTAACTGTAAGGTTTGGATCATTATGCTCATTCGGATATGTGAAGAAAACCTTGGACATTACACTTCCATTGTATACCAAAGCACCAACCAAATGCATTTGCACAAGGACTTCATCTCCAATGTCCTTAGGGATGCGATAAAAATGTGGCAAACAAGTTTTTTTTTTATCCATACCATCGATCAACAAACACATATAACGCTCCGGATTTCTGAGTGCCTTACTTCGATGATGAATTGCTTTCTTTCTCTCTAATGCTTGACTGTCACGATGGTTGTTAAGAAGGTTTTTAAAATTATGCTTTTCCTGTGGTTTTGTAGCCCCTTTTGCCATGTTTTTCAAAGTGGCGCAAACTGAACATTCACCCATTCTAACTTTACGAGGAATAGAAACATTGTTAAACTCTTCCTTCCATAATCGAGTAAAGTGACGATACAACACATACTTCTCATTTCTATTTTCCATGTCTTCTCTATATATTTGAAATACCTCTCGACGAGTAAAGTTATCTGACAAGTGCAACCTTCCAGTTGTAGGCATAACTTCACAATGCAAGCTAAAATAGTTCATCATCCAATTCATTGCATGACGTCCAACAGATCCTTTGGTCCCAACATGGAACGTATCCAAAATGAGATCCCCATTCAAAAACCCTTGTTGAACCCTATGTATTCTAAAATTTCCTACACCCATTGCAATTTTAAATGAAGCCCTACAGCATGGCATCCCTTGAGTAAAGAAATATTCAAAACCAACACGCGTTACTAACATGTTATCCTCAATCATTTGCATGCAAGAAACAAGGTATATATCTTGCCTTTCACTATCTAAATGGAGGAATTTTTCTCTTATGTGCTTTAGTTTCTTCATTCCTAAATTATACAAACATTTCAAACCACAACAATGCTTCACAATATCCAATGCAATCTGTCTATCTGAAGTAAGAAATTTAAATCTTTTTCGACTTACTTCACGAGACCTTCTTTTAAATCGTAGATTGAGCTTGCTTTGCTTTTTCGTTGCTCCACATGCACTTGAGTCAGAAAGGAGATCAATGGTTGGATCAGATGGGAGATCAAGAGGTGCATTTGGTTGAGCAGCATTGCACTGTGAATTGGATAACTTAAATGACTCAACAGAAAACATGGAATCATGAGCACGTTCTAAATCATAGGGATCATCACTTCTCTAGAAAGGCTCAACTGAGAACAATGAATCAATATGAGCAGAGGAAGCTGATGCCCAAGCATCCACTGAAAAGATTGAGCTCATCTTCATTGAGTTCACAGAAGACTGAAGATGAATGACCTTTTTAAATAAGTAGAAATCCGAGATCAAGTGAAGATGTCACATCAAATGTCACATCAAGAAGATATGAAATCAAAAGCTTATTAAAGTACATTAAATAACATTAAACATCAAATTACATCAAATCACTTAATTACTCAAATATACACTAATAAGGGAACCAAAGATTTGATTCACTTTTGATTCAAATGAGAAACACAGTTGATTTCTAACTACATATGAGTCATTGAGTCTAAGCATTGTGAATGAATCAAAATATATCCAAGTTGAGTTCCAACAGGAATATATAATAAAATTGTTTGGAGAAATTTTACAAGAAGAGATTTTACAATTGGAATATATCCAAGTTGAGTTCCAACTGGAATATGCTATGCCATTGAACCCTATACAAGAAGAAATTTTACATTTCGTTAAGATTTCAAGGATTAGGTTTTATTGTGGTCTTGGCTAGATATCAAAGAGGTAGATGAAAGTATATTAAAAAAGAATTATGTGTAAAAGAGGTACACAGAATGTTTATCCATACATTGATTTTCCATTTCAACATTGTGTTACAAGATAAATGTGAATATGAACTAAAGTGTGTGGAGGATAACACTATAAAGATGTCATTAATCTCACAACTTAGACCTGATTTTCTCCCAAGCAACAGACTCTAAGAAAGAACTTCTACATGAGATTAGAAATCCTCATGTACATACCATACTGTTGCCATTGAAGCTTAATTTCCATGCAAATGTATATAAATAGTTGCAAGGTTCTGTACTTGAATGTTTATTCATACATTGATTTTCCATTTCAACAGTGAGTTACAAGATAAATGTGAATATGAACTAAAGTGAGGAGGGTAATACTATAAAGATGTCATTAGTCTCCCACAGTTAACACAACTTTGACTTGATTTTCTCCCAAGAAAGAGATTCTAAGAAACAAATCTCTACATGAGTTTAGACATCCTCATGGACATACCATACTCTTGCCATTGAAATGTAATTTCTATGCAAATGTATATAAATAGTTGCAAGGGTCTATGAATATTTCATAAAAGTGGCTCTGAAACAGCCTATTACTGTGGGTGCTATTCCCTGGTTAGATAAGTTGACAGATTTAGTTAGCAACTGGACTCATTCAGTTAGATCCAGTTAGTCTCTGGTTCAAGTTACCCAATTGCCTATAAATACCAGAGGAGGAGATCATTCGCATTTTCAAAATCCACGAGCAAGAGAGAGCAGCAGAGCACAGACAGCCATGGAGCACAGAGCTCAGCATACCAGCAAGCCAAGTCAGATGGAGAAGAAGAATGTTGGCAAAAGTACCAAGAGGTAGACAAAATAATACCATAAATAAAGATTCCAAAAAGATTCCCTCTGTATGTCTGTGTAAAAAGTCTGATTTCTAGGTATTTATTTTTCTGACCTCTAGAAATATGGATCCAAAGAATGTACAGCTCGATGCCTGGCATCGACTTTAAGGTGTAAGTCGATGCCTGGCATCGACTTTAAGGTGTAAGTCGATGCCAGGCATCGACTTAGGATTGCAAGTCGATGCCAGGCATCGCAGGTGCAAGTCGATGCCAGGCATCAACTTTTGGGCCCAAGTCGATGCCTGGCATCGACTTGCACCTGCAAGTCGATGCCAGGCATTGACTTGGGGCTGCAAGTCGATGCCAGGCATCGACTTGCACTGACAAGTCGATGCCTGGCATCGATTTACACCTGAAAGTTGATGCCAGGCATCGACTTGGGCCCAGAAGTCGATGCCAAGCATCGACTTGCCGGCATCAACATGCACTGAAAAGTCGATGCCAGACATCGACTTTAGGGTGCAAAGTCGCTGCTTAGCATCGACTTTTGGGCCCAAGTCGATGCTTGGCATCGACTTTTGGGCCCAAGTCGATGCCAGGCATCGACTTTTTGTGCAAGTCGATGCCAGGCATCGACTTGAGGGTAAAAGTCGATGCCAGGCATCGACTTGGCCCAAAAGTCGATGCCAAGCATCGACTTGGGCCCAAAAGTTGATGCCAAGCATCGACTCTTGCACCCCCAAGTCGATGCCTGGCATCGACTTTCACCCTCAAGTCGATGCCGGGCATCGACTTGCACACAAAGTCGATGCCTGGCATCGACATTCACTTAAACATCGATGCCTGGCATCGACCTGGCATGGACTTTGGCCTTTGAAAACCACATCTACGTTTGATCTGATATTTCCAAGTGCCTTCAGGGATGCGGAGTACAAGGATGAAAGGCCCATCAAGAAGCTCAGAGTCACCATGGGCTCTGTTGACCAGCAACGTGACAAAGGCATTGGTCACCAAGCAAAAGCAAAGAAAATTATTGCACCATTATCCTCTGAGAAGGCCAGCAACCCACTAGGAATATCCTCAGGTGGACAGAGTAGCATAAAAATTCCTGAGGAGGATCCAAATATGAGGGAAAGGTCTAGGGAGACGGAGGTCATGAGGACAGATCGTCCACTTCGGGACATGACAAATCTAGAGTGGTGCCTCCAGTACGTTGAAGAGAAGAATGCAGTCCTCCTTGTGTTCGTAGGGGCTTATGGCAGAGGAAAGATCACGACAACACAAGGTTTTCAATATGGCCTTATTTACAAACTAGATTATGAAGATGAAGATTCTGACAACCTGCTTTTCTTGGTGGAGACATCAAAAGGATTAAGAAATGTCATATGCAAGATGGATTTCTTGTGCCCAGAGTGCTATGTTCCAGAAGGGCTAGCTCAGATATGCAGAGACTCAGTGAATTTCATCAAAGACCTGATGCCATGGATCCAGGGCAATATCATGCCAACACAACAGAAGAAGACGACCCCTGTAAAGGCAAGGGGTAAGCAGAGCGTGCAGAAAAAGCTTCAAAAGAAAAAGAAGAGAATTTCAGAAGAGGAGTCTTCTGACTCAAGCTCTAGCTCTGAGGATATAATTGTTGCACCTGGTGGAGAGCTTGCCTCGGGTGTTCTTGGTACTGAGCAGAACAAGATGAGGGAGGATATAGCTAAAAGAAAAATTGTGAAGAAGGGGCAGTTGTTCCACCTTCCAATCAATATCATCCACAGGCCACCTATAGATCCAGTCACAGGGAGGAGGCCCCTTGAGATCAGGGAGCCACACAATTTGCATGTGCAGAATCTTAAGAAGAAAATGAGAATAAATCCTCATGCTACTGTTGTGCCATTCCTTGTCATGGTGGATCCGAATGAGTGCAACTCTGTTGAAGAGTTCAATGAGGGTTTATTTGAGGAGTATACTTATTATGTGATTGGAGGTTCACACTCTGCAGAGGCCCGTAGACAGCTCGTGAAGGAGCACCCTACCACATTTTTCTTTAGGTATGTAGAGTGTAAGATATATGTTGGTCTTACAACTGAGGAAGCTAAGCTTCTTGCTTGGGATCACAACAATGACAATGACTACAGGCAAAAAATGTCCTCCATAGAGAGAATTCGGTTCTTCCACCATGAATATGAAGATTGTCTTGTTAAGGAAGCTGGAAGAATACATCCCAATCTACGAAAGCAATGCCTTATTGAGGTTGGAATTGCACTGGATGAGAATACAAAGTCTGATGCCTTGAGGAAATATGATCCATGGTTTCAACTGGCATTCAGAACAGGTGAGATCTGGGATCTACAGGATAGAATTTTCACAATGTGGGAGAACAGGGAAGTCAAGGGCCAGAAGCAACGAAAGTCGAGGCCAGACCCACAGGTTGATCTGAAGGGAAAGGGAAGGAAAGCTGACCTCTCAATTGAAGAGGCTCCCGAGGACATGAAGCTGACACCATGGAGGGCCCTTCAAGGAATCAAGGATGATACATTGATCATATCAACTTTGTCGAGGGTAATCTCCAAGGACTTAAGCCTGGAGGAGATGGTGACTGAGCTCAATAAGTATGTATGTTATTCTCAGATCCTTTTTCCCTCCTCCCATGTTTCTGTTCTCACCTAGTCTCTTTTTAATTTCTGTGACTGTAGTCATAAAGTTTACATGAAGATTCAGGAGGTCATGATGAAGAGGCTGGGTTGCTTTTCTTGGACAGAGGTCCAAAGAGACTATCCAACCACATCATCCTACAAAGCTTTATCAGAATATTTCATCCTTTTTCGTGATTGGGTAGGTTCTCTTTCTGAGGTTGTGCCTGGTTTGCCATTAGGTTAGATGCCTTGATTCACCAAACAAATTTAATGCCAGGCTTTTAGTACGAACTCGATGCCTGGCATCGACCTACGGCTAAAGTCGATGCCTGGCATCGACCTGCAGCCAAAAGTCGATGCCTGGCATCGACCTGCAGCCAAAAGTCGATGCCTGGCATCGACCTGCAGCCAAAAGTCGATGCCTGGCATCGACTTGGGGGCATAAGTCGATGCCCGGCATCGACCTGCAGCATAAGTCGATGCCTGGCATCGACCTCGTGGCATATGTCGATGCCAGGCATCGACTAATGTCCCAAAGTCGATGCCAGGCATCGACTTTCAGTAGAAAGTCGATGCCTGGCAGCTACCCCCACATGAAATCGATGCCATTCATCGCTTCCTTATGTTCTGCTTGCTGTATTGAAGAGCTCATTTAGTTGTCTTTCCACTTTTTTCTACAGAAACCAAAGAAAAGTAAGTCTGCGGAGCTACTAGATGACTGCCCCCTGCATTCCTGGCTCACATTCAAAGAGCAAGGCATGAGAAATCTAGGCTGAAAGCCAAGGAGATGGATTTTGATGATGAACCTGATCTTAAATGCTTCTCCAATCCCCTAGACCCCTTTAGGCCTGTATATTACAATGTATACTGTAGTGATGTAAATAATATTTGTTCTGTTGTGCCTAGAAAACATTTCTCCCTTCTCATAGCGGACATACCCTATGGATTTAGGATGTTGGGATCAGTTAATGATGATGAACCCTTCAAACACCCTCAGATTCGGAAGATGGTCACTGATTTTGCAGAGTTGACTATGTCTCCTCTTTGGAGGATAGTAATTTTCCATAGCAGAGACCAGTCCTTCTCTGTTTCAACTGCTCTGAAGGCAAGATGTCATGCTGTGGAGTGCCTCACGTGGTAAGTAATCCTCTTTCTATCTCCGTGGCTTTAATGATGCTCTCAGTGACTCATAGTTCTCGTTTGTGGGGTGAAGACAAATGTAAATCACACTCCTTTGCATAGGTTTGTGAGCGCCACTGAATGCATTACAGTTGGCTATTATGATGAAGTAAGCAAAAGGAGAGTCAGGGAGCATTGCAATGAGAATGGGATCTCAAATGTGCTCATGTTCCCAGCCGTTACCAAGAAACTTCGTCATGTAGCTGGGGACATGACATTGGTTAACCCCTATCAGAAGCCACAAAAACTCATAATGAGATTGCTTCAGCTATTCTCCAATGATGATGACTGGGTCCTAGACCTTTTTTCGGGCACAGGTAATTTCAATTTTCACAGTTTTCATTAGTCATGGTTGATTGGCACCTCTAAGTGGTTTTCTGCTGTTTCAGGAACGACTCTGGCTTGCTCTTTAAAGATGTTCAGGCACTGCATAGCTGTGGAGAAGGATGATGCTCAAGTGAGATTTATTAAAATGAGAATCAATGGGCTGAATGAATGCCCAGATGAAGACCAAGAGGTTGGAAGGAAGCACATTGCAGACACGGAGAGATTCCAACCGGCTTCAAGGGAGCCTGTTCCCCCACTTGCAGATGAACCGGGGGACATGGCTGACCTTGAAGAGCCAATCTTGGAGCAAGAGAGGCAGGTTATGGGTTCTAATGTTCCAGAGGATCCCAATATCCTTGAGCCTGAGGAAAGCTATGATCAGCTTCTATTGTAGATTCACATTACACTTGTACTTACACAGGAAATGTAAAAGATCATTTTAATGGAAATATTATTTGGAGTTCTTCTTCCACTTTGTGTTCAGCTTGATTTATCTTGAGCATTTCTCTGATCATGTGTGAATGTTTCTTAGTATAATTTTGTTGAATATTATCTTCTCGTGGGAATGCTTTTGTGAAATGTATTTCATATTCTGTTAATATGGCCAGGCATTCAATGGGGATCTTAACCATACAAAGGGGATGATCTTAATTGCCTTGTTAAAATGCTCTGATTTTTGCAACACATGTACTCTAATTTTCGAGTAACTTTTAATTAGCTATTATCTGTGCTTGTTGAGGTTATAGATGTAATGAAGGAGCTTCGCGAATTCTTACTTGTACCTTTTCAACTCTAATCTATTGTCCAAGATCATGATGTGGGATTCTTGGTCATGCTCAACAACTAGTTTTCATGGCAGCAATAATTTTAGTATATCTATCTTGACTACTTGGGATATGAGATCAAGCTTCTAGTGACAATATTTACAAGCAAGACTCGTGATGCTTTCTAGATATTGTAAAATGCCCACTTTTTTGCTTCATATAATGGTCTTTAGGTAAAAAGAAAAAGAGAACATGTCTTTGTTCTCCTTTGTTGTGACTCAGTGTTTAAAGTACCAAACATCTAATAAAATGGGTCAAAACTGCAAACAATAGTAAATGCCCATTTTTCTTCCTACACAAGATTAGTAGACTCTGTTTTCGATGTAGAGGCCTCTACAACAACCATTCCAGCCTCCTTTTTCTTTACCTCTTTTGCAGCCAATTTTGGATAGTTTTTTATGTTGGAGAATTGCTCTCCTAATCGCAGCGGAAAGTGTAGAAGACCTTCTCAGGATCAAGACTCTTACCAATAGCATAACCTTCAAATGAAAACTGGTAACAATTAAAAAATCCAATGAACTTGAAACTTTGGTCACTAAAACTAGACACCTAGAGCTTTCAAATGAGCTATCAAACACTCAATTTGGAGTAGATTTGAGTTGTCAACTCTTTGATTCAAAACAGACTACCTGTCCACTCAGTTAGGCTAAAAACTGGACTTCACTAAAACTTGAATAACTCACAGACCATAAAGAATTTCATAAAACTGTTCTAGAAAGAGAAATTACTCAAGATAAGCTTTCCAACGAATGTTTAAACACTAAAATTGGATACATATATTGAGAGATATGACTCTTACAAGTAGACTACCCAAAAATGAGTGTGCGGCTAGACATACTCTATGAGAGTAAACTGAACGAAATGACTCAAAACAATTGAAGTAGCTACAAGGGGGCTTCCACGCCTTCTTCCTCTATACTTGAGTGTCCTCTCTTGCCTCTTTTATAGCCAAGTGACAAAAAACTCTCATGATGAGTTTGAGAGCTCTTCTCCATCATTTCTCCACTACTTTGGACAGCCACTCCTCTTATAGTTCAGTTTTTGGATTTGATTCTCTTTTGAATGATTCTCTTTTGGCCTCCACTACTTGCTGAAGTAAATGCTTCTATTTTTCATTTTTGTATTTTTCTTCTACTTGAAGAAAATCCTTTTTGCAAAAATATATACGAGCTTACTTCTTTATTTTTAACACTCCCCCTCAAGCTCACATGTGAGCTTGCACCTTCAGCCATATCCTGCAAGTTGATGTCGTCCTTGAACCTCTTGAGCTTAGAAGCATCTAGGGACTTTGTAAGTATGTCTGCAACCTGGTCATTAGTTCCAATGAACTTTATATCCACATCCTTGTTCAAAACCTTTTCTCGAACATAATGATAATGCACTTCTATGTGCTTGCTTCGTGAATGAAACATTGGATTGTTTGTCAAGTGAATGTTTGACATGTCGTCACCATAAATTGGAATGGTGTCCACCTGCACATCAAGATCAGCCAAGAGCTTCTTAATCCACATAGCTTCACAAGTTGCAAAGGCTAAACCTCTATATTCAGCTTCTGTAGATGATAGTGCAACAATAGGTTGCTTCTTTGAGCTCCATGTGATAGGTTTGCTACCTATCATGAACACATAACCTGAAGTGGATCTTCTGTCTTCCTTCGAACTAGCCCAATCAGCATCACTGAAGCCTTTTACCTGCAATTCTTCATCATATCCATAAAACAGAGCATGATTGACTGTGTGCTTCACATATCTTAGCACTCGTTTGGCTGAATTTAAATGTTCACTTGTTGGAGCTTGCATAAATTGAGAAAGAACTCCAACAATATAAAACAAATCTGGTCTTGTGATCGTAGCATAGATCAATGAACCTATAATACTCCTGTATGTAGTTACATCATGTAACTTCTCTCCATCATTTGAGCATAGCTTCACATTTGTGTCCATAGGTTGAGTGAGTGGTTTGCATCACTCATTCCAAATCTAAAAAGAACATCCAATAGGTACTTTCTTTGCATCAAGTAAATGCCATCTTTCCCATAGACTATCTCAATGCCTAAAAAGTATTTCAGCTCACCAAGATCTGAAATTTTAAACTCCTTACCGAGTTTCCTTTTGATCTCTTGTATTCCTGTAACATTACTTCCTGTTATGATGAGATCATCAACGTATATGCAAATATATACCTGCTTGCCTTCTTCTTTCTTCATGTAGAGAGAGGGATCTGCATTACTTGGACTATACCCACACCTTGTGAGGTACTCGACCAATCTTTGATTCCAAGCACGTGGTGCTGCTTTAGCCCATACAAAGCTTTCTTCAATCTACAAACAAAATTTGGATGATTTTTGTCTTCAAATCCAATCGGTTGACTCATGTATACCTCTTCTTGAAGTTCACCATTGAGAAAAGCATTTCTTATGTCAAGTTGGTACAATGGCCATCTCCTTGCTGCATTCACTGCAATCAAGGTTCTAATTGTTCCCATCTTTGCAACCGGGCTGAAAGTCTCTTCATAATCGATGTCGTGAGTTTGCTTGAATCCTTTTGCTACTAGTCTAGCTTTATGCCTAGCTAGAGAACCATAAGCATTTCTCTTTATTTTAAACACCCATTTATTTGGAACAATCTTCATACCTTCAGCCTTTGGAACTAGCTCCTATGTGTGATTGTCCTTGAGAGCTTTCATCTCTTCTTGCATAACTTCTTGCCATTCTTTTTGTGTACATGCTTCTTCATATGCATCCGGTTCTTTGTCTTTGACCACCTGTGTCATATATGCAAAATGCTTTGCAATAAAACTATCATAGGTCAGCCTTTCAATTGGATACCTTGCTCTTGAAGACCTCCTTTCATTTCCTTTTGAACATTGCTTCTTCAACCGGTTCAACTTTACCTTTGGTGTGATCACCTCTTCATACTCTTCTTCGCTTGCATTTGAATCACTATTTTGGGAAGCACTTTCAGCTTTAGATCTTTCATAAGTTGATGTTGGTGATGAGGAATGACTCCTTAGCCTCCCCTTCCATGTTGAGCTTTCTCCAAGTGATGTAGAAGCTTCTCGACCTGACATTTGAGTGCTTGTTTGCTGAAATTCTTCTTGGACAGCACCTCCATCATCTTCGCAATCTTCTTCAAGAATCTTCTCTTTCCCTTTGTCTCCAAACCATGGTCTTAGCTCATCAAATACCACATCTCGTGAGACTCGTAGCTCCTTTGTCACCGGATTGTAGCACCTATATCCCTTTTGCTCCGATGAATATTCAATAAAAATACATTTTTCGGACTTTGCCTCCATCTTTGTCCTTAGTTCTTGAGGGATGTGAACATAACACACACATCCAAAAACTTTGAGATGTGTAAGGTTAGGCTTCTTATTGGAATAAACCTCCTCGGGAGTTAGATTATGCACTCCAGCCGTTGTGCACTTGTTCATCAAATAAACGACCGTACTGTTGATATATTTAGGTAGTGATGTGTGTGAACACACTAGGACCACCGGGGCACTTCTTTCCCTCTTTAGGAGGTTTTTTTCCCCTAGCTTGTATATACGCCTATTGCCCTAATGGGCTACTTATCTTTGTACATTCTCTAGTAATACATTCGGAATTGTGTGTTTTTGCTCCAAGCTTCTTCTTCTTCCTTGTGTTGTTCGCGTGCTTCCGCAGTTGTCTATCTCCAACAATTGGTATCAGAGCAGGTCATCGCTTCTTCTTGGGCGCCATCGACACTCCTCCGTTTGCAGTCTGAGCTCGTTTCGGCCTCTGAACGCACTATCGCAGTGCTTGTGCAGGCTATTTCGTCCTTTTGTGCCAAAGGTATATACTAGTTTCTATTCGCAAGTTTAAGCGTCTCGAAGTCTGCTACATGTCTAGCAGAACTCGTCTGGGCAGTTCCGTTCAACTTTTTGAGATACAATAATTTTTTGCATCAAGGTATTTTAGTCACCGGCCATGGCTGAAAGTAGTGATGTATTTCGTATGTTGGTTGTTGAGGATAAGTTGGATGGTACCAACTACCCATTATGGGCTTATATGATGCGACATGTTTTGGTTGCAAAACGATTGTGGAACATTGTGCAGGGTGTTGAAAGACGTCCTGTTACACCTGTAACAACAGGTACTGCAAATACAGGTGCTAGAGCTGATGAAGATGGTGTCGAAGATGATATTTCGTAGATTCTTGTTCGTGCTGCTGTTTCTGTTGCACCTACTACAGAGCAGATTTTGGGATGGCAGAGATGCCCAGGCACATGCATTGATAGTTTTGTCTATCAAACATGCCATTATTCCTCACATACGCTCTTGCAGAACAGCTAGGGATGCTTGGGATACACTTACCACATTGTACCAAGCTAGGAATGAGGCTCGTGTTGTTTATCTCCGAAAACACTTAGAGAGTGAGCACATGAATGAAGGTGATTCCATGGACAGTTTCCTAACAAAGATCAAAGACTTGAAGGAACAGTTGATTTTTGCTGACGAGGTTATACCAGATAGCTCACTTGTGCAGACCGTTCTGAATGGTCTTCCTGATTCATATCAGAGTTTTGCTTTTACTCTTCGATTAATGATGAAAGGCAATCCAAATGCCTTGTCATTTGAGGAGTTAGTCTCTGTTCTGTTGCAGGAAGATCAGTCCAGGCAGAACAGGTCCATTATGCGTGTTGCAGATCAAGCTTTCTTGGCTAGTCAAAAGGGCAAAGGAAAATGGAGCTCTTCTACTAGTAAGCAGAAATCTGCAAATGCTGCACATTCGAAGAACCAAGACAAAGATGAGAAAAAATCAGAAAAGTAGAAATTGTTCTGTAAGTACTGTAAAGGGAATGATCATATCATAAAGAACTGTCCAAAACTGGCTGCTAAAGAGGCAAAGAAGAAAGAGGTTGGAATGGTTGTTGCAGAGGCCTCTACACCAAAAACAGAGTTTGCAAATCTTGTGCAGGAAGAAGAATGGGCGTTTACTACTGTCTGCAGTTTTGACCCATCTTCTCATGAACAGTGCATTCCTGTTGTAGACTTAGATGTTTGGTACTTTGACAGTGGGGCAACCAAACATATTACCTCACAACGCAGTTTCTTCTCTTCACTTGAGCCTGCCCCTACAGGGAATACTATCACATGCGCCAATAACTCCTCTTATCCTATTATGGGAGTTGGTAAGATCATTCTGACTACTGCTGATGGTCGTTCTTTCACTTTGTCAGATGCTTTATTTGTGCCAGGGATCAAGAAGAATCTGTTATCAGTTTTTGCATTAGCCAAGATTGGCTTGGTTGTGAAATTTGTTGATGACAGGTGTACCGTTCATGATCTATCAAATGGCGACGTGATTATTGCTTCTGGCATTTTATGTCGTGGGCTGTATAAGCTCATAGACTATGAAAGATCTATGAATGATTCGGCATGTGCAGTTCATGATTCTCAGGCTATGTCAGATGCAAAGCTTTGGCATGCACGCTTTGGTCATCTGAATTTTGCTAGTTTGCTACGCCTGCAAAAATCCGAAATGGTGTCCTCTTTGCCCAAACTTGAGGCACCTGGAAAACATGTTTGTGAAGGCTGTATTTTGGGCAAAATGCAGCGTTCATCCTTTCCAAAAGATGGTTCAGTTCGGGCTACGTAGAAATTGCAGCTTGTACACAGTGATGTCTGTGGTCCTATGCAGACACCCTCTTTTGGAAATTACATTTACTTCGTGACTTTCATTGATGATTTTTCCAGGCATGCATGGGTATATCCACTCAAAGCAAAGTCCGAAGTATTCATGTGCTTCAAACAGTTTTTAGTTTTGGTTGAAAATATGTCAGCATGTAAAATGGGCACCCTTCGTTCTGATCGAGGGGGGGAATATATGTCTTCTGATTTTGATGCATTTCTGGCTGAACGTGGGATAAAACACCAGTGTACAGTGCCGTATACACCTCAACAGAATGGAGTTGCTGAACGAAAGAATAGGTCACTCATGGAGATGGCGAGGTGCATGGTCAAAAGTCAGACTTTACCACATAGTTTCTGGCTTGAGGTTGTCATGTGTGCAGCATATGTAGTGAACAGGTGTCCCACTAAAGCGCTGCAGTCTATCACTCCATATGAGGCTTGGCATGACTGCAAGCCATCGATTGCTCATCTTCGTGTTTTTGGTTGTTTGGCATATGCACTAGTGCCTGAACAACATTGCAGAAAATTGGATGATAAAGCAGTAAAATGTATTTTGTTGGGTACAGTTCTGAAAGTAAAGGCTATCGTCTGTACCATCCACAGACAAAACGCATTGTGGTTAGCCGTGATGTTGTTTTTGTGGAGGATGCAATTCAGCCATTGCTTTCATGTACTAAGAAGACATCTGTGAGCTCCAAAGACATGTATGATACTTTGATGCCTCTTTTTACAGGTGGACAGTCTAGTGCTGGTCCTAATGAGGCAACTTCTGAGCCTTTGCAGGCTTCATATGATGATGTAGATCATTCCATTTCTGATGCAGATTTACATGATGCACTTGTTGATGAGAGAACTGATATTGATCAGGCAAAAACTATGCCAAAATGGCTGGTGCAAACTTTGCGTGACAGCAAATTAGATGCACCTTTGTCATATCGTACTCGTTTAGGCTCTCATAGTGCCTCCTTTGCATCAGATTGCTATGCTATGGCTGCGTCTAGTCTCTGTGATGAGAATGAGCCTGTTTCTTTTGATGAAGCACAGAATTCAGAAAATTGGATGGCTGCTATGCAATCTGAATATGATGCTATAATGAAGAATGGTACTTGGCCTTTATGTGACTTGCCTCCTGGCAAGAAGGCCATTGGCACTAAGTGGGTATACAAGCTGAAGCGTAAACCGGATGGTACAGTTGACATGTATAAGGCTAGGCTTGTTGCAAAGGGTTATGCACAGGAAAGAGGCATTGATTTTGATGAGACCTTTGCACCCACATGTCGTATGACTACTGTTTGGAGCATCTGTGCACTTGTAGCCCATCATGGTTGGAATGTACATCAGTTGGACATTAAAACAACATTTCTGAATGGTGATTTGCATGAAGAAGTGTATGTTTTTCAGCCCCATGGCTTTGTGTAGAAAGGGCATGAAAACCAAGTTTGCAGGTTAAAGAAGGCATTATATGGTTTAAAGCAAGCACCACGTGCTTGGTATGAGAAGATACATGCCTATCTGATTGCACATGGTTTTGAAAATAGTCCAATTGAAAGCACCTTATATGTTAAGCGTGCTAATGATGTGCTTTTGATCATTGTTGTCTATGTTGATGACATGTTGCTCACTGGTCCTATTGAGACGCATATTGCTGATTTTAAGGCTGATTTGCATGCCTCATTTGAGATGTCTGATTTGGGGCATTTGCATCACTATTTGGGCATTGAGTTTATGCACGTTGTTGGTTGAATGGCTTTGTGTCAAACGAAATATATTGACACATTATTGTAGCGTTTTGGCCTTGAAGAATGTAAGCCTATTGCCACTCCTATGGAGACAGGTTTACAATTGAGTCTTCATGATGTTGGAGATGCACTTGATGCTGTTCTCTATCAGCAGGCTGTTGGGTGCTTGATTTACTTATGCATTACTCGGTCAGATATTCAGTTTGTTGTCTCACAGATGAGCAGGTTTATGCATTGCCCAGGAGTCATGCATTGGAAGGCGGTTAAGCGCATCTTTCGATACTTGAGTGGTACTCGGCTACTTGGATTGTTTTATGCCAAGGGGGGATCACTACCGCCAGATTTGCATGCTTTTTTTGATTGAGATTGGGCTGGTTGCTATGACACTCGTGTGTCCACCAGTGGTTTTTGCTTCATGCTTGGTAGCTCATGTATATCTTGGTTGAGCAAGAAGCAGCCTATTGTGGCCACTTCCAATTGTGAGGCTGAGTATAGGGCAGCTTTCACAGCGACTGTTGAGTGTGTGTGACTCAGATGCCTTATGGGTGATTTGGGTGTTGGTCAATCTTCTGCCACCACCATCTTCACTGACAGTCAGAGCGCTTTGGCAGTTGCGAGGAACCCTGTGTTCCATGCTCGCACTAAGCACATTGAGGTGCATTATCATATCTCAGGGAGAGGTTCTATGCTGGGGAGATCAGCTTGGCATATGTGCCCACGCAGGAGAACATTGCAGACCTTTTCACGAAGGCTCTGCCTAGGGAGAAGTTTGAAGCTTTCCGCAAAGCTTTGGGCTTACTTCCTTTTGTGGAGTGATTTCCACATAGCTTGGCACTTCCTTATACATGAGTGCCAGCTCCTTGTTCACCGCATCACTCCCAGGGGGGATTTGTTGATATATTTAGGTAGTGATGTGTGTGAACACACTAGGACCGCCGGGGCACTTTTTTCCCTCTTTAGGAGGTTTTTTTCCCCTGGCTTGTATATACGCCTATTGCCCTAATGGGCTACTTATCTTTGTACATTGTCTAGTAATACATTCAATATTGTGTGTTTGTGCTCCAAGCTTCTTCTTCTTCCTTGTGCTGTTCGCATGCTTCCGCAGTTGTCTATCTCCAACACGTACTAGTTGCTTCAGCCCAATAGTTAGTGGCATCTTCATCTCGTTGAGCATGCAACTTGCAACTTCTGTGATATGTCGATTTTTCCTTTCAGCTATTCCATTTTGTTGAGGTGTGTACCTACATGTAAATTGTCTTTTGATGCCATTTTCATAAAGAAAATATGAAAATTCTTTGGAGAAATATTCTCCTCCTCCATTGGACCTCAAGGTCTTTATGTAGCGTCCTGTTTCCTTTTCTACCTGTGCTTTAAATCTCTTGAACATGGAGAACACATCTGATTTTTGTTTTATGCAAAACATCCATACTTTCCTTGAATGATCATCAATAAAAGTGACAAAATATCTATTACCAGCCACTGATGGTTGTTTTGATGGTCCCCATACATCCATGTGTATCAAGTCGAGGACAATTCCTTGCCACATAGTTGCTTTTCTTGAATGGTTGTCAAGTTTGCTTTCCTAGTTTGCATGCTTCACAAAACTCATGTAGTCCGGCATCATTGAATCTTGGAAGACCTCTTACCACTTCATGGTTGCTCATGTCCTTGAGCTTGGGAATGTTGATATGTCCAAACCTTTTGTGCCACAAATTGATTTCAGCAATCCTCTTGTTTCCAAACTGAATATACATCACCTTTCCATGCGATTGTTGAATGTCCAAAGTGAACATCCTTCCTTCTTTCCTTCCTTGAGCAATGACGTTGAATCCTTCTTTTGGATTCTTTATAAAGCAACCTTTTTCATTGAAGATAACATGATATCCTTTCTCTACCATTTGTCCTACTGAAATCAAATTCTTTGCAATAGTAGGAACATGAAGAACATCAGCCAATACCTTCTTGTCTCCAAGCTTGATATCTCCAACATGCTCAATTGCGTGTTGAGTTTCATCACCGGTCTCCACACATCCTTTTCCACTTGGAGCTTGTAGCTTTGTGAACAAATCTCCTTGGCATGTCATATGGTTGCTGCAACCTGAATCTATGAACCATTTTTGGTCATCACTTCTCGAGTTGTTGTAGTCATGCTTCATGGCAAGCATGGTTTGCTTGTTTCCTTCACTTGATGTACTCGCATAGTTATTTTGGCTCCTTTGGTTGCCTCCATTCATCCTTCCATTCTTTTGCCAACAATCATTTGCATAATGTCCTAGTTTACCACAATGATAACATGTTATACCTTTATGAGGATTGTATGAACCTCGACCTCTTCCTCTATTTCTTCCTCAAACTCTTCCATGTGTGTTTTCATTTGAGTTGTCCTTGTTGTCCTCCGAGTTGTGTTGGCTGAAATTTGTGTTGTTGTAGCTTCTTCCTCTTCCTCTTGAGCCTCCTCTTGAGTTCCTTCCTCTACCTCGTCTTGCATATAGCATTTGACTATGGCTGTCCTTACCTTTGTTGCCTTCTCCTTGTTGAGCAACCTCTTCAGCCACAAGATTTGGTATAATCTCGTCGAATGTTGGGAGAGGATCTCTATAAAGAATGTTTATGATGAGGGGCTTCCACTTTTCTTCACTTCTCAAGCCATTGAGGGCTGTTTGGACGATGTCTTCCTCTTCTATCTTGCATCCAACTGATGCTAGTTGATCTCGAAGCTCCTTGATCCTCAATGTATACTCACTAATGCTTTGGTTAGATCTTTTCCTCATGTTGTTGAGCTCGTTCTTGAGTTGCATCCTTCGAGACCTTGTTGAGGTAGCATACACCTTCTCCAATGCTTCCCAAACTTCCTTGGCTGTTTCTAAGCTTTGCACATGACCAATCATAGTGTTAGAAATATCTTGTGAGATGAGGAACATCACCCTTCGATTCCTCTCTTCCCAATCAGCAAATTGTCTCCTTTGTGCCGGAGTAATGTTGGGATCTTCAATGTCCACCGGTTGTGGATCGTCTACACTAACTAGACTCCATAAACCTTTACCTTTAAGGTAATTTATCATTTTATATCTCCAAGACTAAAAATTGTCTTTGTCTAACTTCTCAACTTGTTGTCCTAAATCAGCCATTGAAAACTTCCAAGATTGAAGTTTACCTCAAGTATGTTGTGGCGCTCTCTCTTGACTTCACGAAGCTCCCCCTTGATTTGTAGCTTCTCCTTTGCTTTAATTCAGCTCCAATGCTTTGCCACTTCAAGGTCCAATGCTCTGATACTAATTGTTGGAGAATTCCTCTCCTAATCGCAGCGAAAAGTGTAGAAGACCTTCTCAGGATCAAGACTCTTACCAACAACAAAACCTTCAAATGAAAACTGGTACCAACTAAAAAATCCAATGAACTTGAAACTTTGGTCACTCAAACTAGACACCTAGAGCTTTCAAATGAGCTATTAAACACTCAATTTGGAGTAGATATGAGTTGTCAACTCTTTGATTCAAAACAGACTACCTATCCACTCAGTTAAGCTAAAAACTGGACTTCACTAAAACCTGAATAACTCACAAACCATAAAGAATTTCATAAAACTATTCTAGACAGAGGAAGTACTCGAGATAAGCTTTCCAAAATATGTTTAAACACTAAAATTGGATACATATATTGAGAGATATGACTCTTACAAGTAGACTACCCAAAAATGAGTGTGCGGGTACACATACTCTATGAGAGTAAACTGAACGAAATGACTCAAAACAATTGAAGTAGCTACAAGGGGCCTTCCACGCTTTCTTCATCTATACTTGAGTGTCCTCTCTTGCCTCTTTTATAGCCAAGTGACAAAAAACTCTCATGATGAGTTTGAGAGCTCTTCTCCATCATTTCTCCACTACTTTGGACAGCCACTCCTCTTACAGTTCAATTTTTGGATTTGATTCTCTTTTGAATGATTCTCTTTTGGCCTCCACTACTTGTTGAAGTAAATGCTTCTATTTTTCATTTTTGTATTTTTCTTCTACTTGAAGAAAATCCTTTTTGCAAAAATATATACGAGCTTACTTCTTTATTTTTAACACTTTATGATATGATCATTCCCTTTATAGTACTTGCAAAACAATTTTTGTGTTTCTGATTTCTTCTCATCTTTTGGTTCTTCGAATGTGTAGCATTTGCAGATTTCTGCTTACTAGTAGAAGAGCTCCATTTTCCTTTGCCCTTCTGACTAGCCAGGAAAGCTTGATCTGCAACACGCATAATGGACGTGTTCTGCCTGGACTGATCTTCCTGCAACAGAACAGAGACTAACTCCTCAAATCACAAGGCATTTGGATTGCCTTTCATCATCAACCGAAGAGTAGAAGCAAAACTCTGATATGAATCAGGAAGACCATTCATAACGGTCTGCACAAGTGAGCTATCTGGTATAACCTCATCAGCAGAAATCAACTGTTCCTTCAAGTCTGTCCATAGAATCACCTTCATTCATGTGCACTCTCCAACTGTTTTTAGAGGTAAGCAACACGAGCCTCATTCCTAGATTGGTACAATGTGGTAAGTGTATCCCAAGCATCCTTAGCTATTCTGCAAGAGAGAATGTGAGGAATAATGGCACGATTGATAGACAAAGCTATCAATGCATGTGCGTGGGCATCTCTGCCATCCCAACAGATTTGCTCTACAGTAGGTGCAACAGAAACTGCAACACAAACAGGAATATGTAGAATATCATCATCTTTGACACCTTCATCATCAACTTCAGTAGCTGCAGTTGTGACAGTTGTAGGTGTGATAGGACGTTTTTCAACATCCTGCACAATGTTCCACAGTCCTTTTGCAACCAATACATGTCGCATCATATAAGGCCACAACGGGTAGTTGGTACCATCCAACTTGTCCTCAAACAGCCAAAATACGGAATACATCATTGCTTTTAGCCATGACCGGTGACTAAAATACCTCGATGCAGAAAAATGATTGTATCTCAAAAATTTGAACAGAACTGCCCAATTGAATTTTTCTAGAGTTGTAACAGACTTCGAGACGCTTATAGTGGCGAATCGCAATTGGTATATACCTTTGGCATGAAAAGACGATATAGCCTGCACAAGCATAAATTTTGTGCAAATTTGAGACTGCAACCAGAGAGGTGTAGATGATGCCCTAGATGAAGCGACGACCTGCTCTGATACCAAAAGTTGGAGTTAGACATCTGCAGAAGCATGCGAACAACACAAGGAGGAAGAAGAAGCTTGGAGCACAACACACAATGCTGAATGCATTACTAGAGAATGTACAAAGATAAATAGCCCATTAGGGCAATAGGCATATATACAAGCCGGGGGAAAAAAACCTCCTAAAGAGGGAAAAAAAGTGCCCCGATAGTCCTAGAGTGTTCACACACATCACTACCTAAATATATCAACATGTACGTGGTCCTATGCAGACACCTTCATTTGGGAACTACGTATACTTTATGCATGGGAGTATCTATTGAAAGCAAAGTCCGAAGTGTTTATGTGCTTTAAATAATTTCCGGTTATGGCTAAAAATATGACAACAGGTAAATGGGGCATACTCCATTCTGATCAAGGTGGGGATACATGTCTTCATATTTTTTACTCGATTTTGGCTAAGCGTGGGATAAAAAATCAATGTACAATTTTGTACACATCTCAAAAAAAAAGAAGTTTTTGAAAGAAAGAATATGTCTTGCATGGAAATGGTGAGGTATATGATCAAAAGTCAAGTTTTACCACATAGCTTCTGGCTTGAGGTTGCCATGTGTGCAACATATATACTTAATATATATCCCACCAAAGCATTTCAATCAATCACTCCATATGAGGCTTGGTATGGTCAAAAGTTGTATGTTTTTCATCTACATGTCTTTGTGTGTTTGACATATGCATAAGTGCATGAACAACATCATAGAAAATTGGAGGATAAAATAGTGAAGCGGAATTTGTTCATCTACGTCTACGAGCCAATTTTCAGGATGAGAATCAAGACTTGTACATATGAAAGAATACCTCAGAAGATCAAGGAAACTAGGCTAAGTAGTTGATTCGTAGTCTAAAAATACAAATTACAGATTTTCATAATACTATTCAAGAAAAGGATAGGAGAATACATGATCTATGGATAGTAGGGAATGCACTCAAGGATCAGATTCACAATTTAAATTGAAACAACTAAAGTGAAAGATCACGAAATTGTAGAAAAAATGTTGCAAATGAATAGTGTCACTAGACAATGTATATAAACAATAGCAAAACTTCAAGAGCAACTTGCACAAGCTAAAGAAAAATTAGTTTTGTATAACGCCTCACAACTAGCTTCAATCTCATAACACGATACTTTGGCTCAATCCATCATCCAAAAATTGTCTCGTACTATCCAAAGGAAGTTGAAGGCAACTTACGATGATTACTTGGCTAGGTTAAAAGGTCAAATCCCTAAGGAGATTCTAGACAACCTTAGGGATGAGGAATAATGCACTGGTTCAAGTCCACCAAAGCCTGCTAAGTGTTAGGCCACTACAACATTCTATAGAAATATTTTAATTAACATAGATATATTTGTGATAAAATTTTGTTTACACTAACTTTCTTGATAAAACCTCTCCAATATACTTCCTATTTGGGCCTATTAATTTTTGTTCACATACTTAGCCAGTACAGATATTTACATCTATTGCTATTTGTAATATCAGATCAAGTACTATTTACATAATCACCATCATCAAGACAAGTATTAAAGAAGACTTCTGCACATTGTTGAGAGTTGGGTTCATGTATAAGAAGAGCAACACAAAGGCCAATAAGAGAGAGAGGGAGCCAATTAGAGGGAAGAGGAGGAGGACCATTGAAAGAGTAGATAGTGATCAGAGTGTAATCTTGTTGCCTTGATGGATGAATCTCTATAATGAATGCCCATGTTGGTAATTTGCATGTTTTAATTCAACATGGCTATTTTTTAAGCATTGAGTCATTTATTTAATATGTCTTATATTTTATTTAGTATTGAGCAATGCTAAAATAGTTTTGTTGAGTAGGTTTAGTATAAAAGATATTCTAACTAGAATGATTAGTCCATACTTCCTTCCTTCCTATCAAAGGGTGTATGAGCCAGACATACTAAACTATCACTCTGAAGTTGTTGTATACTTAGCCTCACAACTAGAAGTGGCCATAGTAGGATACTTCTTGCTCAACCAAATATGCATGAGCTACCAAGCATGAAGCAAAAACAACTGGTGGACACCCAAGTGTATGATATAACAATTAGCTCAGTCAGACTCAAAAAAAGCATGTAAATATGACAATAAAGATATCCCCTTAGGATAAAATAATCCAAGTAGTCACGTACCACTTAAGTAGCAAAAGATGCACTTAACATCCTACCAATGCTTGAGAACTGCAAAATGCATAAGCCTACTCATGTGAGAGATGAAAAATTGAATATCCCGTTTAGTTATGCATAAGTAAATCAAGCATCCAACAGCCTGCTGCTGATAGAGAACAACATCAAATGCATCTCCAACATCATGAAGACTCAACCATAGACCTGTTTCCATATGAATGGCAATAGGTTTTCAATCTTCAATGCCAAAATGTTGCAATAATGTGCCAATATATTTTGTTTAACTCAAAGATATTCCCCCATCAACTTGCATAAATTGAATGCCCAAATAATGATGCAAATGCCCCAAATATGACATCTCAAAAGATGAGCAACAGATGGCTTGCGACCATGCCAGGCCTCATATGGAGTTCTAGATTGCAGTGCTTTGGTGACACCCAGTAAGTACATATACTATAAACATAATAGCCTCAAGACATAATTTATGTGGTAAAACCTGACTTCTGAACACACACCTTGCCATCTCCATGAGAGACCTAATCTTTCTTTCAGAAACTCCATTTTGTTGAGGTGTATATGGCACTCTACATTGATGTTTTATCCCATGGTTAGGCAAAAATGAATTAAATTCAGAAGAAATGTTGATATATTTAGGTAGTGATGTGTGTGAACACACTAGGATCGCCGAGGCACTTTTTTCCCTCTTTAGGAGGTTTTTTCCCCTCGACTTGTTTATACGCCTATTGCCCTAATGGACTACTTATCTTTGTACATTCTCTACTAATACATTCAATATTGTGTGTTGTGCTCCAAGCTTCTTCTTCCTTGTGCTGTTCGCGTGCTTCCGCAGACGTCTAACTCCAACAATTGGTATCATATTAAGTCGTCCCTTCATCTAGGGCACTATCGACACTCCTCTGGTTGCAGTCTCAGAATCACACAAATTTTGGTGAGCATACTCAACGTGTTTTCGATGCCAAAACAGCTTTGCTGTGTGGTGCCGAAACCGCGATCTGAGCTCATTTCGGCCTCCGAACGCACTATTGCAGTGCTTGTGTAGGCTATTTCAAATTTTTGTGCCAAAAGTATATACCAGTTTCTGTTCGCCGGTATAAGCATCTCGAAGTCTGCTACAAGTCTAGTGGAATTCGTCTAGGTAGTTCCGTTCAACTTTTTGAGATACAGTAAATTTTTTACATCAAGGTATTTTAGTCACCGGGAAAGCAGTGATGTATTCCGTATGTTGGCTGTTGAGGATAAGTTGGATGGTACCAACTGCCCGTTATGGGCTTATATGATGCGACATGTGTTGGTTGCAAAAGGACTGTGGAACATTGTGCAGGGTGTCGAAAAACCTCCTATCACACCTGCAACTGTTACAACTGCAGGTATTGGAGCTGATGCAGAAGGTGTCGAAGATGATGATATTCTACATATTCCTGTTCGTGCTGCGGTGTGTATCAAACGTGCGATTATTCCTCAAATTCGCTCTTGCAAAATAGCTAAGGATGCTTGGGATACACTTACCACATTGTACCAAGCTAGGAATGAGGCTTGTGTTGCTTACCTCTAAAAATAGTTGGAGAGTAAGCACATGAATGAAGGTGATCTATGGAGAGTTTCCTAATAAAGATCAAAGACTTGAAGGAACAATTGATTTCTACTGATGAGGTTATACCAGATAGCTCACTTGTGCAAACCGCTGATTCATATCAAAGTTTTGCCTCTACTCTTCAGTTGATGATGAAAGGCAATCCAAATGCCTTATCATTTGAGGAGTTAGTCTCTGTTTTGTTGCAGGAAGATCAGTTTAGGCAGAACAAGTCTATTATGCGAGTTGCAGATCAAGCTTTCCTGGCTAGTCAGAAGGGAAAAGGAAAATGGAGCTCTTCAACTAGTAAGCAGAAATTTGCTAATTCTGCATATTCAAAGAAGGAAGATAAAGATGACAAGAAATCAGAAAAGCAGAAATTGTTTTGTAAGTACTATAAAGGGAATGATCATATTATAAAGAATTGTCTAAAATTGGCTGCTAAAGAGGCAAAGAAGAAAGAGGCTGGAATGGTTGTTGTAGAGGCCACTACACCAAAAACAAAGTCTCCTAATCTTGTGCAAGAAGAAGAATGGGCGTTTACTACTGTCTGTAGTTTTGACCCATCTTCTCATGAGCAGTGTATGTTCGCAGTAGACTCAAATGTTTGGTATTTTGACAGTGGGGCGACCAAACATATTACCTCGCAGTGTAGTTTCTTCTCTTCACTCGAGCCTGCCCCTACACGGAATACTGTTACATGCGCCAACAACTCCTCTTATCCTGTTATGGGAGTTGGTAAGATCATTTTGACTATTGCTGATGGTAGTTCTTTCACTTTGTCAGATGCTTTATTTGTGCAAGGGATCAAGAAGAACCTGTTATCAGTTTCTGCATTAGCCAAGATTGGCTTGGTTGTGAAATTTGTTGATGACAGGTGTACAGTTCATGATCTGTCAAATGGGGATGTGATTATTACTTCTGGCATTTTATGTCGTGGGTTGTATAAGCTCATAGACTCTGAAAGATCTGTAAATGATTTGGCATTTGCAGTAAATGATTCTTAGGCTATGTCAGATGCAAAGCTTTGGCATGCATGCTTTGGTCATCTGAATTTTGCTAGTTTGCTACGCTTGTAGAAATCTAAAATGGTGTCCCCTTTGCCCAAACTTGAGGCACTTGGCAAACATGTTTGTGAAGGCTGTATTTTGGGCAAAATGCAACATTCCTCCTTTCCAAAAGATGGATTAGTTCGGGCTACTCAGAAATTGCAACTTGTACATAGTGATGTTTGTGGTCCTATGCAGACACCTTCTTTTGGGAATTATCTTTACTTCGTGACTTTCATCGATGATTTTTCCAGGCATGCATGGGTATATCCATTGAAGGCAAAGTCCGAAGTGTTCATGTGCTTCAAAGAGTTTTTGGTTTTGGCTGAAAATCTGTCAGCATGTAAAATGGGCACCTCTGTTCTGATCGAGGGGGGGAATATATGTCTTCTAATTTTAATGCATTTTTGGTTGAACGTGGGATAAAACACCAGTGTACAGTGCCGTATACACCTCAACAAAATGGAGTTGCTGAACGAAAGAACATGTCACTCATGGAGATGGCGAGGTGTATGGTCAAGAGTCAGGCTTTACCACATAGTTTTTGGCTTGAGGCTATCATGTGTGTAGCATATGTACTCAACATGTGTCCCACTAAAGCACTGTAGTCTATCACTCCATATGAGGCTTGGCATGATCGCAAGCCATCTGTTGCTCATCTGCGTGTTTTTGGTTGTTTGGCATATGCATTAGTGCCTGAACAACATCGCAGAAAATTGGATGATAAAGCAGTAAAATGTATTTTTGTTGGGTACAGTTCTGAAAGTAAAGGCTATCGTCTGTATCATCCAAAGACTAAACGCATTGTGGTTAGACGTGATGTTGTTTTTGTGGAAGATGCCATTCAGCCATTGCTTTCATGTACTAAGGAGACATCTGTTAGCTCCAAAGACATGTATGATACTTTGCTGCCTCTTTTTACAGGTGGACAGTCTAGTGCTGGTCCTAATGAGGCAACTTCTCAGCCTTTGCAGGCTTCATGTGATGATGCAGATAATTCCATTTTTGATGCAGATGTACATGATGCACTTATTGATGAGAGAGCTTATATTGATCAGGCAAGAACTATGCCAAAATGGCTGGTGCATACCTTGCGTGACAACAAATTAGATGCACCTCTGTCGTATCATACTCGTTCAGGCTCTCATAGTGCCTCTTTTGCATCAGATTGCTATGCTATGGCTGCATCTAGTCTCTTTGATGAGAATGAGCGAGTTTGGTTTGATGAAGCACAAAATTCAGAAAGTTGGATGGCTGTTATGCAATCTGAATATGATGGTATAATGAAGAATGGTACTTGATCTTTATGTGACTTGCCTCCTGGAAAGAAGGCCATTGGCACTAAATGAGTATACAAGCTGAAGCGCAAAGTGGATGGTACAGTTGACAGGTATAAGGCTAGGCTTGTTGCAAAGGGCTATGCACAGGAAAGAGGCATTGATTTTGATGAGACCTTTGCACCTACATGTCGTATGACTACTATTCGGAGCATCTATGCACTTGGAGGTCATCACGGTTGGAATGTACATCAGTTGGACATTAAAACAACATTTCTGAATGGTGACTTGCATGAAGAAGTGTATGTTTATTAACCCTATGGCTTTGTGCAAAAAGGGCATGAAAACCAAGTGTGCAGGTTAAAGAAGGCATTATATAATTTAAAGCAAGCACCATGTGCTTGGTATGAGAAGATACATGCCTATCTGATCGCACATGGTTTTGAGAATAGTCTAACTGAAAGCACCTTACATGTTAAGTGTGCTAATTATGTGCTTCTGATCATTGTTGTCTATGTTGATGACATGCTGCTCATTGGTCCTATTAAGAAGCATATTGGTGATTTTAAGGATGATTTGCATGCCTGATTTGAGATGTCTGATTTTGGGCATTTGCATCACTATTTGGGCATTCAATTTATGCAAGTTGATGGTGAAATATATTGACACATTATTGCAGCGTTTTGGCCTTGAAGACTGTAAGCCTATTGCCACTCCTATGGAGACAGGTTTATGATTGAGTCTTCATGATGTTGGAGATGCATTTGATGTTGTTCTCTATTAGCAGGCTGTTGGATGCCTGATTTATTTATGCATTACTCGGCCAGATATTCAGTTTGCTGACTCACAGATGAGCAGGTTTATGCATTGCCCAGGAGTCAAGAATTGGCAGGCAGTCAAGCACATCTTTTGCTATTTCAGTGGTACTTGACTACTTAAGTTGTTTTATCCCAAGGGGGGATCACTACCGCCATATTTGCATGCTTTTTCTGACTCTGATTGGGCTGGTTGCTATGACACTCGTGTGTCCACTAGTGGCCTTTGCTTCATGCTTGGTAGCTCATGTATGTCTTGGTTGAGCAAGAAGAAGCCTACTGTGGCCACTTCCAGTTTTGAGGCTGAGTATAGGGAAGCTTTCACAACAATTGTTAGTGTGCGTGGCTCAGATGTCTTATGGCTGATTTGGGTGTTGGTCAGACTTCTACCACCACCATCTTCACTGACAGTCAGAGCGCATTGGCAGTTACGAGGAACCCTGTGTTCCATGCTCGCACTAAGCACATTGAGGTGCATTATCACTATGTCAGGGAGAGGTTCTCTATTGGGGAGATCATCTTGGCATATGTGCCCACACAAGAGAACATTGCCGACCTTTTCACGAAGGCTCTGCCTACGGAGAAGTTTGAAGCTTTCCGCAAAGCTTTTGGCTTACTTCCGTTTGTGGAGTGATTTCCACATAGCTTGGCACTTCCTTATACATGAGTGACAGCTCCTTGTTCACAACATCACTCCCAAGGGGGATTTGTTGATATATTTAGGTAGTGATGTGTGTGAACACACCAGGACCGCCAAGGCACTTTTTTCCCTCTTTAGGAGGTTTTTTTCCCTCGGCTTGTATATACGCCTATTGCCTTAATGGGCTACTTATCTTTGTACATTCTCTAGTAATACATTCAGTATTGTGTGTTGTGCTCCAAGCTTCTTCTTCTTCCTTGTGTTGTTTGCGTGCTTCCGCAGACGTCTAACTCCAACAAGACATGTATTCTTCCCCTTGATTAGAATGAAGGGTGCCCAGTTTACATGCTGACATATTTTCAGCCATAACCAAAAACTATTTGAAGCACAAATACTTCAGACTTTGTTCTCAATGGATACACCCAAAAACCATCAATGAAAGTCATGAAGTAGAGGTAGTTCCCAAAAGAAGGTGTTTGCATAGGACCACACACATCACTATGAACAATATTCAATTTATGAGTAGCTCAAACTGAACTATCTTTTTGGAAGGAGGACCACTACATTTGTCCCAGAATATAACCTTCACAGACATGTTTACAAGCTGCTTTAAGTTTGGGCAGAGAGGACACCATTTCAGATTTCTACAGGCATAACAAACTAGCAAAATTCAGATGACCAAAATGTGCATGCCAAAGCTCCGCATAGTTCTATTGCATACATACACTACTCATGCAAAGATGGATCATAACTGCATATAGTAGTAAATGTCCATTCTTTATTCTGAACAAGATTATCAGACCCTGTTTTAGGTGTAGAGGCCTCTGCAACCACCACGCCGACCTCTTTCTTCTTCACCTGTTTTGCAGCCAATTTTGGACAACTCTGTATGGCATGATCATTTTGTTGATATATTTAGGTAATGATGTGTGTGAACACACTAGGATCTTTGGGGCACTTTTTTTCCTCTTTAGGAGGTTTTTCCCCCCAACTTGTATATACACCTATAACCCTAACGAGTCACTTATCTTTGTACATTCTTTTGGTAATACATTTAGTATTATGTGTTGTGCTCCAAGCTTCATCTTTCTCCTTGTGTTGTTCGGTGCTTCCTCAAACCTCAAAATCCAACAGTTGGTATTAGAGCAGGTCATCGCTTCATTTAGAGCATTGTCAACACCCCTCTAGTCATAGTCTCAAAATCACATGAAAATTGGTGAGCATAGTCAAGGTGATTAGGGGTTCAAAACGACTTCGTTTTGTGGTGTTGAAATCGTGATTTGAGCTCATTTTGGCCTTTGAATGCATTATATGCAAGGCGTATGCAAGAAATTTTGTCTTTTTATGCCAAAGATATATATGGGTTTTGGTTCACCAATATAAGTGACTTGAAGTCTGCTACAGGTTTAATAGAACTCGATAGGGTAGTTCTCTTCAACTTTTTGATATACAATCATTTTTCTGCATCAAGGTATTTTAGTCAATGGGCATGGCTCAAAGCAGTGATGTATTCCATATGGTGGCTGTTGAGAATAAGTTGGACGGTACCAGTTACCCATTATAGGCTTATATGATGTGTCATGTTTTGGTTGCAAAATGAAATGTGGAATATTGTGCAGGGTGTTGAAAAACATCCTATTGCATCTACAAATACAATTACAAGAGCTGATGCAGATGGCATTGAAGATAGTGATATTTTTTAGATTCTTGTTCGAGCTACAGTTCTTGCTACACCTATTGTAAAGCAACTTCATTGGGATGGTAGGAATGCTCAGGCACATGCATTGATAGCCTTTTCTGTCAAACATGCCATTATTCCTCACATTCACTCTTGTAGAACAACAAAGGATGCTTGAGATACACTTACCACTTTATATTAAGCAAGGAATGAGGCTCATGTTGCTTACCTCTAAAAATAGTTGGAGAGTGAGCACATGAATGAAAGAGTTTCCATGGACAGGTTTTTGACAAAGATCAAAGATTTGAAGGAGCAATTGCGTAGAATATTCTGAATGGTCTTCCATATTCAATTGATGATAAATGGCAATCAAAATGCCTTAACATTTGAGGAGTTAGTCTCTGTTCTATTACAAGAAGATCAATCTAGGCAGAACGTGTCCATTATGCATGTTGCAGATCAAGCTCTCCTAGTTAGTCAGAAGGGCAAAGGTAAATGGAGCTCATCTACTAGTAAGCAAAAATCTGCTAATTCTCTATAATCAAAGAAGGATGAGAAAAAAAACAAACAGTAGAAATTGTCTTGCCAATATGGTACAGGAAACGATCATGTCATAAAGAATTATCTGAAACTGGCTACAAAAGAGGCAAAGAAAAAAGAGTCTGGAATGGTTGTTGCAAAAGCCTCTACACCTAAATCAGAGTCTGTAAATCTTGTGCAAAATGAAAAATCGGTGTTTACTACTATTTATAGTTATGATCCATCTTCTCATGAATTGTGTATGTCTATAGTAGCCTTAGATGTTTGGTACTTTAAACTATGATGAGAAGAAATCATAGTTTAAAGATTATTGCAAGAAGATCAAGTTAGCATATGACCTAGAAGAACATTTTCCAACACTCTCAAGCAAGAGTGCACATACACATGAAGCATTAAGTGATTCTTAAGATGATCAAAAGACTCCTAGGAAGGAGATTAACTCATGGAACGCTTAGGGCAAGGACATATACAAGAGGTGAGGGGTTTTGTAGAGTTCTCTCAACAAACCATCAAGAGATCTACAAGGGAGAATAGGAATCTAGAAAGGTATGGCTATGATACATCACTAGTGGCTAAACATTCTTTTTATTTAGAAGAAGATATCAACTTTGAAGAACCCATTATGAGGAGGAAAAAAGGAAGACAGAATGGATAAATGCTATGGAACAAGAGATCAAAGCCTTGCAGGAGAACCACACTTGGGAATTGGTAGACCTAAGTACCAACTTAGGGACTTGTGGAGATTGAGACTATACCTCAATCCCCTTCAAGTG
The DNA here is from genome assembly GCA_020310875.1 of Ceratopteris richardii. Taxonomy (NCBI): domain Eukaryota; kingdom Viridiplantae; phylum Streptophyta; class Polypodiopsida; order Polypodiales; family Pteridaceae; genus Ceratopteris; species Ceratopteris richardii. The sequence continues at coordinate 142,935,015 of CM035406.1, forward strand.
CATATAGTGGGGATTCACGCTTTTAAATATCAATCCGATGAGTATGCAAACCTAGCCGAGTGTATGAGGACATGCAATCATGTGATGATCAATGCAAGTGAACTACTCAAAGAGTGAAATCAAGGTAAAGACTAATCCAAACAAGCTTCAACTGTTGGTCATTGTGTCATGATACTTGGTGCAATAGCCTTCAATATTTTGGACTTTTCTCCCAACTCCAAACTCCAAATATAGCGAATAGCATATGCGTTTCGAAGCTCTCAAGAAGACGCATCCAATGGTAGTGCTGAAACTCAATTTTGACACTCCTACTTCAAGTTATGAGCAAAATACTGAGTCGTGGGAAATACCTTCCTACACTTCAGTACTTCCTACACTTCACACACACCTTAACTACAGCAAACAAACACTTTCATGGATAGGTAACACTTCCTAACACTCTTTCCAAGCAATTCACATGCACACAAGTTCACAAAGAAGAAGATACAGAGTGAAGAAGACACAAATTCGAATTTCTGTGCTATCTATTCTCCCAATGGCGAAAAGTCTTTACAAAGAGTCACAAATTGACTTATATACTTGTGCCCTAAAAATGGTCCTTTCACACAAGAGACCGGCACTTTATTCACTAAAAGACTAATTTCCTACTATGTTACATGGGTAAGTTTCTAATCTTCTATGGGAATGCATCTAGAGGACTCCTCTAGTGCATTTACAACGGAAAATATATTACAAGAGTGGTTATGATACAAAGATATGATGTCCAAATCGGAAAAATTTTGGGGCCTGTCTTTTTCTCTGCTTTGTGCTCTCTTTAGCTCTGCAACACTCTCCCCTCTTCAGCTCTGTCGTCCCTTGATAGGCTTTACTTTTTGTCTTCAGTTTGTTGTCTCGATCAGCACACGCATCCTTTGGTCAGTTTTGCCTGATTCTTGATCTTGCATTACGTTTTAGAGGCGCTCTGATTTGTCCTGGTTTCACATATCGGACCCTGCTATATTATTCAAGCCTGGTCACTTTCTTTTCCCTGCATGCAACCCTTGCTCAGTTTTACCTGTTTATAAAACAGGTGTTCAGTTTTGATGGCCTCTTCTTAATTCTTGTCTTACATTCTCTGGGCCTGATGCATTCGTTTTGCTTGTTCTTTTCTTTTGCTCGCCCGCAACCCTTGGAGTTTGACTGACTACCTGATAGTCGTAGTCTAATTCACCTATAACCTCATTAATTCTGGGTTGCCATGCATGCCATCAATGCACATATGAGGATGTAGCTCGTAAGCCTTGATCTGAATCCTCTGTAACTCAAGAGGTTGAAGCACCCTCATATGTGATACTTGTTGGCCCTGATTCCTCCTTCCAACTGCGTGCTTTTCCTTGGTGTGTGTGCCCCTGCGGGGCTCTGTGCAGAGATGGGTGTTGCGCCCCTACGGGGCTTCTTGCAGAGATATATCTTCAAATATTTCTTTTTAGTGAAGCTGCTTCTTTCGTTGTCTTCTTCTTTTCTTTCTTTTACTTGATTCTCCCTCAACACTGCCCCCCTCCTGGACTCTGTCGTACCCGACAGGCTTTGATGAACGATGGGCATATGTTCTATATATTTTTTGCTCTGTATCATTTAGCAGATTGGCTTCACGTATCATTAGTTGTTTCCATTGTTTTGCCTTCACACCGTCATTGGGTGGCTGTTTATGATCTGCAAAGAAGCTAAGTTCGTATGCCACTAATCTGACATTTAAATTGGACGACATCTTCAAAAAGATTTCTGAATCGATCTCAAAAAATCCTGTAAAGAATGCTTCTTCAAAAGTTTGCATGTATACACTTGGCAAGAACATTAATCTGGAATAATACGCCATTATTGTTGGTCGGCTAGGCATAACCGATAGATAAAAAATGAGGATTTTCGTGCCCTAATTAATGCCGATGAAATTCAAAAAAGTGTAGGCTTCATGCTTGAATACCTTCAAAACTGTAAGTATCATGCTAAGTATTTTATTGGTCATCTTGACAGTTAAGTCGGGTACAGTCGCATAATTTTGCAGCCAAAATTCGATGGTTTTAATCATATACTCTTCCGTTGGCAAGTAATTGTGTGGCGGGCTCGAAAGCATAGGATAATTCAGCCACTGTTTATTTATAGCGCCGCTTCTTTGCAAGTCCAAAAATTCTCTAATCTCCCTTCTGCGTGGTATAGGACAAAATGAAGGGTTTACCTGGAATAAATATGGTGCTGCTTGCCAATGCACCCGTAGTGTGGGATGTTTTTCCAAAAATTTTCTTCGCCAAATAGGTTGCGCAGCTTTGAATTCTTCCTGACTGTACGCGAATGTGTCTTGGTTAAAATTTAGCTGCTCATCTGGACTTTTCTCTGTAATCTTCTTTATATATCGTCTCGTTTTCTCTTTCAATAGTCTGTACGGAATATTGAAAGGCTTCATGATCTTGTCCAAGTCTTTACCTTTGATCTTGGCCTCTTTCATTACCTTAATGACTTCATTTTCAAAATTCTCTGTTAATCGGGACACCACTAGTGCCCGTTCCTTCTGACTTATTTCTGCAGTGTATGGCATTGGATGATCATCATGTATATCCACCATTTGCTCATGTATTGGAGAATTATAGATCGGGTGAGATAGAGGACTTACCTCTACCTCGTCAGTAGGATTTCCCTTAGCTGGCACTACTGGTGTCCCGATCACTGCGTTCTGATTGATTTGAAATTCTAATTGCTTTATATGTTCAGTTTTCTCTTCGTTTTCTTGCATGGCTGTGCTGAGTGCTTCCTTGGCTGCAAGCAATTCATTACCAATTTCGGCCACATTGTCCATGTTTTCACTGTAGCTTGCTGCAAGTCTCCCATGTGCTGTATTCAACTGCTTTTGTAGTTCATTTATTTCTTGACTGTACTTCCGTTCCGATTCTTCTCTCATTGCGCGCTCTTGTCTCAACAATTCTGCATGTTGTGCTAGCTGATCTCTTAATTCTTTTTCTTTGATTTTGAATGATTCCTATTGCTCAATAGGTTGATCATATGATAATGATTTCATCAATTCTTTATTTCTGCTTCGCAAGGTGTCATTTTCTTCCATGTATAACTTTAGTTGTGTCTCAAGTAATGTGCTTCTAGCTTTCATTCTTTCTTTTTCAGCTTCGTTTGCCTCATTTAATCTCTGTAAATCCGCGAGCTGTGTTTGCAGTTGGTGATGCTGAGTGATTAATGTGTCATATTGTGTTTTTGTTTTGAGCAACTCAGTGCTTTTGGCCGCTATCTCTCTTTGTGCCTGGATTAATTGTGATGACAATTGTTCGCTCATTATCTGGAATTGATTTTTTTCTTGCATGGCTCTATCATAGTCTGCATCTATGTCCATCATTTGCTGTTGTGTATCCATGGTTGTCTGAATCATCTGCTTGACTACAGGCTTCAGTTGAGAGACATCCACATTAAGCCATGTTTTTGGGATACTCGGTTCTTCACCGGTTGTGACATCTTTTCCTTGTGCCACATGTAATGCAGTGTCATGGGGCTGCCTAATCTGAAGCTGGATCCTTGGCTCAGCTAGCATGTTTTCTTTGTTTCCTTGAGGGGTGTCATCTGGTACCTCGATCACAATTTGTTCTTTATTTTGTAGTAGCTCTGCATCCTTGTTCACTGGAGTTTGGATTTCCTCTTTGATAGGTGGTTTTACATATGTAACACTGGTTGGAGCTTCCTTGATGCTTATCTTTGTAGTATCATTCAATTGAATGACATGCTCAGGTTTATTAGAATCTTCCACGCTTGTTTCCTTTTCTTCGTTGTTGTCCGGCGTCACTTCAACTTGATTGATTTCATTCCATTCTTCTTCTTGAGTTTCTGGTCTTATATCAGTGTCCAGAGTGTCTTTTTCCGGACTGGATTCTGTGTTGGAACTAGAATCATCTATGCCTAGTTCTTTGTATCTCCCTGATTGTTTTGGTGTCTTCTCTGTACTCCGTTGTTGTTTCTCTTGACTTGCCAGTCTATAATGGTGACCTTGAATATTTAGATTTACCTGCCCTTGCATGTACTGGTGTGTCTCTTCGAGGACAGCGGAGAGATCTCTCTTTGTAATAGGCATTTGAGCCGTCGTGATCTTCGGTAATAGATGTGTCCTCTTTGATTGAGGTGTTACTTGAGCTTCTTCCTCTCGTAGACGCTTCGTACCCCTCATGGGTTTTTGTGAGCTGGTTCCTGCCTCTTCCATAACCACCGCAATCTTCTTTTTCTTGGGGACTGTCGCGGATTTAGCATATCGGGCTAGCCCTTCTGATGTCGGCATCTCACGTAGGCAATTTTTCATCTCGAGAGCCTCGTATATGAGTAATGTCAAGGCAGAACTGCCATTCAAAATTTTCTTCTGGCCCCATTTCTTTTGGGCTTCAAATAGTCTTTCTTGGACATAACCAGTCAGATTCACCTTGTTTCCTATTTGTCTCATGGCATGTGATAGTAGTTGTACTACGATCTTTTGTGGTGCAGTGTATCGATGCATACTTGGGAAACAGAAATGTTGGTGCACCAAACGGACAACCTCTTCAATATCAGTCCTATTTATATCTAAAAATGACCTCTTTTTAGGATCATGGCATTCTTCTTTAACATTAGTAATTCTGTCTTGATTCCATCTGAAGGCTTTGTTGATTAGTTCATGTGTAAACTGAATAGTTTTCCAAGTCCCTACTTTATCCAACACTCGTGCTTCGGGAACTGATATTTTTGTTGCTGCAGGCTGCAGGGTATTCATCACTTGAGTACACCTTTGAAAATCTGGTATATAAATTGACAATTTGAGGAATGCTTCTAGGCCTGGCTGTGTCCATACTTCTTCAATGTGCGGTAATCCCTGTATTATTGTTTTGAACTCTTGCGACATGATAGGGAAGTAGTGATCCACATCCATGATCTTGATAGTGGCCATGAAAATGAGGTCTGACACTGGTTGGTCCTCCCGAAACCAATGTCCTCTTGCTTTAGTGATTGATTCTAGTGGAAGAAGTTGTACCTCTTCTTCTTGCGTAGCTTCAGAATTGGTAGATGCCATCTGCACTCAATATAGAGTATGAATTAGTGGCCATATATTATCAGGAATCCTTCTTCACTTGTTTGCCATAAGCTTGCTATTGCTCTGAGTGAGTAGTGTCGTCCCTTTCTCGTGGGTGTGAGAAAGGTATTACCTGGATTTTTCACATTTTTAGATATTTTTATATTTTCATCTGAAAGGGAAAACAGAAAAGTTAGGTCGTAGCCGAAGCGGTTATTATTTTTTGAGTAATTTTCTTAATGTATGTACAAGTGCTCTCCTATTTCCCAAGAGGAAAATGTGCTCGACTATCCTGAATTAGAAGAAAGATGTGCCGAATGCTTGGCCTTGTAATGTGGCCCTATCATGCATACTTTGGGTACTGATAGCTCCACATGTGTGCAACTCAAAGTAGTTAGATGATGCATGAAGTTTGTTTTGTCTTTCGACAACCAAATCTGCTTCATTCTGTTGGGATGTAGTGTATTCTCCACCTTTTTGATGAATGTGGTTCTCCTCTTGTTGTATGTCTGCTCTCTCTGATTTTTGAATCTCAGATTGGCTTGTGTAGCGACTGCAGACTCCTTTATTTTCCTGTAGCTATTCTTCTGTGGCTGTTTTGCTCGTAGACCACGTTGGTTCTTCTTGTGCTGAGGTTCATCGTTTCGGTTTAGCGTCTTAGGATCATAAGATTTAGGAATCCATATTTGCGATCGATCCGGTTGAGCGGCTACTACTTTCTTTGGAATCCATATTGTAGCACTTCATTGTTGACTTTGCTGCTCAAAATGATTTGCTTTGTTATTTGATGGGTTGCTCCGATGTCGATAGTGCTTCTGTCGTCGAAGATATTCCTTCGCTTGATCTTTCCTTATCCAAGCTTGTTGAGTGTATGGAATAGGGTATATGGTAATAGGTACAGATTTTGAATTACTCAGAGGACTGGTCTCCCTTGTGCATGGTGCTTCACTGATGTGGGTTTCAGATTGATTGACACTCTTGTGGCCTGCTATACTAGAAGATGGTATGCAAGAAAACTTCAATGTGTCCTCACAAGGAGTACTTGACGAAGGGATTTCTATAGTGCTAGTGAACATGCAGTCATGACTTTGTTCATTGGAATGAACTTTTTGCTCTATACTAGTGGCTTTGATTGGTCGTTCATCTAGCAAACTGAATACCTCACGATGTCCTATCCTGGCTGAGATGTAGCCTAAAGCCAATTGAATGGTTACCTCATATTCGTAAATCCAGTCTTGACCTAACAATACCTCTTCAAGTAAATCCTGATCATGACGCACTAATAGCTTTTGTTCCATAGTGTTGTTGCCAAGATGCAGAGGTAAGGTGATCTCACCTATACATTGAGTAATCGTTCCTCCTATTCCTATCAATTGTGCCATTGATGGACGTAATTCCTCCTTGAGTTTCTGGGTCAAAGAAAGTTTGATACAGTTTATTGCGGCTCTTGTGTCAATGAGAGCATTCACTAAATGATACTCCGTTTTACCTGCTCCCAAATTCAAATATGGTTGCGTTTTCTTTGAACCTACGCTTTGAGTGGCTCTAAAATTAGCCATTGGGATGAGTTCTTTTCCTAGTCGATATCTCTCATCTCGCTCTCTCATCCACTCTTTCCGTTTCTTAATTCGTTCTAGGGCTTCCTGTCTCGCTTCTTCTCGTATCCTTTCCTCCTCAATACGTCGATTCTTGCCTTTGATTAATCGAGACATTTCTTCTGTCAATGGTTCTAGGTATTTTTTCACTCGGCATCCACTGATATAGTTTGGTAATACTTCTCCATCTAGGGTTGCTAAGCTGATGGCTCCACTTGTCGATATACGATTGATGATTAATAGGCCATATCCTCTCTTCTGCAACTTCTTAGCGTGTTGTTTTAAGGTATATACCAAGACTAAATCTCCTTCTTGCAAATTTTTGTCCTTAATGTGAGCATCAAAGTAGGCTTTCTGTCGGCGTTTGGCAGCATATATGCCTGCTACTGCTTGTAACCTAGTTTCGTGAAGCTTTTCTATTTGGTCCAATTGAGCTGAGAGTTCATGTCTCGTCCACTCGTAAGTAGTTGCTACTCAGAGAGTGGGAATTAAGAAATCAATTGACAAAATGGCATTTTGTCCATATACTAAGTTAAAAGGAGTAGTGCCTATGGCGGTTTTATAGGCTACTCGAAATGCCCATAAAGCATGATGTAATTGTTTATCCCAATCCGATCGACCATTGTTAACAATTTTTGTGAGAACTGTACACAAAATTTTATTCAAACTTTCGGCTTGTCCATTGGCTTGTGGGTGATAAGGAGTTTATTTCTTATGAATTACCAGGAATTCATTCAGCAAGGTTTCTATAACTTCATTCACAAAGTGCGTACCTCTATCGCTCACAAGTTCTATAGGTAGTCCAATCTAGTGAAAACGTTCTCAAAGAGAAACTTGGCCGTGGTTCTCGCGTCATTTTTCTTGGTCGCTTTGGCTTCTACCCATTTGGTCAGATAGTCTATGGCTACAATAATATATTCGGCATGGGATCCTTTCGTTGGTGGACTAATCGGTCCTATGAAGTCTATTCCACATTTGGTGAAAGCTCTAGCACTCATCATGGGTCTAAGTGGCATCTCATCTCTTCTAATTGGATATTTTGTTCGTTGACAGGTATCACATCGTTGCACATATGTTATGGCATCTTGATGTAGAGTTGGCCACCACATTCCAGCAAAGAGGATCATTTTTGCTGTTTTATCTGCAGAGAAGTGCCCTCTCAAAGCTCCTGTATGTGCCATCTCTAAAATACAAAGATATTCGTCTTCATGAATGCACATTCGTAATTGGTTATCTCTCCCTCGCCTAAACAATTGTTTTCCTATAATGGCATAATCCTTACTCTGTTCTACAAGTGCACGTTTCCTAGCTGAAGTGGCTCCTTCTGGGTATTCTTGAGTCTTTAAGAATTTTACCAGAGGCATGCTCCATGTTGGTGCTACTGTGGAGTAGCATAAAGTATAGTTCTCGTCTGGGATTTGTTCTTGGCAGGTTTGACAGGCTGATACATAGTTATGTGCATCCCTCTGCATGGTTGGCCAACATATGCCTAATCTCCTCAGGGTCTGCCATGTTCCGTTTGCATTCAAATGAGTTTTCCATTGATTTACATGTGCTTTTTGAGGCCACATTTCTTGTTCCTCTTCTTCTACGCATCTCATGAGTAATCCATTCGAATCTTGGTGATACAAACTTCCTGCAATGATATGAAGGTCTTTAGTCTTCCAAAGGTCTTGGGTTTGGTTTGGTGTGATCCCCTCTTTAGGTCCATGCGTGAGTATAGGGATCAACTTTTCTGCCCATTGGGGAAATACTTCCAAGTTAAACAGATATGTATCTGGCAAATCATCTGGTACTCCTATGGGTGGTTCTCCATGGGTCATTCTTGATAAGTGATCTGCTCTTATGTGAGTATTTCCTTTCTTGACTACTACCTCGAAATCAAATTCCATTAGCAATAAAAACCATCGTACTAATCTTCCTGTATTGCAAGGTTTATTGACTAAGTACAGTAGGGCTTGATGATCAATGAAGAATTTGAATTTGTTTGCCAACAGGTAATGTCTGAACTTTTTCACTGCGTACACCATCCCTAGGCCTTCTCTCTCAGTGGTGGTATAATTGCGTTCTGCTTCATTTAATTGTCTACTGGCACAGGCTATTGGGTGGTCTAGTTTCCCTGTATCTGCAGGTTGAGCTAAGATGCAACCAATGGCAAACTTGGAAGCATCCACATGAATGTGAAATGGCTTATTCCAGTTAGGTACTCGAAGGATTGGTGTTGAACTCAATCGATCCTTTAACTCATTGAAGGCTTTCTCACATTCTTCGGTCCAATTAAATTGAGTCAATAATGCATAGAGAGGTCTAGCAATTATGGCATACATATGTATAAATCTTCGATAATATCCACAGTGTCCCATAAATGCTTGAACTTCTTTAGCAGTCTTTGGTCTTGGTAAATCCAAAATTACTTTGATTTTGTCTTCATCAGTTGAAATTCCATTTTTAGAGACAATATGTCCTAAGATTTTCCCTTGTCTAACCATGAAGACACATTTTTTTGGGTTGAGGCATACTCGATATTGTCGACACTTGGCAAAGATGTTTTCTAGTTCAGGGATGTGCTCTGATCGTATAGCTGAATAAGTACATAAATTGTCCATGTATACCTCCATAATTTTTCTTAAGAATTCCTTGAATACATGGCACATCAATCTTTGGAAGGTAGCTGGGGCATTAGTTAGACCAAAAGGCATGACTCTAAAGGCGTATACTTCCCATTCATTTGCGAAAGCTGTTTTGTGTTGGTCCTTAGGAGCAATGGCTACCTGATTATACCCTGAAAAGCCATCCAGAAAGCTATAAACTTCCTTCCCTGCCACTCTTTCCAAGAGATGATATGTAATTGGTAATGGGTAACTATCTCTTATGGTCGCAGCATTTACTTTCTTCAGATTGATGCATACTCTTAACTTCCCATTCTTTTTCGGTACAACCACCAAAGGTGACACCCATTCCGTGTGCTCAATCTCATATATGAATCCAGCGTCTAATAATTTATCTATCTCTTCCTTTATCTTTGTTGAATACACATCATTGTATGTATATGGTCTTTGTTTAGACGGTTTGGCTTCTGATGTCATGGGGATTCTATGGGCACATATAGATGGATCTACTCCTTTCAAGTCCTTATAGGTCCAGGCAAAGACATCCTGATATTCCCTTATGAGGCGTATTAACTCTTGTTCTTCCTCTATTGAGACATCTTGTCCTATGAAAGTACATCGTTCTTCTCCTTCTTCTAACGTTACTACTATCTTCTTGGTTTGTTCTTTATTGTCATAAGCTATTCCTCGCTGTGCCTCTCTTTTAGGCATTTGAATAGCAATTTTTCTCTCTTCTACTTCATATTTCTTGAAGTGAGCTGGCACTTCAAACTGATCTTGTGGCTTGTTTTCTTCATTCTCTGGCTCTTTATCTAACTCCAGCTCTTCTTCCTGTGTAGGTTCCTGGTTGTTTTCGTTAGCTGTGACGCTTATTTTTTGATTTCCATCCTCGGGTTCCATTGGTTCTGGCTCCATCTCAATGCTCTCATAGTCCTCCTTCCATTCTTTCTCTATCAGTTCTCCTTCTTCCGCCTCCTGAAGAACTACTACATAGAGGCTAACGTCATATCCTTCTTCGTCAATACATTCATTCATAGTTATTACTTCTTCATTCACACATACATCGAGGGTCGCTAAAATCTCCATCCAACCATGAGGTTCAAACTCTTCATCTAAAAAGACTTGAGGCATGTAAGCTGGATCTTGTACAGACCTGGCTACTCCTTGCCTTTGCTGCCATCCCTTTCTCCTATCCTCTTCCTTTTTGGCAGTTTGGCATATCCATAGATGAGTGTCCTCGTTCATCCAAGATTGGTCACTAGAACCTATGCTGTGAATTGACTGGTCGTCTTCTTCCTTATGAATTTGATTCCATTGTAAGGGAGGAACATCTTGATATGTATAAGTGTGAAGATTTATTCTCGTGGTGGTTCCTTCATGTTGTAGGTACACCGCATCCTTTCCCCAATCTTGCACAACCTTTAACTGTCTCATGAAAGGTCTTCCGAGTATCATTTCATAGTTGCTCGCCCTTTCAAATTGACATATTGCTAAGGTGTGTTCAAATTCAACTCCGCATGTGGTGAAAACTACTCGTTCCAGTAATCCCAAGGGTCTTTCTGTGTGTCTGTCAGCCATTTGTATTTTCATACATGTTGGTCTTAAAGTTGGTTTTCCCCATTTCTCCCAGATTTCTCTAGTAGCAATGCCTACACCAGCTCCTGAATCTAAGATGGCTTTGGTGGTATATCCCCTATATGTAATTGGAAGGCAAGTGTTTCCTTCGTCTCCCTCACTAAAATCTCCTACCTTATCCACAAGGATCTTCACTGTGTTTACTTCATCAGATATCTCTTTTTCTTCCGTCTTGTTCTCCAATTCTCTGGTTTACTTCTCCTTCAAATGTGGTTTAACCTTCAACAGTTCTTCTAATGTTAGGGTACAAGGAATTTTGACTTTTCTAAGATGTTGTATGATACCAGATGTTTGGACTGATGGGTTCGGTTCTTTTTTCCTTATTGAGGGGATACAATACAAGTCTGAATTATGTTTGTACTCTCCTGTATAGTTTGGCAAATCCTTTACTCCGTCATCTCCTTTGTCACTAGGATCCATTGGTACAATTTCTTCTGAATTTAATTCAGTATTGAACCCTCTATTTCCTCTTCCGCTTCTATCTCTTCAAAGGGTGGTTCAATTCCTTCTACTTTCTTCCATCTGTCCTCTTGGACTCTAGCCCACAAATCTTTAGGCCATTCCCCTTCTACTTCGGGAACACTGGATCCTTCCCTTTTATCCTCACAATAATTGCCATTCAGTGTCTTACGTACTTCGGGTTTTTCGTGGTCATGGATGATGACGCACTCTTGGAATTCGCTTTCAGGAATTCGGGTATTGGGTAATGGCAACGCCGGTTTCTCTAAGGTCTGTTGAGCAACTTCTATCAATTTTTTGCAGATCTCCAACCTCTCTCTCTCTAGGTCACCTCTAGGATATTCTCTTTCATATTATTCTATGGTAGGTCCTGCTCTTATTTGTGCCTTGTACGCCTGAATCCACATGGCTAATTCTTCAGGCATGGGATCCGCTAAGACGGATCCTATCTCTTCTTTTTTATGCTTTTCATTGTTGTTTTCTTTTTCAATTTTCTGTTCCTCTTTTGGGTTTTGTTCGTTCTTCTCATTTTCCCTCTTCTGTAGTAACTTCTTTTCTTTTATCCTATCTCTACGGTTCTTCCATCTCTGTGTTCGTTTGCTCACAACACTTTTCTCAGGCTCTTCCGAGTCTTCCACCCTCTGAGGTGTGGGTATATTCATCTCTAGGTCACTTTGATTGTGTTTTTCAAGTTTTTCTGGGGTCTCTCTAGCTTTGGCTCTTGTTATCGCCTTCAATGGTACATTATATTCCTTATCACTCCCTGATGATTCGATTACTTCTATCACATTGATTTGCACGTTGGATGTAACCTTGGTGGGGTTCTTGGGGCAATCTCTAAAAAGGTGTTCCTTACCACAATCACTACAGTAGCCTTCCCAGACTCGTTGTGGTGGTGGTGGTGGGTTTGGCAATGTACATTCTCTGATATAGTGATCACCTCCACATCTGTAGCATGGTCCTCTGGGTACAGGCGGTCTGTTCATGGGTCGGGATGGTATGTTTGCTCTAGGGGCTGTGTACATTAAGGACACATAGTCCTGCTCATATCCGTAGGAACTATCTGGTACTTCCATGCCATAGGCGTATGGCTTGTATAAGTGTCCATGTTCTATCATAGAGCTGTCATAATTGGGATATGCTCCTTGACTATGGTCGTAAGATGAGTCATATGGTTCATTACTAGCCAATGGTGTGGCTGGGACTATCGCTCTCTCTAGGTTTTCTTCAGGTTGAGCTATCTTGACTGAGACAACATTCTGAGGATGGGGCGGTTGTTGTCCTAGTACCGGTTGTGGTTGGGTGTATCCTTGATATACATATGGTCGTGGCACTGGTGCCTGCGGCTGATAAGTAGGGTACCTCCATGCTTCACCTCCTTGCTCTCTCTGCGGGTATCCATAAGGTCTCATGTATGGCTGTGTTGGTCTCGCTTGCCTATTGTAAGGGTAGTTTTCTGTGCTATGATTTGTATATTTTTGTTCTATACTGCAATATTGTAGAGGTCCTAGGACGGTGGGTATATTATAAGCATAAGCAGGTGGTAGGACTACTCCCCTAGTACACAAGTGAGAAGGATGATCGCCTCCCCACTGCATGCATCTTCTAAGCATGGGTACTCTTATAGGGTTACTGGGGTAGTTCCTCTGTCCTTGAACGTTCAGCTTCTTTGCTACCAAATCGGCTATTTCCTCTACATTGTTTTTAGGGATTGATGTGCTACTGGCCATGTTAGTATATGATCAATGTCTACTCCTCATGATTGTATGCACATTTTGTAAGGCCCCCTTTACGAGGAGAAGCCAAGCGTGCATTACCCAATTGATGGGAATCCCAACTTGAATGTTGGATGAAGGTCATATTGGACCATGTAAGGTATTATAAGGAAAGGGAGTTACCAGGGTCCCCAATTGTGGGGTCCGGGGCAGCGGTGAGCAGCCTCGGTTGGGGGGTCCAAGGGGGCCAGCGGGCCCCCTGGCTAGGGGGTCCCAGGGGGCCAGCGGGCCCCCTGGTGGGGGTCCAGGGGCAGCGCCCCGACGCGACGGTAAAGGGAATATTCCATGGAATATTTCGTGTCGGAGTCAGAAATCATTTATATTTGTTAGGTCGGTTAAACCAGTCTAAGCCGTGTATGGCAATTACGCGGGCGGTGGCCGCCCACGCTCTACCGCCCATGTATAGCCGTCCATGGCAGGCCACCCATGATCCTATATATACATGACTTCTGCACTACCTAAGACACGGAGTTGAGCCAGCATACCTCTACCTTGTATCTCCCTACCTAGAGTTGTCTAGATCACCATTTAAGCTCTACCTTGAGAGCGCACGGGTGGACAACGCCATCATCTTATATCTGTTATTTTCTCTGCTATTGCTCCTGTGTTATATTGCGTAACTATTGTCTTACAGGCCGAATCTTCACTTTTCAAGCGACCTTGAGGTATTTTCAGGTCTTCTGCTAGGTTGTCTTCTAGGTCTATACATTCCTTCATGCACTCTTGCAAAGTTTGAACTCTCTTTACATATACAAGGGATCTTAATGATCCGTTCAACAATCCTTTCAAAAATAATGACACCATTTTATTTTGGGTAGGTCTTTCTTCTACTGGGCATCTGTCCACATACTGCTTGAATCTTCTTGCTGCCAATCTCACTGATTCGATAGGGGCTTGCTTAAAGCTATGAATCAATGAAGAAGAGTTGTTTTTGATTCCAGACTTAGTGAATTCCTCAATCATTTCTTGATAGACTTGTTCCATGTTTTGAAAATTATTAGGGTCCAATGGTTGAAACCATGCTAATGCGGTGTCTGACAATGTAAGACCAAAGGACTCATATTGGATCAAGAAGTCTTCTACTTGTTCGGCTCTAATTACTTGTTTAAATTCGGCTATATGATTGTAAGGTTCACTAGAGCCATCATAGTGTTTTCTCATGCATTTGGCAACTTGAATTGGCCTTAATCTTCTTCCTGCTTTGGGTGGTCTAGGCAATACTGGGAAAATTGGTCTTCGTATGGGTATGCCTGGTCCTCTTGCTACCAGTGGTCTGACTGGAGCAGGAATTCCACGTCTTGGGTCAACAATTGGTTGAGGTTGGTAACTAGGGTTATTTGCAGGCATTGCAAACTGCACATGTGGTCTGACCGGGATTTGTGTTTGTTGTGTTTGTTGTGTTTGACCCGACTGTTAATATGAATCATTATGAGAGGTTCCAAGTGGGTTTCTCGAAGTGGTGGCTTGGTCCCTAGGGGGGAACACTGGGATATTCTGATATTTCATCTCAGCTCTTTCCAATTCTGTTAAGGGCCAATATCTTCTCTGATTCTTATCCAAATATGTGATGATGGTGGGGAAATCAGGATCTTGTAACTCATAGATGGTGACAGGGTTAGGGGCGGCTTCCGATATCGAGGAATGTGCTCTAAGAAGGTGCTCCATCCCATTGATCAAATATATATCCATTAGGGAGTCGTCTTGGGGAATCAGGTCTCCTCTCCATATCCTAGCTACAGTAGATCTCCCTCTAGGTGTAGTTACTTGTTCTTCATTTCCCCCTCCATTTAAGTTTGAAGCATTGTTTTCTTCACCATGTTCGTTAATGTTTTTCGGGTGCTCCATGACAACATATTGGATATCTCTTTTGTCCATGTAAAGTCCTCCTACATACTTGACTGCTTGCCTAGGCACTATATAAGCCTCTGATGCTTTCTTTAACTTGGCCACTGATCTGTTTAGACCATCCAAATAAATAGGGATCTCATTTTGGTTGGTGTTCACATACTCCAAAGAGGTCCAGTACTCTCCCTCAATGATTGACATCATGCCAATCATGGGTACTGTGTTCTGCATATCTTCTGAAGCCATGGGAATTTCTTCCTCTGACTCACTGGAGGTCTCAGAATAATGTGAACTGCTACTTGGCTTGGCTACGCTACCTACAGAAGAGATTACACTTCTTCGGCTTCCTAGGGTCCTTTCGGATCTCAGGTTCATCCACTTCACAGCTCTTGTCAGTCCTTGCTAACCTCTAGCTTCTGGAACTATTCACTATGGACCAAAATTCCAGAAAAGTTTTGACTGGGATTTGATTGAAAATGAAATTTTCAAGTCACGATACTTGACTGCTAAGGTACACGATACTCAATCTTTAGATCCAAATGATACATGATACTTGACTATCACGATACTCGAGAGAAACGATACTTGGGCCACACGATACACGATCTTTGAACCCAAACGATACACGATCTCTGGATGCCCACGATACACGATACTTCAACTATAACGATACACGATACTTCACAAGTATCGCGATCTTTGGACCACGATACACGATACCTGGGTTAAAACGATACTTGACACACGATACACGATCTTTGATGTGTATCGCGATCGCTGTATGAACGATACACGATACTTGACTATCACGATACTCGAGAGAAACGATACTTGGTCTACACGATACACGATCTTTCAAAAAAGATGATACACGATCGGTGACAAGTATTACGATCTTCCTGAGACGATACACGATACTTGGACAATAACGATACTCGATATTTGGTTCAAACGATACACGATACTTCTCAAGTATCGCGATCGATAGATCACGATACACGATACACGTTAGGTATCGCTATCGGTCACAGCACGATACACGATCTTTGCTAAGTATCGCGATCCTTGGAACGCGATACACGATACCTGGGAAATATCGCGATACTCAACCACAAGAGATTCACGATACTTGCTAAGTATCGCGATACTCGACCGTGGGAGAAAGCGATACTTGACCCTTTGTCAAATTTTTGAGAGATTTTTTAAGTTTTGATTCAATACACTTGTTGTTTATGCTTTGCTACCCTCCCGTCTCTCTCTGTATCATTCAGATCACACTTTTTAACCTCTGCAACTCCGCAACGATACCTGACGCAGATCGTTTGTTTCTGAAAACTTGATTTATAGGTAAGATATCATAACACAACCACAATGTGCTCACCTTGGAGGCTGTTCCAACTCCTTTATCACTCCCCCTTGCTCTGTGCAGTCCCCGATAGCCTTGTTGCTCAAACGCGATACTCGACAGTAGCTCTCCACGATACTTGCTCAGAAACACAAGTGCTTTACAAAATGACTCTTTTTGGCTTTTATACTTGGGATTTTCTTACCTACTGGAAATAAAACAACAAAACCAGAATTGAAAGCTACTCTAACTACCTAGCCTACTCCCTTGCTCCTCCTACTCTACTCATTCTACTCACTTCCCTAGACTAACAACTCACTACACACACTCTGAGAATGAGAAGTAGCAAGTGCGGTTGAAAATGACTTACCAAAGAAGAGAAAATCGCCACTCCTCCTCTTGCTTCAATGCCAAGAAAGCTACTTACCATCACACAAATGCCTCGATTTGATTCGACACTTCCCGGCAACGGCGCCAAAAAGTGTGTTGACCTAAGTACCAACTTAGGGACTTGTGGAGATTGAGACTATACCTCAATCCCCTTCAAGTGCATATAGTGGGGATTCACGCTTTTAAATATCAATCCGATGAGTATGCAAACCTAGCCGAGTGTATGAGGACATGCAATCATGTGATGATCAATGCAAGTGAACTACTCAAAGAGTGCAATCAAGGTAAAGACTAATCCAAACAAGCTTCAACTGTTGGTCATGGTGTCACGATACTTGATGAAGCAACCATCAGTATTTTGGACTTTTCTCCCATTTTTGAACTCCAAATATAGCAAATTGCATATGCTTTTGAAGCTTTCGAGAAGATGCATTCAATGGAAGTGGTTTCACTCAATTCTGACACTCCTACTTCAAGTTATGAGCAAAATACTGAGTCACGGGAAATACCTTCCTACACTTCAGCACTTCCTACACTTCGCACACACCTTAACTATAGCAAAAAAACACTTTCATGGATAGGTAACACTTCCTAACACTCTTTCCAAGCAATTCACATGCACACAAGCTCACAAAGAAGAAGATACAGAGTGAAGAAGACACAAATTCGAATTTTTGTGCTCTCTATTCTCCCAATGGCGAAAAGTCTTTACAAAGAGTCACAAATTGACTTATATACTTGTGCCCTAAAAATGGTCCTTTCACACAAGAGACGGGCACTTTATTCACTAAAAGACTAATTTCCTACTATGTTACATGGGTAAGTTTCTAATCTTCTGTGGGAATGCATCTAGAGGACTCCTCTAGTGCATTTACAACGGAAAATATATTACAAGAGTGGTTATGATACAAAGATATGATGTCCAAATCGGAAAAATTTTGGGGCCCGTCTTTTTCTCTGCTTTGTGCTCTCTTTAGCTCTGCAACAGTACCCAAGACTCCAACCATGAAGATTCTTGGATCTAGATGGATATACAAAGTGAAGAAGAATTTTGATGGAACCATTAACAAGTACAAAGATAGAATTGTGGCTAAAGGGTATGCTTAGACTCAAGGTATTGACTATGAGGAGAACTTCTCTCCTATGGAAAAGATTCCAAAAATTAGAGTGCCTATGAGCATTTCAACTGCCAAGAATTGGAGAATCTATCAAATGGATGTGAAGAGTGCATTTCTAAATGGATGGATATCTGAAGAGATATATATATATGGATCAACTCCCTAGGTTCAAAGATTCACATTTCTCTAAACATATATCCAAGTTAGGAAAAGACTTATATGGGCTAAAACAAGCTCCATGCTTGGAATCATAGGCTTGTGACCTATTTGTAGGATAAGGGTTTCATTGTTAGAAAAGCACATCCTTCACTCTTTATAAAGAGGACACATGGAGAAGTCATATACCTTTTCGTATATGTAGATGATATCATACTCATAGGTAATGAATCTAAAATTATCATGAGGATTAAGCTATATATAAAGGAGGAATTCAAGATCAATGGCCTATCGCAACTCACATACTTACTTGGTTTGGAAGCGGTGTACACATAGAAGGGTATGTATCTCACTCTTAATAAATATATCAAGGACATGCTAGCCAAGTTCAAAATGGAGAATGCTAAGGTTGCACATATACCCATGGAGGTGAATTCAAAGCTAAGTGCTCATGAAGATGAACTAGTGAACATATAACAAGATATCAAAGCTTGTTGGGTAGTTTGAATTATGCAACACTCACTAGGGTAGACATTTGAGCCGATTCATGCATACTCCTAGGAAGCCATGCATGGAGGAAGCTAAAAGGATACTCAAGTATTCAAAGGGAACCATAAATGAAGGTTTATTCTATCCATATACCTCTAACGTAGATATAAAGCTATTCTCTGATGGAGATTGGGCATGATCAAAAGATGACAAAAGGACTACTTTAGGTTATCTTACATTTGTAGGTACAAAGCTTATATCATGGTCATCCAAGAAACAACCCACTAGTGATCTTTCATCTATTGAAGCTGAATATAGAGTGTTGGTTATTGCAACTCAAGCAGCCATGTGGATTAAGACATTATACTCATATTTGGGTATTAGATCTTCTACTTCTCATATCTTTGGGGACAACATGAGCTCCTTACACCTTGCAACAAATCCAATTTTACCATGCTAGGACAAATACACATTGAGGTCCATTATCATTATGTTAGGGAGAAAATCACAAGCAAGGAAATTGAACTCTCATATGTATCTACTCAATGATAATGTGAAGATATGATGACCAAAGCATTGGATGGAGTGAACCTAAGCAAATTCAAAGCTATGATTGGACCTCAGGAAATTTCAATGAATTGAAAGCTCAAGCATCTTAGGCTTGAGGGGGAGATGTTGGTGCATGACGCAAGCCTAATTGCTTGTTTTATGTATTAGGAGTTCACATGGTACTTGAGGCACAAGCTTATCCATATGCTTCTATACATTGAATGAGTTCTAAATTTAATGTTCGATGTTACCTAATCAAACATAAAGAAGATATTTCGAGAGAATGTCAAGTTCATATTGAGAACCAAATGCCACTACCATATTTGAATTTAAATTCAAAATAGATTGCTAAAAGTATGGATCACTTTTAGGTAGATCAACCCAATATCCATGAACAAAAAGTGTATTTATACACTAGTCATTTCAGTCAGAGGAAGAAGGTTAATCATCACCCTAATTTAAGTTATCATGTACTTGCCTCAAAGCTTGTGGATTCCAACACCCTTTGAATGTATTATATCTCAGGTAACACTACATTTACAACACAATTTCATAGCTACATTGGCCTCTGTCTATTGTTATAGTACATTGAGTGGAGTCTATCATATTTTTTGAGTCATTTCTCTGTATATATGATCTCACTATCTGATTTGTTGATTGGAGTATGAAAATAGATTTTTTTTGAGCATGCCTACAAAGTTTTGTAGTCATTAGATTTATATATCTTGACTTATGAACAAATCAAGGTAATTTTGTCTATGCATCTTCATCCTCCTAAAAATTCAGCATCACCCCCGACTTCTTATGCATATTTCTCTTAGTATAGTCCTTTTGAATGTATGAAATAGTTTTTTATAGCTCAATCAACATCTCATTTGAAATTTTGCAATGGGTCTTTGGTCAATTTCAACCAAGCTATGAGCTCTTAGTAAAACTCCGAGTACATCCTTCCATAAATAAAATATTTTCTCAAGTTGAGGTGTACACAAAAGTTATCTATTTTGACATAGAGTTTTGAGAATGTTGTTCCAAAGTACTATGGTGATCTAGATGCATATATTGAAAGATCAAAGAGTTTACTAAAGTTTTCTAGAGTTATTTAGGCTGGTCAAGAGAAGGTTTTTGCCAAGAACCTCTCATCTTCGAGCATTAAAGATCACTCTTCACAACTATGAAGACTCCTCTTGGCCTAGTATGCATGTGTACTTTGTCACAAGGATCTATTTGTTCTATGGATCACATGATGAATGCTATGAATCTAGTTTTGCATGAATTCATCCCACATGTGACTATGCCTTTTATTGATGATTTTCCAATAAAAGGTTGTAAGGAAAGAGTGAAAGATGAGATTAAAGTGTTGATATATTTAGTTAGTGATGTGTGTGAACACTAGGACTGTCACAACACTTTTTTTCCTTTGTAGGAGGTTTTTCCCCTGACTTGTATATAGCTATTGCCCTAATGGGTCACTTATCTTTGTACATTCTAGTGGTAATACATTTAGTATTATCTGTTGTGCTCCAAGCTTCTTCTTCTTCTTCCTTGTGTTGTTCACGTGCTTCCACAAACCACAAACTCCAACAATTGGTATTAGAGAAGGTCACCACTTTATCGAGGGTGTCATTGGTACCCCTCCGATCACAGTCTCAGAATCGCACGAAATCACGATCTCAGCTCGTTTTGGCCTCCAACCGCACTATCGTAGTGCTTGTGTAGGCAATTTTGTCTTTTTGTGCCAAAGATATATATAGGTTTTCATTTGCTAGTATAACATCTCAAAGTTTGCTATAGGTTTAGCAAAACTCTACACAGTAGTTCTGTTCAAATTTTTGAGATACAGTCAATTTTCCACATCAGGGTATTTTAATCAATGGCCATGGCTGAAAGCAGCAATGTATTATGCATGTTGGCTGTTGAGGATAAGTTGGATGGTACCGATTACCCATTATGGGCTTATACAATGCATCATGTATTGGTTGCAAAAGGACTGTGGAATATTGTGCAAGGTGTTGAAAAACATCCTATTACACCTACAAACATAATTGCTGAAGGTGATGAAGATGATATTGAAGATGATGATATTCTTCATGTTCCTGTTCATGCTATGGTTCCTATTGCACCTACTTTAGAGCAAATTCATTAGGATGGCAAAGACGCTCAGGCAAATGCATTGATAACCTTATCTGTCAAACGTGCCATTATTCCTCACATTCGCTCTTGCAAAACAGTTAAGGATGCTTGGGATACACTTACCACTTTATACCAGACAAGGAATGAGGCTTGTGTTGCTTATCTCCGAAAACAATTGGAGAGTGAGCACATGAATGAAGGAGATTCCATGGACAATTTTCTAACAAAGATCAAAGATTTGAAGGAACAATGATTTTTGCTGTTGAAGTCTTGTCTGACACTTCACTTGTGTAGACTGTTCTGAATGGTCTTCCCAATTCATATCAGAGTTTTGCTTCTACTCTTTGTTTGATGATGAAAGGCAATCCAAATGCCTTAACATTTGAGGAGTTAGTCTATGTTCCATTGCAGAAAGATCGGTCTAGATAGAACGAGTCCATTATGCATGTTGCCGATCAAGCTTTCATGGCTAGTCACAAGGGCAAAGGTAAATGGAGCTCTTCTACTAGTAAGCAAAAATCTGCTAATTTTGCACAATCAAAGAAGGATGATAGAATAGAAAAGTGTTGGAGATAGATGTCTGCGGAAGCACACAAACAACACAAGGAATAAGAAGAAGCTTGGAGCACAAACACACAATACTAAATGTATTACTAGAGAATGTACAAAGATAAGTAGCCCATTAGGACAATAGGCGTATATACAAGCCGAGGGAAAAAACCTCCTAAAAGAGAGAAAAAAGTGCCCCGACGGTCCTAGTGTGTTCACACACATCACTACCTAAGTATATCAACAAATCCCCCCTGTGAGTGATGTGGTGAACAAGGAGCTAGCACTCATGTATAAGGACATGCCAAGCTATGTGGAAATCACTCCACAAAAGGAAGTAAGCCCAAAGCTTTGCGGAAAGCTTCAAATTTCTCCCTAGAAAGAGCCTTCGTGAAAAGAGGTCTGCAATGTTCTCTTGCGTGGGCACATATGCCAAGCTGATCTCCCCAGTAGAGAACCTCTCCCTGACATAGTGATAATGCACCTCAATGTGCTTAGTGCGAGCATGGAACACAGGGTTCCTCGCAACTGCCAATGCGCTCAGAATGTCAGTGAAGATGATGGTGGCAGAAGACTGGCCAACACCCAAATCAGCCATAAGGTGTTTGAGCCACACACACTCAACAGTCGCTGTGAAAGCTACCCTATACTCAGCCTCACAACTGGAAGTGGCCACAGTAGGCTGCTTCTTGCTCAACCAAGATATACATGAGCTACCAAGCATGAAGCAAAAACCATTGGTGGACACACGAGTGTCATAGCAACTAGCCCAATCTGAGTTAGAAAAAGCATGCAAATCTGGAGGTAGTGATCCCCCCTTGGTATAAAACAACCCAAGTATCCGAGTACCACTCAAGTACCGAAAGATGTGCTTAACCGCCTTCCAATGTGTGACTCCTGGGCAATGCATAAACCTGCTCATCTATGACATAGCAAACTGAATATCTGGCCGAGTAATGCATAAGTAAATCAAGCATCCAACACCCTGCTGATAGAGAACAACATCAAATGCATCTCCAACATCAAATGCATCTCCAACATCAAATGCATCTCCAACATCATGAAGACTCAATAAACCTATCTCCATAGGAGTGGCAATAGGCTTATAGTCTTCAAGGCCAAAACACTGCAATAATGTGTCAATATATTTTGTTTGACACAAAGCCATTCCTCCATCAACTTGCATAAATTGAATCCCCAAATAGTGATGCAAATGCCCCAAATCAGACATCTCAAATGAGCCATGCAAATCAGCCTTGAAATCAGCAATATGCTTCTCAATACGACTAGTGAGCAGCATGTCATCAACATAGACAACAATGATCAGAAGCACATCATTAGCATGCTTAACATATAAGGTGCTTTTAGTTGGATTGTTCTCAAAACCATGTGCAACCAGATAGGCATGTATCTTCTCATACCAAGCACGTGGTGCTTGCTTTAAACCATATAATGCCTTCTTTAACCTGCACACTTGGTTTTCATGCCCTTTCTGCACAAAGCCACGGGGCTGAAAAACATACACTTCTTCATGCAAGTCACCATTTAGAAATGTTGTTTTAATGTCCAACTGATGTACATTCCAACCATGATGGGCTGCAAGTGCACAAATGCTCTGAACAGTAGTCATACGACATGTAGGTGCAAAGGTCTCATCAAAATCAATGCCTCTTTCTTGCGCATAACCCTTTGCAACAAGCCTAGCCTTATACCTGTCAACTGTACCATCAGGTTTATGCTTCAGCTTGTATACCCACTTAGTGCCAATGTTCTTCTTTCTAGGAGGCAAGTCACATAAAGACCATGTACCATTCTTCATTATAGCATCATATTCAGATTGCATAGCAAACGTCCAATTTTCTGAATTCTGTGCTTCATCAAAAGAAACAGGCTCATTCTCGTCACAGAGACTAGACACAGCCATAGCATAGCAATCTGAAGCAAAGGAGGCACTATGAGAGCCTGAACGAGTACGATATGACAAAGGTGCATCTAATTTGCTGTCACGCAAAGTCTGCACCAGCCATTTTGGCATAGTTTTTGCATGCTCAATATTAGCTCTCTCATCAACAAGTGCATCATGTAAATCTGGATTAGAAATGGAATGATCTGCATCCTCATATGAAGCATAAAAAGGCTGAGAAGTTGACTCATTAGGACTAACACTAGACTATCCACCTGTAAGAAGAGGCATCAAAGTATCATACATTTATTTGGAGCTAACAGATGTCTCCTTAGTACATAAAAGCAATGGCTGAATAGAATCTTCCACAGAGACAACATCATGGCTAACTAGAATGCGTTTAGTGTGTGGATGATATAGAGGAAAGCCTTTACTTTCAGAACTATACCCAACAAAAATACATTTTACTACCTTATCATCTAATTTTCTACGATGTTGTTCAGGCACTAGTGCATATGCCAAACAACCAAAAACACACTGATGAGCAACAGATGGCTTGCGGTCATGCCAAGACTCATATGGAGTGATAGACTACAGCGCTTTAGTGGGGCACCTGTTCAGTACATATGCTGCACACATGACAACCTCAAGCCAGAAACTATGTGGTAAAGCCTGACTTTTGACCATGCACCTCGCCATCTCCATGAGTGACCTGTTCTTTCGTTCAGCAACTCCATTCTGTTGAGGTGTGTACGGCACTGTACACTAGTGTTTTATCCCACGTCCAGTCAGAAATGCATTAAAATCAGAAGACATATATTCCCCCCCTCGATCAGAATGGAGGGTGCCCATTTTACATACTCACAGATTTTCAGCCAAAACCAAAAACTGTTGAAAGCACATGAACACTTCAGACTTTGCTTTGAGTGGATATACCCATGCATGCCTGGAAAAATCATCAATGAAAGTCACGAAGCAAAGGTAATTTCCAAAAGAGGGTGTCTACATAGGACCACAGACATCACTATGTACAAGCTGCAATTTTTGAGTAGCACGAACTGAACCATCTTTTGGAATGAGGAATGCTGCATTTTGCCCAAAATACAGCCTTCACAAACATGTTTTCCAGGTGCCTCAAGCTTGGGCAAAGAGGACACCATTTCAGATTTCTGCAGGCATAGCAAACTAGCAAAATTCAGATGACGAAAGTGTGCATGCCAAAGCTTTGCATCTGACATAGCCTGAGAATCATTTACTGCACATGTTGAATCACTTATAGATCTTTCATAGTCTATGAGCTTATACAACCCATGACATAAAATGCCAAAAGCAATAATAACATCGCCATTTGATAGATCATGAATTGTACACTTGTCATCAACAAATTTCACAACACTTGTCATCAACAGATCTTGGGTAATTCAGAAACTAATAACAGGTTCTTTTTGATCCCTGGCACAAATTGGCACATGTAACAGTATTCCCTGTAGGGGCAGGCTCGAGTGAAGAGAAGAAACTGTGCAGCAAGGTAATATGTTTGTTTGCCCCACTGTCAAAATACCAAACATCTTAGTCTACTGGAGACATGCACTGATCATGAGAAGATGGGTCAAAACTAAAGGCAGTAGTAAACGCCCATTCTTCTTCCTGCACAAGATTTGCAGACTCTGATTTTGGTGTAGAGGCCTCTGCAACAACCATTCCAGCCTCTTTCTTCTTTGCCTCTTTAGCAGCTAGTTTTGGATAGTTCTTTATGATATGATCATTCCCTTTACAGTAATACAAAACAATTTCTGCTTCTCTGATTTTTTTCTCATTTTTGTCTTGGTTCTTTGAATGTGCAGCACTTGTAGATTTCTGCTTACTAGTAGAAGAGCTCCATTTTCCTTTGCCCTTCTGACTAGCCAAGAAAGCTTGATCTGCAACACGCATAATGGACCTGTTCTGCCTGGACTGATCTTCCTGCAACAGAACAAAGACTAACTCCTCAAATGACAAGGCATTTGGATTGCCTTTCATCATCAACCGAAGAGTAGAAGCAAAACTTTGATATGGATCAGGAAGACTATTCAGAACGGTTTGCACAAGTGAGCTATCTGGTATAACCTCATCAACAGAAATCAATTGTTCCTTCAAGCCTCATTCCTAGCTTGGTACAATGTGGTAAGTGTATCCCAAGCATCCTTAGCTGTTCTGTAAGAGCGAATGTGAGGAATAATGGAACATTTGATAGACAAGGCTATCAATGCATGTGCCTGGGCATCTCTGCCATCCCAACGAATCAGCTTTGCAGTAGGTGCAGCAGAAACAACAGCACGAACAGGAATCTGCGGAATATCATCTTCGACACCATCTTCATCAGCTCCAGCACCTGTATTTGTAGTACCTATAGTCAGAGGTGTAACAGGACGTCTTTCAACACCCTGCACAATGTTCCACAATCCTTTTGCAAGCAATACATGTCGCATCATATAAGCCCATAATGGGTAGTTGGTACCATCCAACTTATCCTCAACATCCAATATACGGAATACATCACTGCTTTCAGCCATGGTCGGTGACTAAAATATCTTGATGCAGAAAATTGACTGTATCTCAAAAAGTTGAATAGAACTTCCCTGACGAATTCTGCTAGACCTGTAGCAGATTTTGAGATGCTTATACTGGCGAATAGAAACTGGTATTTACCTTTGGCACAAAAAGAGGAAATAGCCTACATAAGCACTGCGATAATGCATTCGGAGGCCGAAACGAGCTCTGATCGCGTTTTCAACACCACAGATCGAAGTTATTTTGATCTCAAAAACACACTGAGTATGGTCACCAAAATTCGTGCGATTCTGAGACTGCAAACGGAGGAGTGTCGACGGCGCCCTAGATGAAGACCTGCTCTGATACCAATTGTTAGAGATAGATGTCTTCAGAAGCACACGAACAACACAAGGAAGAAGAAGAAGCTTGGAGCACAAACACACAATACTGAATGTATTACTAGAGAATGTACAAAGATAAGTAGCCCATTACGGCAATAGGCGTATATACAAGCTGGGAAAAAAAAAACCTCCTAAAAGAGGGAAAAAGTGCCCCGGGGGTCCTAGTGTGTTCACACACATCACTACCTAAATATATCAACAAAGAGTTGAAATTGTTTTGCAAGTATTGTAAAGGAAATGATCATGTCATAAAAGGTTGTCCAAAACTGGCTACGAAAGAGGCAAGGAAGAAAGGAATGGTTGTTGCAGAGACCTCTACACAAAAAATAGAGTCTGCTAATCTTGTGCAGAATGAAGAATGGGCATTTACCACTGTTTGTAGTTACAACCCATGTTCTCATGAACAATGTATGTCTAGAGTCGACTCAGATGTTTGGTACTTTGATAGTGGGGCAACCAAATGTATTACCTTGCAATATAGTTTCTTCACTTCACTCGAGCTTGACCCTATAGGGAATACTGTCATATGTCCAATAACTCCTCTTATCCTATCATAAAAGTTGGAAAAATCATTTTGACTACTGTTGATGGTAGTTCTTTTACATTAACAGATGCTTTATTTGTGTCAAGGATCAAGAAGAATTTGTTATCAGTTTCAGCTTTAGCCAAGATTGGCTTGGTTGTGAAATTTGTTGATGACACATGTACGGTTCATGATCTATCAAATGGCTATGTCATTATTGCTTCTGGCATTTTATGTTGTGGGCTATATAAGCTCATAAACTATGAAAAATCTATGAATGGTTCAGCATGTGCAATACATGATTCTCAGTCTATGTCAGATGCAAAGCTTTGGCATGCACACTTTGGTCATCTGAATGTATGTAAAAGATGAATTTTGGGCGAAATGCAGTGTTCCTCCTTCCCAAAAGATGGTTCAATTCGAGCTACTAAAAAATTGTAGCTCGTTCATAGTGATGTTTGTGGTCCTATCTAGATATCTTCTTTTGGGAAATATCTTTACTTTGTGACTTTCATCGATGATTTTTTAGAGCATGCATGGATATATCCATTGAAAACAAAGTCTGAAGTGTTTATGTGCTTCAAACAATTTCTGATTTTGGTTGAAAATCTATCAGCATGTAAAATGGGCACCCTCCATTCTCATCGAGGGGGGGTGGGGGCTAAATATATGTCTTCTGATTTTAATGCATTTCTTGTTGAACATGGGATAAAAAATTAGTGTATTGTGGCATATGCACCTCAACAAAATGGATTTTTTGAATGGAAGAACATGTAACTTATGGAGATGGCGATGTGTATGGTCAACAGTCAAGTTTTACTACATAGTTTTTGGTTTGAGGTTGTTATGTGTGTAGCATATGTACTTAACAGGGGTCCCACTAAAGCATTGTAGTCTATCACTCCATATGAGGCTTGACATGGTCGTAAGCCATTTTTTGCTCACTTGTGCATTTTTGGTTGTCTGGCATATGCATTAGTGCTGAACAACAATGCAGGAAATTGGATGATAAAGCATTGAAATGTATTTTTGTTGGGTACAATTCTAAAAGCAAAGGCTATCATCTATATCATCCACAGACTAAATTCATTATGGCTCATCTTGATGTTGTTTTTGTGGAAGATGCTATTCAACCATTGCTTTCATGTAATAAGGAGACATCAATCAACTCCAAAGACATATATGACACTTTGCTGCCTCTTTTTACAGGAAGACAATCTAGTGATGGTCCAAATGAGGCAACTTTTGAGCCTTTACAGGTTTCATGTGATGATGTAGATCATTCCATTTCTGATGCAGATTTATATGATGCACTTGTTGATGAGAGAGATCATATTGAGGAGGGAAAAACTATGCAAAAATGACTAGTGTAGACTTTGCTTGACAACAAATTAGATGCACCTCTATCACATCATGCTCGTTCTGGCTCTCATAATGCTTCTTTTGCATCACATTGCTATGATATGGCTGCCTCTGGTCTCTGTGATGAGAATGACAAAAAGTTGGATGGCTCCTATGCAATCTGAATATGATGCTATAATGAAGAATGGTACTTGCTCTTTATGTGACTTGGCTCCGGGCAAGAAGGCCATTGTCACTAAGTGGGTATGCAAGCTGAAGTGTAAGCATGATGGAATAGTTGAAAGGTATAAGGCTAGGCTTGTTGCAAATGGTTATGCTCAAGAATTAGGCATTGATTTTTATGAGACCTTTTCTCCTACATGCCGAATGATTACTGTTTGGAGCATCTATGGACTTGAAGGTCATCATGGTTGGAATGTACATCAGTTGGACATTAAAACTACATTTCTGAATGGTGACTTGCATGAAAAAGTTTATGTTTTTCAACCCCTTGTCTTTGTGCAAAAAGGGCATGAAAACAAAGTATGCAGGTTGAAGAAGACATTATATGGCTTAAAGCAAGCACCGCGTGATTGGTATGAAAAGATACATGCCTATCTGATTGCACATGGTTTTGAGAACATTCCAATAGAAAGCACCTTATATGTTAAGCATGCAAATGATGTGCTTTTGATCATTGTTGTCTATGTTGATGACATGTTGCTCATTGGTCCTCATGAGAATCATATTGGTGATTTTAAGGCTGATTTGCATGCCTCATTTGAGATGTTAGATTTGGGGAATTTGCATCATTATTTGGGCATTCAGTTTATGCAAGTTGATGGCAGAATAGCTTTGTCTGAAACAAAATATATGGACACATTATTGAAGCATTTTGGCTTTGCATACTGCAAACCTATTGCCACTCCTATGGAGACAGGCTTATGATTGAGTCTTCATGATGTTGGAGATGCATTTGATGTTGTTCTCTATTAGCAGGCTATTGGATGCTTGATTTACTTATGCATTACTCGGCCAGATATTTAGTTTGCTATCTCACAAATGAGTATGTTTATGCATTTCCCAGGTGTCAAGCATTGGTAGGCGATTAAGCGCATCTTTTGCTACTTGAGTGGTAACTGACTACTCGGATTGTTTTACCCCAAGGGGGATCACTACTGCTAAATTTACATGCTTTTTTTGACTCTGATTGGGTTGGTTGATATGACACTCGTGTGTCTACTAGTGGCTTTTGCTTCATGCTTGGTAGCTCATGTATATCTTGGTTGAGCAAGAAGAAATCTACTCTGGCCACTTCCAATTGTGAGGCTGAGTATAGGGTAGAGCATAGATCCCTTAGTGAGGAATATTTGGGGCACCGAATACATATATGTATGTTGGGATCTAGATAGAGATACGTAGACTATGTCTTGCTACCTAAGAACACATTACTTTAGAATAGAAAGGGATATCCACTGTCACATGTTTAACTAGAACCAAACTAAACTAGTTCGAGGATATGGGATTCATTTGATCCTATATGAGTTGAGGACATGAGACTCATTAGATTCCACTTACATTTTCCATTACACACACACACACACACATATATATATATATACATATATATATATGGAATATACATTTGAATTAGTGTAGGTATGACACTATGAATCAGAAGAAGGATCCATTAATATGGGACAGTGGAAACAACTTCCATTTGAGTAATCATCTTATATGGCCTGTTGATATATATAGGTAGAGATGTCTATGAACACACTAGGACCGCCGGGGCACTTTTTTCCTCTTTAGGAGAATTTTTTCCCCCGACTTGTATATACACCTATTGCCCTAATGGGCTACTTACCTTTGTACATTATAGTGGTAATACATTCAGAATTGTGTGTTGAGCTCCAAGCTTCTTCTTCTTCCTTGTGTTGTATGTGTGCTTCCGCAGATGTCTAAGTCCAACAATTGGTATCATAGCAGGTCGGCGCTTCATCTAGGGTGTCGCCGACACCTCTCTAGTTGTAGTCTAAGAATTGCACAAATTTTGGTGAGCATACTCAGCATGTTTCCTCGCTTTGTGGTGCCAAAATTGCGGTCTGAGCTCGTTTCGACCTCCAAATCACTATCGTAGTGCTTGTGTATGCTATTTTGTTTTTTTGTGCCAAAGGTATATACCAGTTTTGGTTCGCCAGTATGGGCATCTCAAAGTCTGCTACAGGTTTATCAAAACTTGTCTCGGCAGTTCTGTTCAACTTTTTGAGATACATTCAATTTTCTGCATCAAGGTATTTTAGTCACTGACCATGGTTGAAAGCAGTGATGTATTTCGTATGTTGGCTATTGATGATAAGTTGGATGGTACCAACTACCCGTTGTGGGCTTATATGATGCGACATGTATTGCTTGCAAAAGGATTGTGGAACATTGTGCAGGGTGTTGAAAAACGTCCTATCACACCTACAACTGTTACATCTGTAGGTACTAAAGCTAATGCAGAAGGGGTCGAAGATGATGATATTCTACATATTCATGTTCGTGCTATGGTTTTTGTTGCACCTACTGCAGAACAAATTCATTGGGATGGCTGAGATGCCCAAGCACATGCATTGATAGCTTTGTCTGTCAAACGTGCCATTATTCCTCACATTCGCTCGTGCAGAACAACTAAGGATGCTTGGGATACACTTACCACATTGTACCAAGCTAGGAATGAGGCTCGTATTGCTTACCTCTGAAAACAGTTGGAGAGTGAGCACATAAATGAAGGTGATTCTATGGACAATTTTCTAACAAAGATCAAAGACTTGAAGGAACAATTGATTTTTGCTGATGAGGTTATACCAGATAGCTCACTTGTGTAGACCGTTCTGAATGGTCTTCCTGATTCATATCCGAATTTTGCTTCTACTCTTCGGTTGATGATGAAAAGCAATCCAAATGCCTTATCATTTGAGGAGTTAGTCTTTGTTCTATTGCAAGAAGATCAGTCTAGGCAGAACAGGTCCATTATGCGTGTTGCATATCTATCAAGCTTTCTTGGCTAGTCAGAAGGGCAAAGGAAAATGGAGCTCTACAAGTAGTAAGCAAAAATATGCTAATTCTGCACAATCAAAGAGGTAAGACAAAGATGAAAAGAAATAAAAAAAGGAGAAATTGTTTTGCAAGTACTATAAAGGAAATGATCATATCATAAAGAACTTTCCAAAACTGGCTGCTAAAGGGCAAAGAAGAAAGAGGCTGGAATGGTTGTTGCAGAGGCCTCTAAACCAAAAATAGTATGCTAATCTTGTGCAAGAAGAAGAATGGGTGTTTACTACTGTTTGCAGTTTTGATCCATCTTCTCATGAGCAGTGCATGTGTGCAGTAGACTCAGATGTTTGGTACTTTGACAGTGGGGCGACCAAACATATTACCTCGCAGTGTAGTTTCTTCTCTTCATTCGAGTGTGCCCCTACATGGAATAATATTACATGTGCCAACAACTCCTCTTATCCTATTATGGGAGTTGGTAAAAACATTTTGAATACTACTGATGGTTGTTCTTTCACTTTGTCAGATTCTTTGTTGTGCCATAGATCAAGAAAAATCTATTATCAGTTTCTGGATTAGCCAAGATTGGCTTGGTTGTGAAATTTATTGGTGACAGATGTACAATTCATGATCTATCAAATGGCAACATGATTATTTCTTTTGACATTTTATGTCAAGTTATGTATAAGCTCATAAACTATGAAAGATCTGTAAATGATTCAACATGTGCAGTATATGATTCTCAGGCTATGTTAGATGCAAAGCTTTGGCATGCACGGTTTGGTCATCTAATTTTTGCTAGTTTGCTATGCCTACAAAAATCTGAAATGGTGTCCTCTTTGCCCAAACTTGAGGCACCTGGAAAACATGTTTGTGAAGGCTATATTTTGGGCAAAATGTAGCATTCCTCCTTTCCAAAAGATGGTTGAGTTCGGGCTACTCAAAAATTGCAGCTTGTACATAATGATGTCTATGGTCCTATGCAGACACCTTCTTTTGGAAATTATCTTTACTTTGTGACTTTCATCGATGATTTTTCCAGGCATGCATGGGTATATCCATTGAAGGCAAAGTCCAAAGTTTTCATGTGCTTCAGATAGTTTTTGGTTTTGACTGAAAATCTATCAACTTGCAAAATGGGCACCCTTCATTCTGATAGAGGGGGGGAATATATGTCTTCTGATTTTAATGCATTTCTGGCTGAACATGGGATAAAACACTAGTGTACAGTGTCGTATACACCTCAACAGAATGGAGTTGCTAAACGAAAGAACATGTCACTCATGGATATGGCGAGGTGTATGGTCAAGAGTCAAGCTTTACCATATAGTCTCTGGCTTGAGGCTGTCATGTGTGCAGCATATGTACTTAACAAGTGTCCCACTAAAGCGCTACAGTCTATCACTGCATATGAGGCTTTGCATGATCACAAGCCATTTGTTGCTCATCTGCATGTTTTTGGTTGTTTGGCATATGTGTTAGTGCCTGAACAATGGTTGACACTCAAGGTCACACACAAGCATGGAAGCACATCAATGAAGTGGACACACAAGAAGAAGGAGCATGTAGGGAGCTCCAAGAAGCACATGTCAAATTTTCATAAGAAATCCCTATAATAATAGTGATTTTTATCACTAAAAACCATTTTCTATTTTTATAGCTCCATTTTGTTCAAGCCAAGCAGTCCTTGAGCTTGAGGAGTATTAGAAGTATCATCCTACCAATTTTTGTAATTTTTAGACTCCGTTTGAGCCCCCAAATAAGCCCTACAACCTAATTTTTAACTAGGCCAGACACTAGGTCTGGACAAGGCCAAAACTACTCAAAAAACTATAAAAAGGGTTAGAGAGCTCATTTTTGAGGTTAGCTTGTTGTAGACTTGAGCTTATGTAATAGATTTCTTTTGTAATCAAAGTCCTTCCATTGTTCCACTCTTTTCTCTTACCATGCATGTGTGTGTACGTGTGTGCTTGTTTGTATGCTTTCACTCATGCACTTGTGCACGTCACTTGCTCTTGGTCTTCACACGGGTCCTCACGTCTCCGTAGATTGACATTTATGAGGTGAAGCTCCTCACGTTGGTACTTTCCATTGTGCTAGAGTGACAACAACATAGTAGAAAATTGGATGATAAAGCAGTAAAATGTATTTTTGTTGGGTAAAATTCTGAAAGAAAAGGCTATCGTCTGTATCATCCACAGACTAAACGCATCCTGGTTAGCCGTGATGCTGTTTTTGTGGAAGATGCTATTCACCCATTGCTTTCATGTACTAAGGAGACATCTGTTAGCTCCAAAAACATGTATGATACTTTGCTTCCTCTTTTTATAGGTGGACAATCTAGTGTTGGTCCTAATGAGGCAACTTCTCAACCTTTGCAAGTTTCATGTGATGATGAAGATCATCCCATTGCTGATGCAGATTTACATGATGCACTTGTTGATGAGAGAGTTGATATTGAGGAGGCAAAAACTATGCCAAAATGGCTAGTGCAGACTTTGCGTGATAGCAAATTAGATGCACCTCTATCATATCGTTCTTGATCAAGCTCTCATAGTGCCTCTTTTGCATCAAATTGCTATGCTATGGCTGCATCTA
Source organism: Ceratopteris richardii (assembly GCA_020310875.1). Taxonomy (NCBI): domain Eukaryota; kingdom Viridiplantae; phylum Streptophyta; class Polypodiopsida; order Polypodiales; family Pteridaceae; genus Ceratopteris; species Ceratopteris richardii. Next base: position 142,969,058 of record CM035406.1, read on the forward strand.
GTCTCTATGATGAGACTGAGCCTGTTTTATTTGATGAAGCACAAAATTCAGAAAATTGGATGGCTGCTATGCAATCTGAATATGATGCTATAATGAAGAATGATACTTGGCCTTTATGTGATTTGCCTCTTGGCAAGAAGGCCATTGGCACTAAGTGGGTATACAAGCTGAAGCGTAAACCTGATGGTACAATTGACAGGTATAAGGCTAGGCTTGTTGCAAAGGGTTATGCATAGGAAAGAGGCATTGATTTTGATGAAACATTTGCTCCTACTTGTCGAATGACTACTGTTTGTAGCATATTAGTTAGACATTAAAACAACATTTATGAATGGTGACTTGCATGAAGAAGTGTATTTTTTTCAGCCTCGTGGCTTCGTGCAAAAAGGGCATGAAAACTAGGTGTGTAGGTTAAAGAAGGCATTATATGGTTTAGAGCAAGCACCACATGCTTGGTATGAAAAGATACATGCCTATCTGATTGCACATGGTTTTGAGAGTACTCCAATTGAAAGCACCTTATATGTCAAGCATGCTAATGATGTACTTCTGATCATTGTGGTGTATGTTGATGACATGCTGCTCACTAGTCCTCATGAGATGCATATTGCTGATTTCAAGGCTGATTTACATGCCTCATTTGAGATGTCTGATTTGGGGCATTTGCATCATTATTTGGGCATTCAGTATATGCACCTTGATGGTGGAATGGCTTTGTGCCAAATGAAATATATTGACACATTATTGGAGCATTTTGGCCTTGAAGATTGTAAACCTATTGCCACTCCTATGGAGACAGGTTTACGACTCAGTCTTCATGATGCTAGAGATGCATTTGATGTTGTTCTCTATGAGAAGGCTATTGGATGCTTGATTTACTTATGCATTACTTGGCTAGATATTTAGTTTGCTTTCTCATAGATGAGCAGGTTTATGCATTGTCTAGGGGTCAAGCATTGGCAGGTGGTTAAGCGCATCTTTTGCTACTTGAGTGGTACTTAGTTACTTGGGTTGTTTTATCCCAAGGGGGGATCACTACTGCCAGATTTGCATGCTTTTTTTTACTGTGATTGGGTTCGTTGCTATGACACTCATGTGTCCACTAGTGGCTTTTGCTTCATGCTTTGTAGCTCATGTATACCTCGGTTGAGCAAGAAGCAGCCTACTATGGCCACTTCCAGTTCTGAGGCTGATATAGGGAAGCTTTCATAGCAATGGTTGAGTGTGTGTTTCTCAGATGCCTTATGGCTGATTTGGGTGTTGGTCAGTCTTCCTCCACCACCATCTTCACTGATAGTCAGAGTGCATTGGTAGTTTTGAGGAACCCGATGTTCCATGCTCGCACTAAGCACATTGAGGTGCATTATCAATATGTCAGGGAGAGGTTCTTTGCTAGGGAGATCATCTTGGCATATGTGCCCACACAGGAGAACATTGCAGACCTTTTCACGAAGGCTGTGCGTAGGGAGAAGTTTAAAGCTTTCCGCAAAGCTTTGGGCTTACTTCCTTTTGTGGAGTGATTTCCACATAGCTTGGCACTTCCTTATACATGAGTGCCAGATCCTTGTTCACCGCATCACTCCTAGGGGGGATTTGTTGATATATTTAGGTAGTGATGTGTGTGAACAGACTAGGACCATCAAGGCACTTTTTTCCCTCTTTAGGAGGTTTTTTCCCCCTGGCTTGTATATATGCCTATTGCCCTAATGGGTTACTTATCTTTGTGCATTCTAGTGGTAATACATTCAGAATTGTGTGTTGAGCTCCAAGATTCTTCTTCTTCCTTGTGTTGTGCGCATGCTTCCATAGACGTCTAACTCGAACATTGCAAGGCATCAAAGGACTCATCATTCATGGGTACATGTCTCACTAGATCAGAGATAAATGATCAAGTAGTCTAATCAAGTAGTTACAAGCTATAGTTCACATGAATCATCAAGTGCTAGTTCCACAGAATGTCTTCCATGCTAAGCCAAATGTGTAGGCTTGAGCACCTCAAGCCAAACAGCTTGGCTTGCATTGCTTCATCAATCTTCTTGAATATCCTGTAATCCAATCATGGTTTTAAACCTACAAAGCTTAGTACCATCAAGTGCTTTGGTTAACAAATCAACACACTGCATATTTGTAGATACATATGCTAGTTGAATTTCTTTGCTCAAGAGTTTCTCTCTAACATAGTGATAGTGCACTTCTATATGCTTACATCTTGCATGATAAATGGGGTTGGCTGCAAGATGCAAAGAACTAGTTTTATCACCAAAGATCATTGGTGAATGAGTGTGAAGTCCCAAATATGAGTAGAGCAACCTAATCCAAATAGCTTCTTGTGTAGCATTTGCTAATCCCCTGTACTCAGCCTCTGTTGAAGATAGAGCAATGGTTGGTTGCTTCTTAGAAGACCATGAGATGGGTTTATCACATGCAAAAGATAAATAGCCAAAAGTACTTCTTCTATTACCCTTACATCCTGCCCAATCTGCATCTGAGTACAACTTTATGTCGAAATCTGATGTGTATGGGAAGTAAAGACCTTGATTTTGAGTACCTTTGAGGTACTTCAAAACTCTTTTAGTAGATTCCAAAAGAGGTGCTCTAGGTCTATGCATGAATTGGCTCAAAACACTTACTCCATAACATATGTTAATGTTGCATAGTTTAGACTCCCAACTATGCTTTGATAACCTGCAATGTCTTCAAGCAAATCACCTTCATGAGCACTCAATTTATGATTTACCTCTGTAGGGGTGCTAGCTACTTTTGCATCCTCCAAGTGGAACTTCTTCAACATGTCCCGCACATATTTCTTTTGCGTAATGTAGATTCGAGAGTTAGTGTATACCAACTCAAGTCCAAGAAAGTATTTCAGAAACCCTAGGTCACTGATCTTAAACTCCTGGATTATCTGCTTTTTTTAGTTTGTTTGATGCCATTGGCATCACTACGTGTAAGAATGACATCATTGACGACATATACACATAAATATATCACTTTTGAGTTACTCCTCTTGATAAACAGAGAAGAATCTGCCTTGCTCATCATGAATCCTTGGTCTTGAAGATAGGTTGATAGCCTATGGTTCCATGCCCTAGGTGCCTGCTTCAAACCATAAAGAGCTTTCTTTAATTTGCATACATGATTTACCTTGATTAGATCTTCATACCTAGGAGATTGAGCCATGTAAACCTCCTCTGAAATCCACCCATTGAGAAAATCATTTTTCACATCTAGTTGATACATATTCCAATTTCTAGATGCAACTACACTTACCAATGCTCTGATGGTTGGCATCTAAGCCATAGGTGAAAAGGTTTCTTCATAGTCTACTCCATGGGTTTATGCAAAACCCTTAGCCACAAGCCTAACTTTGTACCTGTTTATGGATTCATCTGAGTTTCTTTTGATTTTCTAAATCCACCTAGAACCAATTACCTTCATTGATGCTTTCTTGGGTACTAGCTCCCAAGTGTCACTCTCTTGGAGTGCTTCTATTTCTTCATCCATAGCCTCCTTCCATTGTGCTTTGGTGCTTGCTTCTTCATATGAAGAAGGTTCTTCAAGTGATGAATCCTTAGCAAGACAAATAGAATGCTTAGTGACTAATGAAGTATCATACCCATATCTGATTGGCTTCTTACTCTCTCTTTGTGATTTCCTTAAGGCTTGATTGGATGACTTAGATACGTCCTCCAACCTCTTCATCTTGGCCTTGCCTTTTGATTTCCATTCTCTAAACTCTTCCAAGTTGATGGTATCCTCATCATCTGATTTGATGTCTTCAATTGTGCTAGCCCCCTCCTTGGTGAGGCTTGGAAATTCTTCTTCCAAGTCATATGGCAATTTGACCTTCGTGCATTCACTTTCAAACCAAGAGTCATTCTCATCAAACACAACATCTATTCTGACCATTAATCCTTTGTTGGATGGATTATAAATCTTGGACCCCTTTTAATTTATATCATACTCTATGAAGATGCATTTCTCTACCTTAGGGTCTAACTTACCTCTGACTTGAAATGGAACATGCACATAAGTGTTGGCATCCTATGGGAAGAAGCAAGTACGGGTATGCATGCAGATCTAGCACTAAGGCAACCCTTTAAATTTTTTCCAAACCTTACATCATCATATTAAAAGTGATTCTCATCACTAAAAGCCCTTGTAAATACCTTCTCACCTTTTTGTTGCTCCATTTTGTACAAGCCGAGGAGTCCTCGAGCTTGAGGAGCCTTAGAAGTAGTTGCCTACCAATTTTCATATTTTTTAGATCTTGTTTGGACCCTCAAATAAGCCCTGGCACCTAATTTTTAACTAGGCCGGACACTAGGTCTGGACAAGGCCAAAGCTAGTCAAAAACTATAAATAGAGCTAGAGAGCTCATTTTTGGGGGGCTAGCTTCTTGTAGTTTTGAGCTTGTATGAGAACTTTGTTGGAATAGAAGTGAATCCATTGTCTTTCTCTCTTTGTTCTTGCCGTGTGTGCGCGTGTGTGTGTATGTGTGTGCATGTTGGTGTGCTTCTCACTCACACATTTGCGCCTTCACTTGCTCGAGGTCTTCATACCATCCTCATGTCTTCCCGGATTGACATTAAAGGAGGTGCTACTCATCACTGAGCTACACCAAATTTTGGCGCCGTTGCCGGGGATTCGAGCTTTGAGGACGAGCGTGTGATGGTAAGACGTAGAGAGGACGCGTTGGAATGGTAAGTAGTAGGTAAATATCTTGTTTTTTCTCCATCTCCATCTTTATCTTCATCTCCATCTTCATCTCCTTCACCACCTTATATTCCCACTTCCAAATCATTTCCCTCATTTGCTTTGTGCAAGTTTGAGAGAGAGCGAGTGCGTGTTCTTGTTTTTGTGTGTTTTTGCATGTTTCTTGCAGGTTTCAGCTTCATCACCATCTCCAACAAGCTCAGCAGGTACGGAATTTCTCTACGCAAGCCTCGAGGCGTCAAGCTCGAGCTATCGCGACACACCGAAAAGTTGACCCAATCACTATTCTGAGTGCACCACGACACTACGTAGGCCTAGAGCTCTTAGGATCACTAGACAGAACAGGAAAATTCACCATATCCCGACCTATTGCGACACCTCGAAGTATCACGACACTCCCAAGTATTGCGACACCTCGACCTATCACGACACTCCCAAGTATCACGACACTCCCAGGTATCGCGACACCTCGACCTATCGCGACACTCCCAAGTATCACGACACCTCGACCTATCGCGACACTCCCAGGTATCGCGACACTCCCAAGTATCGCGACACCTCGACCTATCGTGACACCTCGACCTATCGTGACACCTCGACCTATCGCGACACCCCGACCTATCGTGACACTCCCACCTATCGCGACACACCGACCCGACCTATCGCGATACACGGGCTTAACACATGAAATTTTAGGGTGAATTAATTGAGTGAATTGAGTTACCTTTGGGCTTAATTTTGGACACACTAGGATGATATTAGAGCCATAGAAGTGGGCAAAATACCTAAAACCAGGGAAGAGTTTCCTGAACCCTGAGAGCCTGATTTGACTCCTAAGTGCCTGAATGGTCATAACTTCACCATATGAACTCCGATTGATGAGATTTTGGTCTCGTTGGAAAGCTTGTTGAGAATCCTACGTGGACCTTGACTGGTTTTTGTAAGAATCATACGTGGAGTTTTAGAACATGTATTTTTGAGTTGGCCATTCAGTAGAATTAGGTGGTCATAAGATTTTGGGGGTACTGTGAGTTACTCCAAGGGGGACCTGTAACGGTTGATGTGTGTCTTTCAATCCATTGTGGTAATAGAGCTATATTGACTTGTGAACTTTTGCAGGAACACTGTTGTTGAAGCTCAGGGTCAAGGACAAAGCATGGAAGCGCATCAAGGAAGTGGACACACAAGAAGAAGGAGCAAGTAGGGAGCTCCAAGAAGCACCTGTCAAATTTTCATATGAAATCCCTATAAAAATAGTGATTATTATCACTAAAAACCATTGTAAATACCATTTTCCATTTTTGTAACTCCATTTTGTTCAAGCCGAGGAGTCCTCGAGCTTGAGGAGTATTAGAACTACCATCCTACCAATTTTCATAATTTTTAGACTCCGTTTGAGCCCCCAAATAAGCCCTGGAACCTATTTTTTAACTAGGCCGGACACTAGGTCTGGACAGGGTCAAAACCACTCAAAAACTATAAAAAGGGCTGGAGAGCTCATTTTTGGGGTTAGCTTGTTGTAGATTTCAGCTTTGTAAGAGAGCTCTTGTATAATCAAAGATCTTCCATTGTTCCACTCCTTGCTCTTACTTTGTGCGCGTGTGTGTGTATGTGTGTGCATGCTTGTGTGCTTTCACTCACGCACTTATGCCATCACTTGCTCACGGTCTTCATATCGGTCCTCATGTCTCCACGGATTGACATTTATGAGGTGTATCTCCTCACGTTGGTACTCACCATTGTGCTAGAGTGACACCAAATTTGGCGCCGTTGCCGGGGAGAGAGCTTGGAGGACGAGCGTGTGACGGTAAGACGTAGAGTAGCGACGTTGGAAGGTAAAAAAATCATCATTTTCATTTCAATTTTTGAATTTTCCTTCTTCTTCATCTTCATCATCATCACCATATCCACCCGCCTTCATCTTCTCAGATTTTTCCATTTTTTAGAGTACATTCACCTTGTTTTTACTTGTGGTTGTGAGCAAGAAGCTTAGAGAGGGTGCAGAACAGAGACGCTGAAGAAGTAGCACCAAAATAGCTAAAAATCTGAGTGAACAGCCTCGGACGTGATGAAACCTGCGCCAAGTATCGTGAGTGCAATATCGTGGGTTTGAAGGAAGATTTTGCATCTACAGACACATAGGAGTGACAAGGAGGACACAAGGTACTCATATTTGTAAAAATTTTTGAATTTGGACTCCAAAAAATCCAAGTATCGTGTTTCTCCCGCGGTTGAGGTATCGCGATACCTGACAAGTATCGTGAATCTCCTGCGGTTGAGTATTGCGATATTTCCCAGATATCGTGTATCGTGTATCGTGATATATCGATCACGATACTTGAGAAGTATCGTGTATCGTTGAGAACCAGATATCGAGTATCGTGACTGTCGGAGTATCGTGTATCGTCTCAGGAAGATCGCGATACTTGGCAAGTATCATGTATCGTTTCGGCCAGAGATCGTTTTGGCCAGAGATCGCGTACCGTTTTCCTTGAAAGATCGTGTATCGTTTCGACCAGGTATCGTGTATCGTCTCAGGAAGATCGCGATACTTGAGGAGTATCGTGTATCGTTTAAGCTAGAGATCGTTTCGCCCAGAGATCGTTTTAATCAAAGATCGCGATATTCACCAGCGATCGTGTATCATTTGGCTTAAGTATCGTGTATCGCTACTTAGAGATCGCGATACTTACCAAAGATCGCGTATCGTTTTGTTCAGGTATCGTCGATCGTTTGGTTCAAAGATCGAGTATCGTGGACATCAAGTATCGCGATATTTCTCAAATGTCGTGTATCGTGACAAGAGAAGTATCGTGTATCATTTCAATCGCGATACTTGTTACTGATCGTGTATCGTCTTGAGCTAAGTATCGTTTTGCCCGAGTATCGTGATAGTCAAGTATCGTGTATCGTTATACAACGATCGCGATACCTATCAAAGATCGTGTATCGTGGAGTTTGCTCGCGATACTTGTTGAAGATCGAGTATCGCCTACTTCAAGTATCGCGATACATACCAAGTATCGTGTATCGAGTTCCTCAAGTATCAAGTATCGTGTCCTACAAATGTCGTGTATCGCCTGAAGCATTTCCTAAGAGGCCCTATTTCCCTGTTTTAACCCCCAAAAGCCTAAACTGGCATAACTTTCTCATACGAAATCCGTTTGCTGTGATTTTGGTTTTGTTGGAAAGCTCGTGGGGAGTACAACCAAAACATCGACTGGTTACGGTAAAAATAATACCAGGATTATTCGATAGGGTATTTTGAAGTTGACCCTCAGGAAAACTAGAAAACCAAGGTGTTCCAAAGGATTTTGAGCAATATAAGAGAACTTTGGGACTAGAAGCCAAGGCTTATGAACCTGAGATCTGGCAGACACTTAGGCAAGGATAGACAAAGCATTAGGTCATCTGAGGCTAGTGTCAACCATACAGCCAAGTCTTGGGCTCAACAGCTTAGTGGTTATCCTTACACACGAAGTTCAGAAACCAGTGACTCGGAAATGTCTTTTAGCATGGAAAGACCCACACGTAGCTCAGGCACTGCCTGTTTACAGACACCAGAAGGTCCCTATAAGACCCAATTGGAGTATATCAGGACCAACCAATTAGGTGCTCGCATCTATGAGGATGGTCTAAGACGATCAGTGGTTCAACTCAAGAATCCTGACCAACCCTTTGGACTTGAACACCCAGTGGTCAAGTTTGAAGAGGGTGCTTACATTGATAAAGAAGGAACAATGTATGTGGTTACCAACTTACTAGATAGGACAGATGAGTTTGGAAATATCATTCCTGAGAATGAGATAGGAGACCTAGAGAAAGGGAACCTAGGAGGAGAACCCAAGACCCCTAGAGGTAAGTCAGTCTTGACTAGAGTGATCACTCCAGAATGGATTCCTCAAGATAACAAAAGCATAGAACTATTCGTGAATAGAGAAACGGAGGAAGCCTTTTGGAGATTTAGGCCAGATCAACCTAGCCCAGTAGTCACCATCTATGAATTCAAGGACCCAGAGACACCAAGGAAAGCTGTCTATCTAGATCACACATCTCAGAAATTGTTCTTGGTATCAGATCATGACAGACATGCTTACACTTGGCAAGGTGAATCAATTTTCCCTCCACCAAGATCTAATGTTTCCCAGGGCCTCCAAGGAGCCGGATCATCCAAGGCTCATGAAACCCAGAGGGAAAGAACTAGAGAGAGACCGGAGGTAAGCTTTGCAGACACTGTAGGCAGAGACAGATCAGGATATGGAACGGAAAGACCGGAAAGGGAGAGACATAGAGTTTATAGGCATCAAAGAGATGATCATGATTTCCCATTGCCTAGACCACGAGAGCACTCAAGAACCCTTAGACCCTCTCAAGTGGTTAAGACAATGAAGAACTACTTTGATGGATTTGGAGATCCTTATGATCATGTGGCGGAGTTCAAACAAGTGCTAAGAGCTGAACAGGTTGAAGACTTATTCACCCAGTTCGAGGCATTTGGTTTGACTCTTAAGGGTACTGCCTTAGCTTGGTTTCAACCTCTAAACAGTCGCAACTATAGAGAGATAGGTCAGCTGCTAGAAGAATTCATTGTGGAATTTTCCAAAAGTGGTATCAGGCATAACACATCATCCTTGATCCACAGCTTCAAGCAGACACCCCAAGAAACGGTGCGACTTGTAGGAAGAAGGTTTAGACAGTACTTGGAAAGATGCCTTGTACCAGAATTACCCACATCAGCCAAATAGGTGGCACTATTTTTAGATGGCCTATTGAGCACAAAATTAAGGTCCTATGTATACTTGAAAGAGCCTAGATCCATAGAAGAGTGTGTACGGATATGCATTGACATAGAAGACAACTTGGGTGAGGAGTTAGGACTATCCAAACTCTATAAGGACTTTGAGAGTTCTACAAGTCATACCTCTAGAACCTCCACTGAGATAGATGAGATAGCTGAGCAAGTGGCCAAAAAGCTAGGACTTCAAAATAGACAAATGCCAAGGGTCACTTCAGTGAAGCGATGTTATACATGTGGAGGAGATCACATGGCTAATGTTTGCCCGTTGACGACTCAACCCCAAGGAAACCCTAATGCTCTATATTGCACCATTGAGAGGAAATATACAAATCATACGACCCAAGATTGTCCCTATAACAGGCAGGCTGTTAGACAAAATTATCAGCAACCTTACCAGCAGGGTAGGTATCAGAATCAGTACCAACAGCCATATTATAGGCCACAACAATATCAACCTCAATACCAGCAGCAATATCAGGCACCATATAGGCCACAACCAGTCCTAGGAAACCAACCGCTAGCTCCTGCCAATGTGATCCCAGTTAAATATACGATGGCGGAGGAGAACCCTAATAGAGCATTGGTGCCACTAACCCCATTGGTCTCAGAAAATGATTCTCACGCTCATGGTTCAGACTACTTCCATGAAGATAGTCCACATGCTTATTATATAGAGTCACCTGAGCAAAGCGAGACTTCTCAGTATCAATATGAGACACCACCTATGGAACAAAATTGGGAGCCAGAATACTCCAACGTCATGTATACGAATCCAAATCCTAGGCCCCAATTGAGACAAGTAAGACCACAAGCCCCTAGAGGACCATGCTTTAGATGTCAGGGCGACCATTTCATTCGTGAATGCCCCCACCAACCAGCTCTGGGACAAGGGCAAAACATTACAATACAAGGCTTTTGTCCTGAGTGTGGCCAGGAACATCTTCCTAGAGAGTGTCCGAGAAACCCCTCTAGTGCACCCAAGGTTACACCCATCAACGTGGTAGGCTTAGTGGCAGATTCAAGTTCAAGTAGCAGTAATGTGGCACCTGTACAGGCAGTTACTAGGGCACAGGCTGCACAACAAGCAAAACCATCCGAGCAATCGGAGTCAAGTGAGTCAGGAGAGCCTAGTAACAGGAAGCCAAGAACATGGAAGGATACCAGAGAGAAGGCTAATCGCAAGTGGAACAAAAAGCTATCCGAGCTAGAAGAAAGCCTAAGGGATACCAAAACAAAAATAGAAGACATTGCATCTCAAAGCCCCTCATATACCGAGGCTCCATCCACTCCACCTCATTCCACCCCACCACCCATTGTAAATAAACCACAACCAGGGTTTGTTCTTTCAAATCCAACCCCAGAAGGCTTGGACATGATGTTCAAGGCCTACCAGGCTCGTCTTCAAGAAGGGCCAACAACTGCAAACTTGGACAAGAGTTACCCGAGAGAAGATTTAGAGATTGAACGGATGAAAATGGGCATGAAAATGGTAGAACAAGCTCAAGCTATACTTGAGACTAGTCAAAAGTTCAATCAGACAAACTCTGTCAAACCGGATTTGCATTTCCACGGCTTACTAGAAAGATTAGAGCAGTTGGTAAACAAACCACAAGTTTCTTTACCTCCACAGGCTCAACCAGTTATTGAGAGAGGAAGCTCACCACCAATGGGAGCTTATGTTCCTAATTCCACGGATGCTGGAATACCTCCTTCAATTTAACAGTACTCTCAAGAGTTCTTGCGGGAAATACAAGAAGAGAAATGGGCCAAGGAGAAGGGTAACTCCCCTCCTATTCCTGAGATTGATGATCTTCATGATCAATTTCCCCAGGACATCCCGTCTATCTTTGGAGATCAAACAGAGCAACAAGAGGATGAGAGATTAGATTTTGAATCTAATTCTTTACAAGAGTTGCCTCATTTCACAGGCCCATGGGAATCTGAATCTATCTAGATCAGAGCTCCCACAATATTGGTAAGAAATGAAGAGTCAGTGATTCCAAGAAACACTGATGTTGTTAAGAACACTAAGGTTCAATGTCATCTCACCGTGGAAGAGCTGCTCAAAGCAAAACCTGAGCTCTGGAATCATGTGAAGGATCAGGTTCCAGAACTTGAATCCAATATGTCAAATGTAGGCTCTAAGCAAAAAGTTCCAGAGATACCTCTCGACAAGATAGGAGACATGAGTGAAGGTGAAGAAGGTAACACTTATCTTCCGATCACCTATCAAGGTTACACAACCAAAGCAATTGTAGATTCGGGTGCTGGTGTTGCTATTGCGACCACATCCTTGTGGAAACGATGGGGCAAACCCACATTAAGACCAACAAGAATGAAGCTTCAAATGGCAGATGGTCATTTTGAAAGACCTCTAGGATTGCTCAAAGGGATAACTCTAACCACTTGTGGTGTAGAGTTTGAACATACATTTGCTATATGTGACTTTGAAAAAAATAATGTCTATGAGATGATCCTAGGAAGACCCTTCCTACGACAATTGCAAATAGTACAGGATTGGGGAACCAACTCCTTGTACTTACAGCACTTAGGGGTCACCACCAAGGTCAATTTGAAGGATTACACCTTCCGAGATGTACCACCCCTACAGTGGAATCCTATCCACAAAGCAAAAGAAGATTCTATCTCTGTGCATTCTGGGAGTTCACCTGATCCATCCTGGCTGCATGAAGATACTCACTTGTGGATGTGCAAGGTCGCAGAGGAAGAGGAAAAGCGTCTAAAAGCAAGAGAAGATGGAACTCCCCCAGGAGATAGACCAATAAAAGACCCAGCCTATACACCGATGATATTTCCAGATGAGGAATTTGAGCCTCATGGTTGGGCAGAAATCTTAGCCACCATGGACATTGCAGTCAATGAAGAACAATGGACATCTCATTGTGATGAGGAGGGTTATGATATTTCAGTGTTCATGTGTCGGCCCCTGTTGGAAGAGTGTGATCCTAGTGAGTTCATAGAAGAAGAAGAGAATGACGATGATCTAGAATCCATTGTGATGGATACTTACTTTGACTCAGAGGAACACTATTTAGAAGACATAGGAGTGTTAACCCAAAAAGAAGAAGAACCCCTCACGAGTATTAAAACGATAAATTCAAAGGAAAAAAGTGAAGGAGGTCAAAAGAAAAAGAAAAGAAAAGTAGTGAAACAAGAAGAGGAAGAATCATTGTTTGAAGTACCAGAAAATTTCAAGAAATATGAAGTGGAAGACCGAAAAATTTTGGTACGGATGCCTAAGAGAGAGGCCATTATAGGAGAAGCATATGACAATAAAGAAAAGACCAAAAAATTTGTAGTGACCATTGAAGGGAACGAAGAACGATGTACGTACATAGGAGATGACCTAAGTGCAAAAGAAGAAGCATAGCTTGTAGCTCTATTAAGGGAATATAGGGATGTGTTCGCATGGCACTATAGAGACTTGAAAGGAGTAGATCCAAAGATTTGCTCTCATACGATTCCGATGACCGCTGATGCCAAGCCCACCAAACAAAAGCCCTACACATATAATGACAATTATGCAGCCAAAATAAAGGAGGAAATTGACAGGCTGATTGAAGCTGGATTCATCTATGAGATTGAGCACACTGAATGGGTGTCCCCCATTGTGGTGGTGCCCAAGAAGAATGGGAAATTGCGAGTGTGCATTAACCTTAAAAAAGTTAATGCCGCTACAATCAGAGATAGTTATCCACTTCCAATCACCGAACATCTGTTGGAGCGTGTTGCAGGCAAGGAAGTTTATAGCTTCCTTGATGGATTTTCAGGTTACAACCAAGTAGCCATTGCCCCCGAAGATCAACACAAAACTGCCTTTGCCACAGAATGGGGAATCTTTGCATTTCGTGTGATGCCATTTGGGCTCACCAATGCACCTGCAACATTCCAAAGGCTCATGTGTCATGTCTTCAAAGAGTTCTTGCGAAAGAGCTTAGAAGTATATGTGGATGATTTATGCGCTCATTCCCAAGAAAGAAGTTACCACATCCCTGAGCTCAGACAGATCTTCAACAAGTGTAGAGATTATCGAGTTTGTCTGAACCCAGAGAAGTGTGTATTCATGGTACGACAAGGTAAAATCTTAGGTCACATTGTTTCTAAGAATGGAATTTCAACAGATGAGGACAAAGTAAGAGCAATAGCAGAGCTACCCAGGCCAAGGAATGTTAAAGAGGTACAAGCCTTTATGGGCCATTGTGGATATTAACGTAGGTTTATCCACATGTATGCCATCATAGCTAAACCTCTTTATGGGTTGTTAACAAATTTTGAGTGGAACGAGGAATGCGAGAATTCCTTCAACGAGCTGAAAAGACGTTTGTGCATAGCACCAATATTGACTACTCCGGATTGGAGCAAACCCTTTTATGTCCATGTAGATGCCTCCAATCATGCAATAGGATGTGTGCTAGCACAACCCACAGGTGAAGGAAACCTAGATTTGCCGATAGCATATGCTAGTAGGCAATTAAATGCAGCTGAACGAAATTATACCACAACGAAGAGAGAAGGCTTAGGCATGGTATATGCTGTGAAGAAGTTTAGACACTATCTATTGGCCAATAAGTTCAAGTTTTTCACTGATCATCAAGCTTTACTATATTTGGTCAATAAACCTTGCAATACAGGCCGCTTAGTAAGATGGTTCCTCTTACTAATGGAATACGACTTTGAAGTTGTTGTCAGGAAAGGTAGAACCCATCTTAGGGCAGACCATCTTTCTCGCATCACTTCAGGAGAGCCACCGCAAGGAGTGTCTGATGAATTGCCCGATGCTTATCTGTTCAATTTAGAAGTTGTTCCTAAATGGGCAAATAAGTTGGTACCAGTCCTAACCTTTGGGCCTGCAAATAAAAATGTGAAAACAAGCAAAGAAGAAATTGTAAAATCACAAAAGTATCAAATATTGGCCGGAAGTATGTACAAGCAAGATACCGAGGGCGTATTAGCTTGTTGTGTCGAGGACGATGAACATACTAGTTGGTTGCAACAAGCCCATGAGGGATTGCTAGGAAATCACTACTCTAAACAACGAACATTGCAGAATCTAAAACATTTAGGAGTGTATTGGCCTAGCATGGACAAAGAAATACAAGAGTGCATCCAGAATTGTCCAGTGTGCCAGAAGAGACCCCCAGTGGAGCATGCCACTCTTTATCACGTGTCATTAATCCCAGATTGGAGTGCTCCATTGGTCGAGTTCATGAGATCAGGAACATTACCCAATCAGGCTAGTCTTGCAAGAAAACGGAGCATGGAGCAAGAGGCTCAAGACTATGCCTTAGTAGGAGACAACCTATATCGAAGAGGCAAGGATGGTTTCCTAAGAGTGTGCGTTCATGAATCAGACTATTTGAAAGTCTTAGAAGCTGCACACAGCGGTGTTGCAGGTGGACACTTTGGGCCTGATAGAGTAATTAAGACCATTCTATTCTCAGGACTTTGGTGGCCCACTCTTCATATGGATGCACATACTTATGTGAAGAAATGTGACACATGCCAACGTGCCCAATATCCGATAAGAAAAGACGAGATGCCTTTAAGGCCAATGATGGGAGGACGTGCATTTTCAAAGTGGGGTATAGACTTTGTAGGTCCCATCAACCCCCCAGCTAGAAACTCCCATGCAGAATACATTATTGTAGCCACAGATTACCTTACAAAGTGGGTGGAAGTAAAAGCCACGACAAAGAATGATGCTCAAACGACGGCTAAGTTCTTATTCGAAAATGCGTTCACTCGATATGGGTTACCAATAGAGTTGGTTAGTGATAGAGGTACGCACTTCTTGAGTGAGGTCATTGAAAATCTCCTTCAAGAATTCATGGTGATACATAAGAAGTCTGCCCCCTATCACCCACAAGCTAACGGACAAGCCGAAAGCACGAATAAGATCCTATGTAACGTATTGACGAAACTTGTAAATAATAAACGCTCTGATTGGGACAAACAACTTCATCATGCTGTTTGGGCATACCGAGTTGCCTACAAAACGGTACTCAATGCTACCCCATTTCAGATGGTCTTTGGACAGAATGCCGTGCTACCATTGGACTTCCTAATCCCAGCCTTGAAAGTAGCACAAGAGCATGAGTGGAATGGACATGAGTTGTCTTCCAGGATCTTTGATCTAGAACGCTTAGGTGAGACGAGGCTACGGGCAGCAGCAGGTATTTATGCTGCAAAGAAAAGGCAAAAGGCATACTTTGATGCCCATGTAAAGGATAAAGGATTGAAGGAAGGAGATCTAGTGCTGGTTTATACGCTAAAGCAACATGCCCGTAAATTGGAGAAACGAGGATATGGACCCATGATCATTAATAGACTCTCCACTAGCGGTGCAGTTCAATTGGCCACTTTAGAAGGTGATATCCTACCAAACTATATTAGTGAATGCCGAGTCAAGTTATATCAAGAACCTCTTACAGAGGAAATGCTCATGAGACTCAACACTGCTAAGAAGCGAAAAGAAGAGGAGTTAAGGGTTAGAGAAGAAGCACAAGCAGAGGCGAGAGAGCGCATAAGAAGAAATAAGCTACGGCGGCTAGGCCTAGATGTCAACACAAAAGCTCCAAAATATCACATGGACATGTGCCAAAAATCGGGCATAACTACTTCTCAAATAATTGATCGACGGCCCTTTGTGACTATAGGGGTAGGACGAGGAAAGAGTGTAAAGACTGTGAGAGCATTAGTTGATTCAGGTGCAGCAACTAGTGCAGTTCGACTTTCATACTGCCAAGACTTGCAATTGGACATCAAGCCCATAGAAGCCTATCTCATAGGATTGGGAGGTGTGGAAACCTCTTGTTTGGGAGAGGTGGAACTTCCCATCTACCTTCAAGATGTTCCAATAAAAGTCAAAATGCTAGTGTGTCATGATGAGGACCTCACAGAGCCACTTGTCTTGGGTCAAGATTGGATTTACGATCATGCTGTCAACTTGAACCTAAGAAGTCAACTTCTTCATGTTTGGGCACATGAACAATGCATTACATTAGAATTGGAGAATTGCATGGCCACTGACCAAGACACCACACGCTCTCTTCTTTCCTCTAAGGCTAATCTTCTCGAACAAGATGTTGTAAATGTCAAAAGATCTATGATCCAGACGGACACAATCATGGAAGGACAGTCGCAAAGACAAGAAGAACCTTCTTCTTTTTCAAAGAGTAAAGCATCCACATTAGTCCAACCTCAGAAGCAAACAAAACAGTGCAAGATAGCCAGTCTATCAAATAGACAAAGAGCCTTCAAGAAGAAAGAAGTTATGGGCATGAAGCAGATCTGGGTAAAGAAAGGAGTGCAACCATCGATGTTGCCTCAAAGATTCCCACCCAACCAGATCGACCATGAAAAAAAATGGACCAAGCACCTACGACAGACTCAAGCACGAAGAATCCAACCAATTTGGGTACCAAAGCTATCAAAGAAGGTCGACCACAATCATGTACAAATTTGGGTGCCAAAAAAATTAGCTACAGCTCAACACGGGCGATTACAGATGTGGGTACCCAAGAAGCTCTTACATACACAACGGCCTATGCTCCCCATCAGGCAAAAGGTCTCAACAAAGAAGCCAAGGAAAGCAAAGGGTAAGAACAAAACACAAAGAACAAACGAAGATAAACTTGACCCTTCTGCAAAAGAAAGCAGGCAATCATCAAGGATATGGGTTTGGAAGCCAAAAGCACCAACAACATCCACAGAACCAAAAGGCCAACCACACGGGATACCAAAGTTTGGAAAGCATCCAAAGATGACGTGGCCTGAGGTGATCTCTACAGCACCAAACCCTATTCCAAAATGGGGTCCAATCCGGAGGATTACATCATTTCGAGATCCAATAGACACCTCCAATCAAAGAATTCATCAAGTATGCAAGTAACATCCAAAGCCTCGACCAGCAGCAACCATGTGCCTTTGGCATAACCCAGTCGTTTGCACCATTCAGGTCATGCATTTCCAAAGTATGCATCAAGATAGGGCCACCTTACATGGCCTGGGATTGAGAAATCCCAGGCACATGAGACACAATTTTCACATGCAAAATATGTTATTGATACTAACCTCTTTTCTTCTTGTTTGATGCCATCGTGTTCCAAAAAAAAAAAAAAAAAAAAAAAAAGGGGCAAAGAAGAGGACTGTGCTTGAAAATGCTCATCAGTGAACTTTCAGCAAGGACATCCATCAACAAAAAGGACAAGCCGATGGTCAAACACCATGATAGAACTACAACACGAAGAGATGAAGATCGACGGACCCTTCACCATGGTAAGACGTGTATGCTTCAACAACACTATAACCATGATCGATTAGGAAACCTCTTCGTCAGCCTACCCTTGAGCACTTAGCTCAAGACCCAATCTCTTGCACCATACTTCTTGCCATGCATTTTCCAAGTACGCATACGTAGGGCCACATTACAAGGCCATGCACAAGGCACATATTTTGTTCAACCCACGCACTAAAGCACTTACCCATCATCCATTATGGGTTACAAGTACTTGGCATGAAAACTATGAAAGCCATCTTTGGAAGAATCAGAGGACATCACGGTGACCACTACAAAAACAAGGGAGCCATCCACCATTGAGAGTTGCTCATAATCAACATTGAACACCTCCTTTGAGCAACTAGTAGTTTTGGAAAACTCACAAATGCACCATCCAGAGGGAATACAAGGCAGAAGTAAATACAAAGGAACTACAAACTGCAAGATCTAGCAGTGGCAAAGTAAAGAACTGGACAACGACCAGGCTACATTGGGCAAATGGATCGTTCTTGTTGAACGTAACGGACACTACCTCTCAATGTACTACATGGAACAACCACGACAACAAGGGTCTGTAAGGGACGACAGACTCACGAGGGGGGGGAGTGTTGAAGCTCAGGGTCAAGGACAAAGAATGGAAGCGCATCAAGGAAGTGGACACACAAGAAGAAGGAGCAAGTAGGGAGCTCCAAGAAGCACCTGTCAAATTTTCATATGAAATCCCTATAAAAATAGTGATTATTATCACTAAAAACCATTGTAAATACCATTTTCCATTTTTGTAACTCCATTTTGTTCAAGCCGAGGAGTCCTCGAGCTTGAGGAGTATTAGAACTACCATCCTACCAATTTTCATAATTTTTAGACTCCGTTTGAGCCCCCAAATAAGCCCTGGAACCTATTTTTTAACTAGGCCGGACACTAGGTCTGGACAGGGCCAAAACCACTCAAAAACTATAAAAAGGGCTGGAGAGCTCATTTTTGGGGTTAGCTTGTTGTAGATTTCAGCTTTGTAAGAGAGCTCTTGTATAATTGAAGATCTTCCATTGTTCCACTCCTTGCTCTTACTTTGTGCGCGTGTGTGTGTATGTGTGTGCATGCTTGTGTGCTTTCACTCACGCACTTGTGCCATCACTTGCTCACGGTCTTCATACCGGTCCTCACGTCTCCACGGATTGACATTTATGAGGTGTATCTCCTCACGTTGGTACTCACCATTGTGCTAGAGTGACAACTGTGTGCACTCAAGGCATTCCAAGGCAAGCTAGCAAGGGTGAGTACCAAGCTTGGGAGAAGGCTTCTTGGGCTTGTGCAACAGTTTGAGCAACCAGAGGATTGAGGTTGGAACTTCTCTCAACCCTCCTTTGTCAAATTCCTAGCTTAGGCTAAGTACGACTTAGGTGTGGTGATTAACTAGAGTAACGCTAGGCACAAATCAAGTCCAAGAGAACTAACTAACCAAGTGTAAGCAATAAGTAGGTCTTAAGTGCAAAAACCCTAAAGGAAAAAAAGTAAACTTGAATCGATCAATTATCAAGTGCGAAATTCACTTAAGTACTCCTGACGACGTGATATCAGACAAGATCACAAACATAATATTCAGCTAAAAAGAACAAAGTGATTGGTGCAAATTAACCTGCAATGAGAGTGTACTTGGGACCAAGGGGGTAGATAAACCAGGCATATGAACCTTAGGTCAGGTAGACACTTAGGCCGAGACAGACAAAGCCTCAGATCTTCTGAAGCTAGTGTCAATCACACTGCTAGGTCTTGGGCCCAGCAGTAGAGTGATTACCCATACACTCCCCGATCAGAAACAAGTGATTCTGAGATGTCCTATAACATGGAGAGACCAATAGGTAGTTCAAGGGTGGCGTACCTAGAAAAGCCAGAAGGACCTTACAAAACTCAATTGGAATACATCAAGACTAATTGTCTAGGTGCTCGCATCTACGAAGACGGCCTGAGAAGATCTGTGGTCCAGATTAAGAATCTCGATCAACCCCATGGACTAGAACACCTAGTAGTCAAGTTTGAAAATGGAGCATACCTAGATAAAGAAGGGACTATTTATGTAGTCACCACTCTTCCTGATAGAACAGACGAGTTTGGAAATGTGATTGTAGAAACCGACATGGGTGATATAGAGCAAGGGAACTTAGAGAGAGAGCCAAGAACTCCCCGTGGTAAATCCATCTTGACTAGAATCATGAATCCAGAGTGGATTCCACAGGATAATAAAAGCATAGATTTTCTTTTAAACCGAGAAACCGATGAGGCTTTTTGGAGATATAAACCTGCCCAGCCTCATGAAATAGGTACCCTCATAATTTATGAGTTTAAAGACCTAGAGAGTCCAGGCAAAGTAACCTACCTAGACAATGCATCAGAGAGGATCTTTGTGGTCACTGAGCATGGCAGACATGCCTACACATGGAAGGGGGAATTTGTTTTTCCTCAACCTTGGTCCAATATGTCCTACAGCCACCAAGGAGCTGGGACCTCCCAAGCTCATGGAGCTCAAAGAGATAGAAGTAGAGATAGACTTGAGGTAAGCTTTGCCAACTCCCTGGGAAGAGAAAGGATGAGAATCGGGACAGATAGAGAAGAAACCAAGAGACCTAGAGCCCCAAGGAACTAGAGAAATGCTGATGATTTCCCTTTGCCAAGGCCTAGAGAACACACTAGGACCCTAAGACCAACGCAACTGGTGAAGTCCATGAAGAATTACTTTGATGGCATGGGAGACCCATACGATCATGTAGCAGAATTTAGGCAAGTCTTGAAAGCTGAATAGGTAGAGGACCTATTCACACAATACAATGCTTTTGGACTAACTCTTAGAAACACAGCTCTTACGTGGTTTCAACCATTGAATGAGAGGCAGTTCAGAAACATAGACCAGCTCCTAGAGGCATTTATCATTGAGTTTTCTAAGAGTGGCATAAGGCACAACACTTCCTCCCTGATTCATAGCTTTAAGCAAACACCTCAAGAGACGGTCAGACTAGCAGGAAGAAGGTTTAGGCAATACCTAGAGAGGTGCCCAATGCCTGAGTTACCCACACCAACCAAGCAAGTGGCTTTGTTCTTAGATGGATTGTTGAGCACCAAGCTTAGCTCATATGTGTATCTGAAGGACCCCAAAACTATAGAAGAGTGTGTGCGCATGTGCATAGACATTGAGGATAATCTAGGCGAGGAGTTGGAGCTATCAAAAATCTATAAGGATTCGGATAGCTCTAGTAGCCTTTTGTCTGGTCAATCCACATCCATTGAGGAACTTGCAGAGAAGGTAGCTCAAAAACTAGGTGTCTCTAGCAAACAAATTCCAAGATTTGTCCCAGTTAGGCGGTGCTATACTTGTGGTGG
Source organism: Ceratopteris richardii (assembly GCA_020310875.1). NCBI lineage: Eukaryota > Viridiplantae > Streptophyta > Polypodiopsida > Polypodiales > Pteridaceae > Ceratopteris > Ceratopteris richardii. The sequence continues at coordinate 142,990,243 of CM035406.1, forward strand.
TGACCATATGGCGAATGTATGTCCCATTATGGCTCAACTCCAAGTGAATCCTAGTAGTCAGTACTGCACCATAGAGCGAAGGTACACCAACCACACCGCGCAAGACTGCCCTTATAACAAACAAACTGTTAGGCAAAATTACCCTCAACCATATCCACAACAGGGCAGATCTCAGAATCAGTACCCACCACAACAATACGACAGACCACAACAACCTTATCAGCCACCTTATCAAGGGCAGCAGAGACCTCAACCGGTGCTAGCTCAACAACCCTCGGATCCAACCAATGTGATCCCATTGAAATATGCATCTGCTGAAGAAAGTCCGAACAGAGCCATAGTCCTAGTCACTCCGTTGCTATAAGACAGTGATCCAAGTGACCATAGTTTTGACTCCACACATATTGATAGCCCACAGGCTTATTACATGCAGTCACCCGAGCATAACGAGGCATACTATTATGAGGACCCAAGCAAAAATAGTGGGGAGCTTGAATATGCAAATGTCTTGTACACAAACCCTAGCTCTAGACCTCAACCTAGGCAGGTACGACCCCCATTTCCTAGAGGACCATGCTTCAGATGTCAGGGAGATCACCTCATACGTGATTGTCCACTGCCTGCCACTACACAACCCCAACCAGTGGCAATTCAAGGCTTCTGTCAAGATTGCAGAAAAGAGCATCTCTTTTGAGATTGCCCAAAGAACCCCAATAACCTACCAAAAATCACTCCTATCAACGTCATTGGACTAGTAGTAGACTCTACAGGAAGTGTGACTTCCACTACCCCAGTGCATGTGGTCACTAGAGCTCAAGCTTTGCAGCAAACTCAAGGAGTAGGGAAGGAAAATATTTCTGAGGCTAGTGAGACAGAGAGTATAACCAAGAAAAGGACAAGAGCTTGGAGAGATAGCCGGGAGAGAATGAAAAGACAATGGTCACAGAAAATGAGCGAACTTGAAGAAAGCTTGAGAGAAACAAGAGCAAAGATAAGTGAACTCGCATCTCAAAATCACTCTCACGCCAACCCTCCACCACCGTTCCCATCTCCCACCAATCCATCACCTTTCGTTTCCCAACCGTCTAATTCACCACACTTAACCCACCCACCACCCAGAGTAGGATCAGTTCTAGCTGATCCCACTCCTGAGGATCTAGACATGATGCTTAAAGCATATCAGGCCAGAATCCAAGAAGGGCCAAATGTGACAGATCATGACAAATGTTACCCTAGAGCCGATCTAGAGATAGAGCGAACAAAGCTTTGTGCTAAGATGGTCGAATTGGCGCAAGCCATGTTCAAAGCCAGCCGTTTGTTCAATGGCTCAAACTCCATTAGAACACCATTGCACTTTGATGGTCTATTGGATAGATTGGAGAGGTTACTTGTTAGCTCAAGAAATGGTTGATTTTTATGCACTAATATGCTTTTGGGGTGTAGAATACATGTTTGATCACAGGTATCTTGAAGGGAAAGTGGGTGTTATAACGAAGAGAAGCACTAGGATGTAGTGCTAGAAGGGAGCAGATGTTTCTTTGCATGAGAAGTTGGGGCTCAAGGAAACCGGTGAATTCAAGTATCTGAAACAAAATGCTTGTGTCAATGGAGCCCATCCTCACTTGAACTTGCAGCTGTTGCTTAATTCATTGAATTTACTTGGATTTACTGAGAAAAATATCCGAGCACCAGGTGTCGTCAAGGGCGGGCTTGGAGGGTTGCTGGCAAACTATGTTCAAGAGCATCTGCAGCAATTTACTCGGCGACATCTTCTTCAATATGGTGAAGAGTCATGAAGCGGGAAATGTTCAGAAGCTGGAATCAAGTTCAAGCAGAACTTGGAGAAACTCTTAATGAGAAGTGCATGTTGCAAATAATCTTTATCATGTGATGACTTATTCATGATGTATCATACATTTGGAAAGAATACATACAATGGGCTGTCCGTTTCAGTTGTCAGATGAATGGTCCATTTTCCGTTCTTTGTTACAAAAAGGAGGAGGTTGTTTCTTTTAATTCTGTGGGCCACTACTATAGAAGGCGACAAAGTATTTTGGGCACCGATGCACAGATAAGGGGGGGAAGTTCAGTCGAGAGCGGGAGTTTTTTTGGCCATAGCAGCCGTTTCAGAAGTTTTTTTTAAGCGGGAGGCATTGTTCTTGTCACGATCGGGGAGTCCTCTTGCAGGGCGAACAGAGATCGGGGGCAATCTTTTAGGAGCCGCTGGAAGAAGCAGTAAGGGGAGAGTTACACCTTAACATGACTCACATCCATACATTCTTGGGTACGCTATTTCTTTTTCTGGTACTGGTGACCTGAAATACTTCTGCGATAGGGAGTTCGGGGTGTTTCAGGAACTTTATGTGACATCTTCTGTATGTATTGATATTAGACATGTCTATCAAATGCAATGCACAATCGTTCCTTTCCTCGAGTGTTAATATGAGTTGCAAATCAGGAATGCACTGCAGAATCGTTCCTTCCCGGAGTCGAGATACCAGTTGAGACCATGTGACGAATGTGTGAAAGATTGCTACTTTACGGCGGTTGTGTTTATTCTGATCTTCTGTTCATGATTCTTATGTGAGCTCTGCATCTTGTGGTTGGCATGAATAATTTATGACCTGAATACTTTTTTGAAAAACATAAAGAAAATATAATCAGTTATTTCATTTGCTTTTGCATATATTGAAACCTCGTCGATTTGAAGGTTAGCTTATTCTACCAATTTGTAAACGCACATCAATCTGTTCATCACTGATAAGTCTTGAGCCCAAGGAGAAAGTGATTGTACAAGACTTTAATTTGTTCAAATCCCTCGGAAACGGTTTACTTGGATTACCTAGAGCCCACAATTATCTCGCAATGGATTCTTCCTATGTCTATGCACTAGCTCATATGTTCCCGGCAAACGCACCAAAATGATTACACTCTTATGAATTTAAAAGCATAAACAACCGTTGTCGAAAGGATCGTGGAAAGGAGAGTAGAAATAATGCAAAGTGCACATAGAGCATCATCAAAGACCTTAAACTCATTTAACAAGCCATTTACAATTAAGTATGAAAAAAATACTTCTCTCAAGTTACCTCTGAGGATGTGTCATAAGCACCAAATTGTAAAGAAAATCTACCTATGATGAAGCCCTTAGCTGCATACCACTAGAATGATCACCAGCTTAGCACCATTAGTGTACATGGTGGAAATAGATAAAAAGTAGGAAAGAGCTCTGAAATACAGATTCCGGCACAACAAACTCAATCTTTAAGGCAAAAGAGAAACCAGAATTGCATTGTCATATCCATTGAGGCGGAGTGTCAAAATATTACTAAAACATCTGTACTCCTCAGGAGAACATGCGTTTGCCTAAGACCTACAAATCTCTCAATATACCAAAAACAAAATACATGATAAAGATGTTCTGCCCATATAGAGTGATATGATTTGGGTTCTTCAAGAAATCTTCCTTGAAATTTTAGCTGTTGTCACGCTATTCCTGTTGATAAGCCTTCACCACATGTAGAGTCCTTGCTGATCTTCCCAATCCTGCATGTGCACCGATTGGAAGAGTCATTGGATGGCAATGTTTGCACCCGTGCAGATCCTTGAAGTAGGCATTGGCTTGACCCTGACTGCACATGTCAATAACTCCTTTGGCTCATAAACTGTGTGATTTAGCCACGAATGGCTAGATGCTATTGATTTTCCCAGCTTTCTGCACATCATCGCAAAGATACAATAGAGGTTGAGTGTAGAAAAAAAAAGGAAGTTTATGCGTGGGAAAAAAAATTTATCCTCCACGAGTACTGTCAGGTGTCACCCCGAGCATACCCAAATCCACCTGTGGACTCCAGCCTGATGTAGAAGAACATGCCTCGATGGGAGATGTCATCTGTTTATCCTCGACCATAATTTCAGGAGATCAGTCCAACAAGTGTCTGCTCAGGGAATAAATCCAGCAAAGAAGATTATATTGGGACATGAACTCAACCATCACGACCTACATCCCGTGTAATTTAGAAAAGGGAATCAAGATCCCGACTTGGCCTGATCCGATCTAGAGGGCAGTTCATCCCGAGCACTCTAGAGCTTTCGTATATGCAGTTCATCCCGTGTGGCCGCTGTTGGATGACAAGGAGAAGTCCGGGGGCATGGAGCTCTACCCCATGGTAGAGGAGAACGAGGTGCAGATCTTCACTCGTCATTAGTGGAGTAAACTGGGATTTGCAATACCGTTTGAAATAACCTCTTCTGATGCACAAGAAGAGCCTTACATCCAACCTGGCACCGAAGGGCCTTACATCATGATGGCGAGGCCGAAGGTCAGGGGGAGCAAGGTACAGAAGGAGGGTGAAGAAATGGAGGGGAGCCATAGCTCAACCCCATGATTCAAGGCGTTGGTGCAAAGTATATTCCAACAGAGTCCATACAAGAACTCCAACAACCATCAAGGTTGCTGCCTTTTGAAATGAGGAACCCCGCTGTATGGATAGCATTCCATTCCAAGCCACGACAGGAAGCCACACCAAAAATACAACCCCCCAAAGCGTGCGAGTGAAGAACTCAAGAAAGTCACTCTCCAAAAAATCGTGGCGTGTGCTTTCCTGAGATAGGCTGATGCACCCATTCTTGATAAGCATGTCCAAGGTGACCCACCTGCAAAACAAGGGAATTGAAGGATGAAATGTTCCTGACCAATGGACGGTACGACCAGGAAGGTCTCTCGATATGTCGATTAAGTAACGGTAACTCTGCCTACCGACTGCAGCAAAGGAGAACGTCAGAAGGAATGGCAGACTACGAGCCCTACGAGGAGCTCGAATCTGATAGAGAACTGGAGTCCACATTTGGCATACATGTCAACCAATGCATTTCCAATGATGACATTATCATTGAATTTGCCTCTTCTCTCAACATCAGCATGTAACTGTATGCCCTTATTGACATCTCTGAGACCACCACATGCTTTCAAAGCAGATGAAAATGTAGCAGCATCCGGTGCAATGTCATGCTGTAACATCCTCTCAAAACAAGTTAGTGCATCATGACTTCTCTCATGTTGAGCATATCCTGCTAGTAATGAAGTCCACGAAACAACATTACGATTGCAAAGTGCATCAAAAACTTCTTGTGCTTTTTCAAGTTTGCCACCCTTTGCATACATGTCTACTAATGCATTCCCAAGAATTATGTTGTTCTCTATGAGTCCAAGTTTTCTGACTCGATCATGTATAGCTGTACCCTTATCCCCATCTCCAACAATACCACATGCTTTTAAGTTGCAGGTGAATGTTACTGCATCAGGATGGAACCCCTCACTCTGCATCTGTTCAAAACAAGAAAGTGCCTTATGCCCATAGCCATTATGTGAATATCCTGCAAGTAGTGCATTCCAAGAGATAACATCATGGACTGTAAGCCTATCAAAGACAGTTTGTGCCCTATCAAGCATGCCACATTTTGCATACATATCAATCACTGCATTGCCAACTGCAAGTTCATTGTTAAGCAGTCCATTCTTTTTCAATCTCGGTATGTATCAAAGTGCCTTTATGGATATCCATCTGCATGTCACAAGCTTTCAGTGCATAGACAACTAAAACAACATCTTGGATAACACCATCCAATTGCATATCTGTATAGCAACCAAGCACATCCTCTGCAAGATCATGCTGCATGTAGCATCCCATCAAAGTATTCCATGAAACTGCATCCTTCTGAATTAACATGTCGAACACTTCTTGTGCACTAAAAAATGGAAGTCAAATAACAGCTCCAAGAGTCTGCGAAACACCCCCGCCTCAAATGCATAGCAAAAGTTTGAGAAAGTCCATGCTGTATTTCTTAGCATCGAAAGCTTCCATGTTGTATTTCTCTCGTCAACCATTTGATCAATTCTTCAAGTACCTGCAATCAAACAAATTCTTCTGCCAAATACAAACATATTAGTGCATAAAAACCAACCATTTTGTGGGGTAACATACTCCCCTCTTCTTATTTGCGAAGTCGTCCTCGACGAGCCAAATTGTTCCTGCACTCAAATCATCCAACATGTGCTCATTACTGAATCAAATACAAATATTTACCTTGCATGCCTACTCTCTTCTTCCTCAATGTAGCACCTGCAATCATACTCATACAATCATTTGTTAGTACCAAAATATAATCAATTCACTTACCAACTTTGTCTATCTTCTCGCATCTTCATTGACATGTCCACCTGTCTGCAAACTTCATCAAACATTAGAATCTTTCTTCATCAATCACAATATGTACAACCAAAATGAAAAGACAATTATATCCTTCATCCACAACAAACATATATACTCAGCATACACATCATGATCCCGCATCACACATGTATTCTCATCATGCACAACACACATGCAAGCAAAGAGCCCATCCACATTCCCTCTCGTCACTCTTCTAGACTGTTCGTTCAACACGTCACGAATCTTTGTTCCACATGCATACTCAACACGTTTCCCACACACACCATATATAATCAAAACCATTCCCCACTTTTATTTTTGATACTCTTCTTGGCCATACGATCCCTTTCTTGATTTCTTTTTCTCGTTTCTAGCTGAGTTCTCTCGCCGATTTCCCATTTCCTTCCCACCTAGGGTTTTCTAATCCCACTTACCTTTTCAACTACTCTGTGCTCTTTTGTTCATCAATCAGATCCTATGCTTGGTCGCCACCACCTCTCCTTAATTAATGGACACACGACAAAGACCACTTAAGCCTAACACGAGCTCACCTCAACAGGACCACTCATCATCAACGCGATTCCGGACTTCTCAAGTTGTCATACCACCTAAGAGCCAAACTGAACACTTCTGGAAGGTTTGCAGACAAACAATGCAACTAGCACGATTGGATTCCTCAAGTCCAAGCTTTCCATAGACACATCGCAACCAAAACCCTAACCGAGCTTAAGCTTCAATTTGACATGTTTCATCGGGAGCCCACACATAACCCAAATCCCCACAACACAAACACATATATTCCCATCCGAGCATCATGCTCTCTCACCTCTCTTATGTCCCCCCTCGAGCGAGGAATTCTTCTCATTCATTTTTTCCACATTTTTTCTCTCTTTTTTCATCATCATTTTTTTTTCATATTTACTCACACTTGCCGGCCTACGCCGAAGCTGGATGTGACTCGTGGACTCGACCATGGATCGAGTTTGTTCCACCCATCTACCAACCCGACGCAGCGCGCGACACACAGACAGCTAGCCCTATGCGAAACCGACGTCGGTTCGTGGCTTTGACCACCCGGCCAAAGTGGGTCCACCCACCTATCGGCCCACATAGGCACGTAGCCACACTCACACATACACAAACATATATTTTTCTCATTTTCTTTTCATTCCCGAATCTCGAGAATTAGGAGACAAAAGAAAGGACTTTTTCCCCACCCAACCAATCACGACACACACACATATATCCCCCCGTGGACATCCCAATGAGACATATCTCCTCTCTGCTGCCACTCAAGCCAAAATCCAGCCACTAATGCCATGGTCAACCCGTCCTCGCAAAACCCGCACATACTAACCACCTTGTCGACCTGAAACCTCAAAAAGTGTCACTTCAGTCCTAAGCGTACAACAGACTTGGTCCATCCGTCCTCACATCTCAGACTCGTAATCCGCAAAGCAAACCCTAGTCAGACTACAACCGTCCTCACCCACATCCATCGCCTCGTCTATTTCTTTTCATCTCCAACCTCTGCCTCGTAGAGCTTCCACATGATTCGACAGCTTGCTGATATTGTCCTCTAGCCAGGCGATACGGTCTGGAAGACCACCATTCATTACTACACCTCTTAATGCCTCGAGCTTCAAAGCTAAATCCCTTATCCCTTCTTCTTTTCGCTCATCACTGCCTTGGAGTCGAAAAATCTCATCATCCACTTGATGGAACCGAACCCACATTTTCTTCTTCTCCTCTTCTAAATGGCTCATCTTTCTTTCTATTTCCAAAGGAACCTCCTCGCTCCTCCCGACTTGGCCAGACAACTTTTCAACCTCTTCTCGAATCGACCTCTCCTCCCAGATTCTACTCATATTTTCTACTTCCAGATCATCCACTTTTTTCGACAACTTCTTCGCCTTTTCTAATTCCATGCCTATCGCCTCTAACTGGTCCAACATCACTTTTAGCTCTTCCTCTATTCTACCTACTTTCGGATCCTCTACTCGTTCTCGGGTCTCATCGTCTTTCTGATTCATCCACCTACCGAGCTTGCTACTCAGCTTTGCATTCTCTTTTTCTACCCGTCTCATTTTCTCATCTCTCTCTACTTGGGCGCTCTTCATCCCTTCTAATTCTAGGTGGAACTCTTCAACTACCTTACCCGCTTGGTCATCATATCTACCCATCATCTCTTGCAATTTCTCGATTTCCTTTTCCATTCGGTCGACTCTCTGTGCCAAGTCATCATCATGTTTAGGGGAATCCTCTTCGATTGCAACGCTATGGCAATCGGCTATCATCAAGCTGGTTCTGAGGTCCAAGACCTCCTTTCTCTTGATGTTACCCTTCCTAGCCAATTTTTCACTCTCAAGCATCTGGACTTGTCCTCTCAGGTTCTCATTTTCCACTTTCAACACTCTATTATATCTGCCACCACTCGGAATTGCTCCTCCCATCTGTCTACAACCTCTTCTATCTTTGATTGATTTTTCTCCAATGTTTCCACCTTGACCCTCTCAATATCGCGCTCTTCACGAAGACATTCCAATTGACGTTTTATGCTTGCCAGCAAACTTTCGTCATCTTCGGCTTTCACATAAAAGGATGAAAGTGAAATGATTTGCAACATCCTCCTCAACGGGAACCTCTTTCACGTGACACACAGGCTTGCATAGCTTCTTGTTTCCGCATTCCACGCATCTAGGGACAAAGTCCAATGGACTTGACACACGAGGGCAAAACTTTGCAATGTGCCCAACTTTCTCGCAACACCAACACCGAATATAATTCGAGATTGGACCACCCCGACGACATTCATATGCATGGATTCGCATTGAGTGTCCAAACCCGTTTCGACTTCTAGTCCCTCTCGGAGTCATCATTCTCGAGCTAATTTCTCGAACATCTACCACTTGTGTACTTTGCGCCATCTCTTTACCAAGACCAAAGCAACCAATCTGGGCTTGGCTGTGCCACACAATTGGGGCACCAAACGAACTTGTAGCAATCTCTATGAGATGTGCTAAGCCAGTTCCCGGCAAACGCACCAAAATGATAAGTCTTGAGCCCAAGGAGAAAGTGATTGTACAAGACTTTAATTTGTTCAAATCCCTCGGAAACGGTTTACTTGGATTACCTAGAGCCCACAATTATCTCGCAATGGATTCTTCCTATGTCTATGCACTAGCTCATATGTTCCCGACAAACGCACCAAAATGATTACACTCTTATGAATTTAAAAGCATAAACAACCGTTGTCGAAAGGATCGTGGAAAGGAGAGTAGAAATAATGCAAAGTGCACATAGAGCATCATCAAAGACCTTAAACTCATTTAACAAGCCATTTACAATTAAGTATGAAAAAAATACTTCTCTCAAGTTACCTCTGAGGATGTGTCATAAGCACCAAGTTTGTAAAGAAAATCTGCCTATGATGAAGCCCTTAGCTGCATACCACTAGAATGATCACCAGCTTAGCACCATTAGTGTACATGGTGGAAATAGATAAAAAGTAGGAAAGAGCTCTGAAATACAGATTCCGGCACAACAAACTCAATCTTTAAGGCAAAAGAGAAACCAGCATTGCATTGTCATATCCATTGAGGCGGAGTGTCAAAATATTACTAAAACATCTGTACTCCTCAGGAGAACATGCGTTTGCCTAAGACCTACAAATCTCTCAATATACCAAAAACAAAATACATGATAAAGATGTTCTGCCCATATAGAGTGATATGATTTGGGTTCTTCAAGAAATCTTCCTTGAAATTTTAGCCGTTGTCACGCTATTCCTGTTGATAAGCCTTCACCACATGTAGAGTCCTTGCTGATCTTCCCAATCCTGCATGTGCACCGATTGGAAGAGTCATTGGATGGCAATGTTTGCACCCGTGCAGATCCTTGAAGTAGGCATTGGCTTGACCCTGACTGCACATGTCAATAACTCCTTTGGCTCATAAACTGTGTGATTTAGCCACGAATGGCTAGATGCTATTGATTTTCCCAGCTTTCTGCACATCATCGCAAAGATACAACAGAGGTTGAGTGTAGAAAAAAAAAGGAAGTTTATGCGTGGGAAAAAAAATTTATCCTCCACGAGTACTGTCAGGTGTCACCCCGAGCATACCCAAATCCACCTGTGGACTCCAGCCTGATGTAGAAGAACATGCCTCGATGGGAGATGTCATCTGTTTATCCTCGACCATAATTTCAGGAGATCAGTCCAACAAGTGTCTGCTCAGGGAATAAATCCAGCAAAGAAGATTATATTGGGCCATGAACTCAACCATCACGACCTACATCCCGTGTAATTTAGAAAAGGGAATCAAGATCCCGACTTGGCCTGATCCGATCTAGAGGGCAGTTCATCCCGAGCACTCTAGAGCTTTCGTATATGCAGTTCATCCCGTGTGGCCGCTGTTGGATGACAAGGAGAAGTCCGGGGGCATGGAGCTCTACCCCATGGTAGAGGAGAACGAGGTGCAGATCTTCACTCGTCATTAGTGGAGTAAACTGGGATTTGCAATACCGTTTGAAATAACCTCTTCTGATGCGCAAGAAGAGCCTTACATCCAACCTGGCACCGAAGGGCCTTACATCATGATGGCGAGGCCGAAGGTCAGGGGGAGCAAGGTACAGAAGGAGGGTGAAGAAATGGAGGGGAGCCATAGCTCAACCCCATGATTCAAGGCGTTGGTGCAGAGTATATTCCAACAGAGTCCATACAAGAACTCCAACAACCATCAAGGTTGCTGCCTTTTGAAATGAGGAACCCCGCTGTATGGATAGCATTCCATTCCAAGCCACGACAGGAAGCCACACCAAAAATACAACCCCCCAAAGCGTGCGAGTGAAGAACTCAAGAAAGTCACTCTCCAAAAAATTGTGGCGTGTGCTTTCCTGAGATAGGCTGATGCACCCATTCTTGATAAGCATGTCCAAGGTGACCCACCTGCAAAACAAGGGAATTGAAGGATGAAATGTTCCTGACCAATGGACGGTACGACCAGGAAGGTCTCTCGATATGTCGATTAAGTAACGGTAAGTCTGCCTACCGACTAAAGCAAAGGAGAACGTCAGAAGGAATGGCAGACTACGAGCCCTACGAGGAGCTCGAATCTGATAGAGAACTGGAGTCCACATTTGGCATACATGTCAACCAATGCATTTCCAATGATGACATTATCATTGAATTTGCCTCTTCTCTCAACATCAGCATGTAACTGTATGCCCTTATTGACATCTCTGAGACCACCACATGCTTTCAAAGCAGATGAAAATGTAGCAGCATCCGGTGCAATGTCATGCTGTAACATCCTCTCAAAACAAGTTAGTGCATCATGACTTCTCTCATGTTGAGCATATCCTGCTAGTAATGAAGTCCACGAAACAACATTACGATTGCAAAGTGCATCAAAAACTTCTTGTGCTTTTTCAAGTTTGCCACCCTTTGCATACATGTCTACTAATGCATTCCCAAGAATTATGTTGTTCTCTATGAGTCCAAGTTTTCTGACTCGATCATGTGTAGCTGTACCCTTATCCCCATCTCCAACAATACCACATGCTTTTAAGCTGCAGGTGAATGTTACTACATCAGGATGGAACCCCTCACTCTGCATCTGTTCAAAACAAGAAAGTGCCTTATGCCCATAGCCATTATGTGAATATCCTGCAAGTAGTGCATTCCAACAGATAACATCATGGACTGTAAGCCTATCAAATACAGTTTGTGCCCTATCAAGCATGCCACATTTTGCATACATATCAATCACTGCATTGCCAACTGCAAGTTCATTGTTAAGCAATCCATTCTTTTTCAATCTCGGTATGTATCAAAGTGCCTTTATGGATAGCCATCTGCATGTCACAAGCTTTCAGTGCATAGACAACTAAAACAACATCTTGGATAACACCATCCAATTGCATATCTGTATAGCAACCAAGCACATCCTCTGCAAGATCATGCTGCATGTAGCGTCCCATCAAAGTATTCCATGAAACTGCATCCTTCTGAATTAACATGTCGAACACTTCTTGTGCACTAAAAAATGGAAGTCAAATAACAGCTCCAAGAGTCTGCGACACACCCCCGCCTCAAATGCGTAGCAAAAGTTTGAGAAAGTCCATGCTGTATTTCTTAGCATCGAAAGCTTCCATGTTGTATTTCTCTCGTCAACCATTTGATCAATTCTTCAAGTACCTGCAATCAAACAAATTCTTCTGCCAAATACAAACATATTAGTGCATAAAAACCAACCATTTTGTGGGGTAACATACTCCCCTCTTCTTATTTGCGAAGTCGTCCTGGACGAGCCAAATTGTTCCTGCACTCAAATCATCCAACATGTGCTCATTACTGAATCAAATACAAATATTTACCTTGCATGCCTACTCTCTTCTTCCTCAATGTAGCACCTGCAATCATACTCATACAATCATTTGTTAGTACCAAAATATAATCAATTCACTTACCAACTTTGTCTATCTTCTCGCATCTTCATTGACATGTCCACCTGTCTGCAAACTTCATCAAACATTAGAATCTTTCTTCATCAATCACAATATGTACAACCAAAATGAAAAGACAATTATATCCTTCATCCACAACAAACATATATACTCAGCATACACATCATGATCTCGCATCACACATGTATTCTCATCATGCACAACACACATGCAAGCAAAGAGCCCATCCACATTCCCTCTCGTCACTCTTCTAGACTGTTCGTTCAACACGTCACGAATCTTTGTTCCACATGCATACTCAACACGTTTCCCACACACACCATATATAATCAAAACCATTCCCCACTTTTATTTTTGATACTCTTCTTGGCCATACGATCCCTTTCCTGATTTCTTTTTCTCGTTTCTAGCTGAGTTCTCTTGCCGATTTCCCATTTCCTTCCCACCTAGGGTTTTCTATTCCCACTTACCTTTTCAACTACTCTGTGCTCTTTTGTTCATCAATCAGATCCTATGCTTGGTCGCCACCACCTCTCCTTAATTAATGGACACACGACAAAGACCACTTAAGCCTAACACGAGCTCACCTCAACAGGACCACTCATCATCAACGCGATTCCGGACTTCTCAAGTTGTCATACCACCTAAGAGCCAAACTGAACACTTCTGGAAGGTTTGCAGACAAACAATGCAACTAGCACGATTGGATTCCTCAAGTCCAAGCTTTCCATAGACACATCGCAACCAAAACCCTAACCGAGCTTAAGCTTCAATTTGACATGTTTCATCGGGAGCCCACACATAACCCAAATCCCCACAACACAAACACATATATTCCCATCCGAGCATCATGCTCTCTCACCTCTCTTATGTCCCCCCTCGAGCGAGGAATTCTTCTCATTCATTTTTTCCACATTTTTTCTCTCTTTTTTCATCATCATTTTTTTTTCATATTTACTCACACTTTCCGGCCTACGCCAAAGCTGGATGTGACTCGTGGACTCGACCACCCGATCGAGTTTGTTCCACCCATCTACCAACCCGACGCAGCGCGCGACACACAGACAGCTAGCCCTATGCGAAACCAACGTCGGTTCGTGGCTTTGACCACCCGGCCAAAGTGGGTCCACCCACCTATCGGCCCACATAGGCACGTAGCCACACTCACACATACACAAACATATATTTTTCTCATTTTCGTTTCATTCTCGAATCTCGAGAATTAGGAGACAAAAGAAAGGACTTTTTCCCCACCCAACCAATCACGACACACACACATATATCCCCCCGTGGACATCCCAATGAGACATATCTCCTCTCTGCTGCCACTCAAGCCAAAATCCAGCCACTAATGCCATGGTCAACCCGTCCTCGCAAAACCCGCACATACTAACCACCTTGTCGACCTGAAACCTCAAAAAGTGTCACTTCAGTCCTAAGCGTACAACAGACTTGGTCCATCCGTCCTCACATCTCAGACTCGTAATCCGCAAAGCAAACCCTAGTCAGACTACAGCCGTCCTCACCCACATCCATCGCCTCGTCTATTTCTTTTCATCTCCAACCTCTGCCTCGCAGAGCTTCCACATGATTCGACAGCTTGCTGATATTGTCCTCTAGCCAGGCGATACGGTCTGGAAGACCACCATTCATTACTACACCTCTTAATGCCTCGAGCTTCAAAGCTAAATCCCTTATCCCTTCTTCTTTTCGCTCATCACTGCCTTGGAGTCGAAAAATCTCATCATCCACTTGATGGAACCGAACCCACATTTTCTTCTTCTCCTCTTCTAAATGGCTCATCTTTCTTTCTATTTCCAAAGGAACCTCCTCGCTCCTCCCGACTTGGCCAGACAACTTTTCAACCTCTTCTCGAATCGACCTCTCCTCCCAGATTCTACTCATATTTTCTACTTCCAGATCATCCACTTTTTTCGACAACTTCTTTGCCTTTTCTAATTCCATGCCTATCGCCTCTAACTGGTCCAACATCACTTTTAGCTCTTCCTCTATTCTACCTACTTTCGGATCCTCTACTCGTTCTCGGGTCTCATCGTCTTTCTGATTCATCCACCTACCGAGTTTGCTACTCAGCTTTGCATTCTCTTTTTCTACCCGTCTCATTTTCTCATCTCTCTCTACTTGGGCGCTCTTCATCCCTTCTAATTCTAGGTGGAACTCTTCAACTACCTTACCCGCTTGGTCATCATATCTACCCATCATCTCTCGCAATTTCTCGATTTCCTTTTCCATTCGGTCGACTCTCTGTGCCAAGTCATCATCATGTTTAGGGGAATCCTCTTCAATTGCAACGCTATGGCAATCGGCTATCATCAAGCCGGTTCTGAGGTCCAAGACCTCCTTTCTCTTGATGTTACCCTTCCTAGCCAATTTTTCACTCTCAAGCACCTGGACTTGTCCTCTCAGGTTCTCATTTTCCACTTTCAACACTCTACTTATATCTGCCACCACTCGGAATTGCTCCTCCCATCTGTCTACAACCTCTTCTATCTTTGATTGATTTTTCTCCAATGTTTCCACCTTGACCCTCTCAATATCGCGCTCTTCACGAAGACATTCCAATTGACGTTTTATGCTTGCCAGCAAACTTTCGTCATCTTCGGCTTTCACATAAAAGGATGAAAGTGACATGCTAACCTCTTTTGCAACATCCTCCTCAACGGGAACCTCTTTCACGTGACACACAGGCTTGCATAGCTTCTTGTTTCCGCATTCCACACATCTAGGGACAAAGTCCAATGGACTTGACACACGAGGGCAAAACTTTGCAATGTGCCCAACTTTCTCGCAACACCAACACCGAATATAATTCGAGATTGGACCACCCCGACGACATTCATATGCATGGATTTGCATTGAGTGTCCAAACCCGTTTCGACTTCTAGTCCCTCTCGGAGTCATCATTCTCGAGCTAATTTCTCGAACATCTACCACTTGTGTACTTTGCGCCATCTCTTTACCAAGACCAAAGCAACCAATCTGGGCTTGGCTGTGCCACACAATTGGGGCACCAAGCGAACTTGTAGCAATCTCTATGAGATGTGCTAAGCCAGTTCCCGGCAAACGCACCAAAATGATAAGTCTTGAGCCCAAGGAGAAAGTGATTGTACAAGACTTTAATTTGTTCAAATCCCTCGGAAACGGTTTACTTGGATTACCTAGAGCCCACAATTATCTCGCAATGGATTCTTCCTATGTCTATGCACTAGCTCATATGTTCCCGGCAAACGCACCAAAATGATTACACTCTTATGAATTTAAAAGCATAAACAACCGTTGTCGAAAGGATCGTGGAAAGGAGAGTAGAAATAATGCAAAGTGCACATAGAGCATCATCAAAGACCTTAAACTCATTTAACAAGCCATTTACAATTAAGTATGAAAAAAATACTTCTCTCAAGTTACCTCTGAGGATGTGTCATAAGCACCAAGTTTGTAAAGAAAATCTGCCTATGATGAAGCCCTTAGCTGCATACCACTAGAATGATCACCAGCTTAGCACCATTAGTGTACATGGTGGAAATAGATAAAAAGTAGGAAAGAGCTCTGAAATACAGATTCCGGCACAACAAACTCAATCTTTAAGGCAAAAGAGAAACCAGCATTGCATTGTCATATCCATTGAGGCGGAGTGTCAAAATATTACTAAAACATCTGTACTCCTCAGGAGAACATGCGTTTGCCTAAGACCTACAAATCTCTCAATATACCAAAAACAAAATACATGATAAAGATGTTCTGCCCATATAGAGTGATATGATTTGGGTTCTTCAAGAAATCTTCCTTGAAATTTTAGCCGTTGTCACGCTATTCCTGTTGATAAGCCTTCACCACATGTAGAGTCCTTGCTGATCTTCCCAATCCTGCATGTGCACCGATTGGAAGAGTCATTGGATGGCAATGTTTGCACCCGTGCAGATCCTTGAAGTAGGCATTGGCTTGACCCTGACTGCACATGTCAATAACTCCTTTGGCTCATAAACTGTGTGATTTAGCCACGAATGGCTAGATGCTATTGATTTTCCCAGCTTTCTGCACATCATCGCAAAGATACAACAGAGGTTGAATGTAGAAAAAAAAAGGAAGTTTATGCGTGGGAAAAAAAATTTATCCTCCACGAGTACTGTCAGGTGTCACCCCGAGCATACCCAAATCCACCTGTGGACTCCAGCCTGATGTAGAAGAACATGCCTCGATGGGAGATGTCATCTGTTTATCCTCGACCATAATTTCAGGAGATCAGTCCAACAAGTGTCTGCTCAGGGAATAAATCCAGCAAAGAAGATTATATTGGGCCATGAACTCAACCATCACGACCTACATCCCGTGTAATTTAGAAAAGGGAATCAAGATCCCGACTTGGCCTTATCCGATCTAGAGGGCAGTTCATCCCGAGCACTCTAGAGCTTTCGTATATGCAGTTCATCCCGTGTGGCCGCTGTTGGATGACAAGGAGAAGTCCGGGGGCATGGAGCTCTACCCCATGGTAGAGGAGAACGAGGTGCAGATCTTCACTCGTCATTAGTGGAGTAAACTGGGATTTGCAATACCGTTTGAAATAACCTCTTCTGATGCGCAAGAAGAGCCTTACATCCAACCTAGCACCGAAGGGCCTTACATCATGATGGCGAGGCCGAAGGTCAGGGGGAGCAAGGTACAGAAGGAGGGTGAAGAAATGGAGGGGAGCCATAGCTCAACCCCATGATTCAAGGCGTTGGTGCAGAGTATATTCCAACAGAGTCCATACAAGAACTCCAACAACCATCAAGGTTGCTGCCTTTTGAAATGAGGAACCCCGCTGTATGGATAGCATTCCATTCCAAGCCACGACAGGAAGCCACACCAAAAATACAACCCCCCAAAGCGTGCGAGTGAAGAACTCAAGAAAGTCACTCTCCAAAAAATTGTGGCGTGTGCTTTCCTGAGATAGGCTGATGCACCCATTCTTGATAAGCATGTCCAAGGTGACCCACCTGCAAAACAAGGGAATTGAAGGATGAAATGTTCCTGACCAATGGACGGTACGACCAGGAAGGTCTCTCGATATGTCGATTAAGTAACGGTAAGTCTGCCTACCGACTAAAGCAAAGGAGAACGTCAGAAGGAATGGCAGACTACGAGCCCTACGAGGAGCTCGAATCTGATAGAGAACTGGAGTCCACATTTGGCATACATGTCAACCAATGCATTTCCAATGATGACATTATCATTGAATTTGCCTCTTCTCTCAACATCAGCATGTAACTGTATGCCCTTATTGACATCTCTGAGACCACCACATGCTTTCAAAGCAGATGAAAATGTAGCAGCATCCGGTGCAATGTCATGCTGTAACATCCTCTCAAAACAAGTTAGTGCATCATGACTTCTCTCATGTTGAGCATATCCTGCTAGTAATGAAGTCCACGAAACAACATTACGATTGCAAAGTGCATCAAAAACTTCTTGTGCTTTTTCAAGTTTGCCACCCTTTGCATACATGTCTACTAATGCATTCCCAAGAATTATGTTGTTCTCTATGAGTCCAAGTTTTCTGACTCGATCATGTGTAGCTGTACCCTTATCCCCATCTCCAACAATACCACATGCTTTTAAGCTGCAGGTGAATGTTACTGCATCAGGATGGAACCCCTCACTCTGCATCTGTTCAAAACAAGAAAGTGCCTTATGCCCATAGCCATTATGTGAATATCCTGCAAGTAGTGCATTCCAACAGATAACATCATGGACTGTAAGCCTATCAAATACAGTTTGTGCCCTATCAAGCATGCCACATTTTGCATACATATCAATCACTGCATTGCCAACTGCAAGTTCATTGTTAAGCAGTCCATTCTTTTTCAATCTCGGTATGTATCAAAGTGCCTTTATGGATAGCCATCTGCATGTCACAAGCTTTCAGTGCATAGACAACTAAAACAACATCTTGGATAACACCATCCAATTGCATATCTGTATAGCAACCAAGCACATCCTCTGCAAGATCATGCTGCATGTAGCGTCCCATCAAAGTATTCCATGAAACTGCATCCTTCTGAATTAACATGTCGAACACTTCTTGTGCACTAAAAAATGGAAGTCAAATAACAGCTCCAAGAGTCTGCGACACACCCCCGCCTCAAATGCGTAGCAAAAGTTTGAGAAAGTCCATGCTGTATTTCTTAGCATCGAAAGCTTCCATGTTGTATTTCTCTCGTCAACCATTTGATCAATTCTTCAAGTACCTGCAATCAAACAAATTCTTCTGCCAAATACAAACATATTAGTGCATAAAAACCAACCATTTTGTGGGGTAACATACTCCCCTCTTCTTATTTGCGAAGTCGTCCTGGACGAGCCAAATTGTTCCTGCACTCAAATCATCCAACATGTGCTCATTACTGAATCAAATACAAATATTTACCTTGCATGCCTACTCTCTTCTTCCTCAATGTAGCACCTGCAATCATACTCATACAATCATTTGTTAGTACCAAAATATAATCAATTCACTTACCAACTTTGTCTATCTTCTCGCATCTTCATTGACATGTCCACCTGTCTGCAAACTTCATCAAACATTAGAATCTTTCTTCATCAATCACAATATGTACAACCAAAATGAAAAGACAATTATATCCTTCATCCACAACAAACATATATACTCAGCATACACATCATGATCCCGCATCACACATGTATTCTCATCATGCACAACACACATGCAAGCAAAGAGCCCATCCACATTCCCTCTCGTCACTCTTCTAGACTGTTCGTTCAACACGTCACGAATCTTTGTTCCACATGCATACTCAACACGTTTCCCACACACACCATATATAATCAAAACCATTCCCCACTTTTATTTTTGATACTCTTCTTGGCCATACGATCCCTTTCCTGATTTCTTTTTCTCGTTTCTAGCTGAGTTCTCTTGCCGATTTCCCATTTCCTTCCCACCTAGGGTTTTCTATTCCCACTTACCTTTTCAACTACTCTGTGCTCTTTTGTTCATCAATCAGATCCTATGCTTGGTCGCCACCACCTCTCCTTAATTAATGGACACACGACAAAGACCACTTAAGCCTAACACGAGCTCACCTCAACAGGACCACTCATCATCAACGCGATTCCGGACTTCTCAAGTTGTCATACCACCTAAGAGCCCATCAAAGTATTCCATGAAACTGCATCCTTCTGAATTAACATGTCGAACACTTCTTGTGCACTAAAAAATGGAAGTCAAATAACAGCTCCAAGAGTCTGCGACACACCCCCGCCTCAAATGCGTAGCAAAAGTTTGAGAAAGTCCATGCTGTATTTCTTAGCATCGAAAGCTTCCATGTTGTATTTCTCTCGTCAACCATTTGATCAATTCTTCAAGTACCTGCAATCAAACAAATTCTTCTGCCAAATACAAACATATTAGTGCATAAAAACCAACCATTTTGTGGGCTAACAATCACACGTGTATGTTAGCAGTTTTGTCTAGAGGCCATTGGTATGCCTTACATGTGCATCTGTCATTGTCGACGATTCGGCTTGCGTATTTGTGTTGTGAGGATAGAATAGTATCCCTTAACTCTGGTTACGTGAGAATCAAAGAGAGCGTGATCGGGAGAGGGCTCAAGCTAGGGTGAAACATCAGCCAGGAGCTGGTAAGAAGGATGATTTGACGCCAGAGCAGAGGCGGGAAAGGGATGCGAAGGCCTTGCAGGAAAAACTTGCTAAGAAGGAAGCCCAGGCTACTCTCGGAGGAGATTTGAGTAAGTTAAGTGTGAAAAAGAAGTAAACGTCAAGATACGTACCGTGAGTTTCAAATATCAGAAACATACTAGC
Organism: Ceratopteris richardii; assembly: GCA_020310875.1. Lineage (NCBI taxonomy): Eukaryota > Viridiplantae > Streptophyta > Polypodiopsida > Polypodiales > Pteridaceae > Ceratopteris > Ceratopteris richardii. The sequence goes on from CM035406.1 coordinate 143,010,762, forward strand.
AGTCATCTGATCTGTACAAAAAAAAAAACCCATTGCTGGATATACCGAACGCTTGGTCCTGTAAACATAATTACAGATATGCACGTGTTGGCATGTGTAAGCATGCCTTGAGAGTTTCTCTGGCGTTGAATGGAATCATATATCATAATGCTTAAAGCGATTTTCAATGTTGGTATAAGGGGTTCAAGGTTTTAAAATGCTTCGCAGTCGTGTTTGTGCCAATTTTTTACTAGTGAAAAGCTTCAAAGGAGTATGCGTACTCATGCTTTCTTTTATCCAATGCAAATGAATGATGTTCTCTTTCTTTACTTTGATGCTGCACTTAAGTCCCATGGTTGTGGTAACTTAGCTGTGCAAAAAGAGAGTCTCGTTTTTTTGCCTTGCATGAATGATTCAATTGCAATAGCGGAGACTTAGACAATACTAAAGAGGATGTGTCACTGAATGTCTAGCGTTGAAAATAGAGAAGAATGTTTACACTTGCTCAATGAGAAAGAAAACTATGCGACTGCAATTATGCATGAACATTTGTGGAGGCTCCCTTAGAAACAACAAAAACTAATCTAGCATCAGGAAGTTTAGCCAAATACCATTGTGTGTGTGCATCTTTCCCTTGGACCAAGAGTGCCATCATTTTGGTGGGTTTGCCGGGAACTAGCTTGGTACGTCTCTATAAGAGAGTGCCATAGGTTCGCCTAGCGCCACAGGTTGGCCGAGTTTGCGGACCCCAAGATCTAGTACATGAGCGAGGGGAGCTCATCGTCAGGAGCAACACAAACTCAAAGAGAGGAACGCGCTCAGAGAAGAGCCCTTGAAAGAGAAAGAAGAAGGTGGGAACCACCAGGTGAGTGGACCTCGATTGGTTCAAAGGAATCAGTCAAAAACGTGTACTCCCGTAGGAGGGTCGCGAATCAAGTGCGAAAGTTTGAAGGAGGGATCCTGAGACCACGTGCATTAAATTTCTGGGATCGAAGTGATATCGACATCATAGCTCTGTTCGAAATGGCTCAGCGGATTTCGGCTCACTTGGGGGACTTCACCAAGTTTTCCGGTACTTGGGACGAAGATCCGGATAGTTTTATCCAGTTGTTTGAGGTTACTTGTGAGGCCAATGACGTAGTTGACCAGGATCAAAGGTTGAGAATTTTTCCGGCTATTCTCCGTGATGAGGCAGCCAATTGGTATGGGAATTTGACACCACAAGAGCGTGGAACTTATCAAATGCTCAAGGAAGCCTTCTTGGCAAAGTTTCGACGACAAGGCTTCCAAGATAGATTGGCCCAACAGATGGATTACTTGCGACAGGGAGTCAATGAGAGCATTGATAACTACATTCAGAGAATGGAAACGTTGGTAAGAAAGATGGGCGCGAATGCCCCGAACGATGAGACATTGAAACGAAGATTCATTTCGGGATTGAGAGATCCTACGGCACAGCAGCATATCAGCCTGACAAGACCTGCGACTTTAATGGATGCTAAGGAACAAGCGAGGCTTTGGGAGGAAGTACAATTATGCCAACAAAGGAAGATGGAGCTCTTATACGAGCCAATGGGAAGCCCAGGAAACATACCGATGAAAGATCCTGGCCAAGGAAGTCCCGCATTGACGACACCAGCTTTTGTAACTGCCACTAGCACGCCAGGCGAGGTAAAGCCTGCGCTAACTGAAGAACGAATATTGGAGTTGGTCACACAAGCAATAAAAGCAGCCACGATGACTCAGGAGACATACACAGTAAAACCAGAAGTCATAACAAACCCGAATCAAGTGTTTCGATCAAATACATGGTGTGGAAAGTGCCATGGTTACGGCCATTTGGCTTCAGAATGCCCTACAGTCTCGAGAGTATTCACAGATAGATCACCACCTAGAATGCGTTGCACTTTTTGTGGAAGAACAAATCACACAGAGGACCGATGTTATAACAAGAGAGCCTATGAAGAGAGGACCATGAAATCGGGAGATACAAGAGAAAGACCCTACACGGGATTGCCTGCTCAAAGTGTTCCACCCACATCTCGTTGGGAAAATAGACCGACATATGGATACGGTGCTCAAGGTCAAGGAGGAGACTATCCAAGAGGAGTCTCACGGGATCAAAGAAGAGATGGTCCAATCCAATGCTGGAGATGCCATGGCTTTGGCCATACTCAATCTAGATGTCCAAATGAAAAGAAGCCAATTGATTATACCCCACTATGTAGGTACTGTAGTGGAGAGGGCCACTTTGATGAAGATTTTCCAAAACGAAGAGCTTCCGCCGGCAAGGAAAAAGGACCAATAGGGTCCTCGAATTATGTTGATACTCAGATGCATTCCACATCGAGAGCTCAAGAGCATGTTCCTACGATCGGAGTAGTGTTCAAGAGACCGAACCCTCAAGAAGGCTCTAGCTCGTCAATGCACTTTGTGGATGCTTACGAGGCCAAGAACCCGCATAAAGATCCAACTGTGGCAGTAGTCACAAGGACTCAAGAGTATTCGAAGACGAACCAAGGAGGCGAAGGTGAAGAAGGGAGTCAAGGGAAAATAACTGAGAATGAGGAGGTAGGAAACCAAGTTGGAGGACTTGTTGAGCAGCAAGAGCTTGAGGATGGGGAAGAGATTGAGATTCTTCCACCAGTGACCAGGGAGTTTGTGCTGGGCATAGCGCCATTCCCTGAAAGATTGAGGGCTCCGAAGTGTAGGAAGGAAAAACAGAGTTTGGAGGAAGTGGACATTGTAAAATTGCTCGCTGACACGGAAGTCACGCTAGACATTGGCACATTGCTAAAATGTTCACCTGCTTATAGGAAACAATTCTACAATGAATATATTAAGAAGCCGAGGAAAGCTCGAGATAAAAAGAGACAAGATAAAGATGTCCAAGGGATCATTCAAAGCATTACGATGCAAATTGATTCAAACGCTCCAGCTGTGACGGTCGAAATTAAAGGATACGCAGTCCCTGGTGCTCAGTTAGATAGTGGAGCCGCAGTCAACCTTATGACTGAGTTCATGATGAAAGCTTTGGGCCTCAACCACATGGAAGAGACGCCGATGTCTTTGAGAATGGCGGATCAAACACAAGTAAAGCCTGCGGGCCTTTTGAAGAATGTAAGCACAGTTGTGGGCGGTCTAGAGTTTAAAGTTGATTATCTGATAGTAAGACCAAGGACCTCAGAGGCGACCTTCTCGATCCTACTTGGACGGCCATGGCTGGTGCAAGCAGAATGTGTGCATGACTGGCGCACAGGTTTTATTTCAATAGGGCCAAAGTCTGATCGGATTCAATTACAAGTATCCCCACCCTCGAGCAACAAGAAGAAGACAATAATAGTCGATGAGATGGAAAAGAAAGAAAAGGAGAAAGCAAGGCAAGAGATTGCACGAGCTAGGTTTTCTTTGAACACGGACACCTACAAGAATCTGCTTCAAGACGGGTTCAACTTGCAGCTCTTTAAGAATCAAAACACGAAGATGGGAGAATATCAAAATCCATTGCTCTATAACGACAATTCCGATCAGGAGTTGTTAGGATGGTTGACACATACAAGTGACTTTGAGTGCTACATGTTGAGTATAGACGCAAGTAAAAACAAAGCTACTCAATCCCTGGAGAATGGAACTTCAAAAGAAGAATTGAAACTGGAGTTAGCTCCGACAATGGAAGTACAACAGTTGAGAAAAAGGGTCAGAATGCTAGAAGAAGAGCTTCTAAGGAGAAGTTGACAATCAGACAGAGAAGCAGAAAGTAAGACTAAAGTGTCGGAAGCCACTGCGAAAGCTGAACTAAAGAAATTGGGTACGGTTGAAAAAGGACAAAACAATGATTTACTGGCCAACCATGCACGCGTGATTGGAGAGCACGTTCCAATCACAGTGTCATCAAGGAATAAAGAATATTCGCGAGAAGCTCAGGTGGAAAAATGGGAAGTTTTTCTAGAAAAGTTCTTGAGTGTGGGGTCAGAGCTACCAGATGAAGTACGAGATTGTATTAAGTTGACACTCAAAATTTTCGGCAAGGCCTTTGCATGGTCATACAGTGATTTGAGAGGAATTGATCCCCGAATCTGCCAACATTATATAGACTTGGAAGAAGGCACACGACCAATATGTCAACGACTTAGGCGGACAAATCCAGTCTACTCGGAATTGATCAAGTTGGAATTGACTAAATTATTGGAAGCAGGATTCATATATCCCATCGCATCCAGTGAATGGGTATCACCAATTGTAGTTGTTCCGAAGAAAAATAAGAAAATCCGTATTTGCATAGATTATCGAAAGCTGAACGAGCGCACGAAGAAGGATCATTTCCCTTTGCCCTTTACTGATCAAATCTTGGACAGAGTGGCTGGCCATAAATTGTACTCATTTTTGGATGGTTTCAGTGGATACAACCAGATCCAAATCCATGAAGAGGATTAATCAAAAACTACTTTCACGACAGAATGGGGTACGTACGCATATCGTGTGATGCCATTTGGATTATGCAATGCACCGACCACATTCCAGAGGGCAATGATAGCTGCATATCAAGACTACTTGCAGGATTGGATGGAGATATTTCTCGATGACTTTGCGATCAGAGGCAACGATGAAAACATGATGGAGAGGATTGATGCTATTTTAAAAAGAAGCATTGAAAAAGGCATCGCATTAAATCCTGAAAAGTGTACATTTGGAGTACGAAGAGGATTGCTTTTGGGACATGTTATTTCCGAAAAAGGGATTGCGGTTGATGAGGATAAAGTGGAAAAGATCGGAACACTTCCACCTCCTCAAAACTTGTGGCAACTCAGAGGATTCTTGGGGCATGCAAATTATTATCGACGTTTTATATTAAATTTTGCATCAATAGCGGCGCCACTGACGAATCTCTTGAGGAAAGACCAACAATACCAATGGACTGGAGAGTGTCAAGTTGCATTCGACTCGATCAAGGAGAGATTGATACATGCACCAATCTTGGTAGAACCCGATTGGACGAAAGAATTCCATGTGCATACCGACGCTTCTCATACTGCGGTTGGAGCAGTACTATGCCAAGCCGATGAAAGAAGTTAGACCACCCTATTTATTACGCAAGTCGCAATTTGAATAGCACTGAGAGGAACTACACGACTACGGAGAAGGAATGCCTATCGATGATCTTTGCGGTGAACAAGTATCGGCATTACTTGATGGGAAAGCATTTCACTTTTTATGTGGATCATGAAGCCCTTAAGTATATCATTAATAAACCCGAGCTATCAGGACGATTGATGAGGTGGATGCTACTCCTCCAAGAATTTCAGTTCACGGTGGTAACCAGACCAGGCAAAGCACATATATTGGCTGACCATTTATCTCGAATTGTTAATGAGGAGCCAATCTCTGGTGTGCCCGATGATGCTCCTGATGGGCATCTATTCCAGGTTGATGCTAAAGTACCTTGGTATGCCGACATGGTGAACTTCTTATGCACTACTAAATATCCGCCAGGAGCAAGCAAGAGAGAGAAGCAAAAACTGTTAGCATTGGCGAAGCACCATAGCATCATTGGGGGGCAACTCTATCGATATTTTGTTCATGAGAGCATTTATCGGAGGTGTCTCGAGGAAGAAGAAGCAAACCTAGTGTTGAGGGCTTTGCATGACGAACCTTGCGGTGGGCATTTTGCTGGTGAACTGACGGCAATAAAGATTTTATTGGCTGGGTATTGGTGGCCAACGCTGTTCAAAGACTCGCACACATACTGTAAGAAATGTGACAGATGCCAACGAATGGGCAAACCCACATTAGCACATGCTGCTCCTCTCACACCGGTGCTTGCTCTTAAGCCGTTTGAGAAGTGGGGAATTGATTTTGTGGGGCCTATTGATCCTCCCTCACGACGAAGATCCAATAGGTATATCTTGGTCTGCACTGATTATGTTACCAAGTGGGTAGAAGCCAAAGCTCTGAAGACTGACCGAGCTGTTGATGTTGCTAAATTTTTGTACGAACAAATCATCACTCGATTCGGATGCCCGTTGGAGATAGTGAGTGATAGAGGAACACATTTTGTCAACGAATTGATCGAGGAGTTAATGGAATTATATAAGATCAAACATAGAAAAAGCACTCCATATTACCCGAGGGCAAATGGACAAGTGGAGGTCACCAACAAGGTATTGGAACAGATTCTGACAAAGACAGTAGCTGTGCATAGGAGAGACTGGGATGAGAGACTTTTGGAAGCTTTGTGGGCATATCGAACATCCTACCGAGTGACGACCAAGAGCACTCCATTCTCCCTAGTATACGGCGAGGAAGCCATCTTTCCCATCGAAAAAGAAGTGCCGACATTAAGAGTGGCTATCGAGGCCAGGATGGGAGAGGAAGAGTCATTGAAGGAAAGGTACATGCAACTGATCAAGCTGGAAGAAAAGAGACTTATCGCACAACAAAGTTTGGAAGCTATTCAGAAGAGACGCAAGGAGAGGCATGATAAGAATCTCAAGACCTATGTGATTCAAGAAGGGGATTTGGTGCTAGTCTATGATAGTAAATATTATAAATTCCCGAGGAAGTTACAGACAAGATGGGCAGGACCGTTTAAGGTAGTGGAACTTAACTCCAATGGTTCCATGCAAATTCAAGATTTAGGAGAAGAATATGCTCCCGTGAAGGTTAACGCGCTTCGAGTTAAACCATATTTCACGTGACAATAGGACGAGAAAAGCTAGACGAGATCCAAGCTGAAGGACGTAGTAGACTCCTTGTATATACATGTATATATATATATATATATATATATATATATATGCGCATATGTTAGTTATGATTTTTGTGTGTCATAAATATTATCCTGTGCTAGCTCAAGAATTTTGGACTTCTAATTATTTTTCTTATGTTGCGTAGAGACTGTTAGGAGCTAAGTAACAAAATGGCAGACCAAATAATGCAGCTCTACTTGTACGAGCTAAGGATATATTTCTCGGACCAAACATTCGCCCGCATGGACATAGATGTCGACGACTTTGAGACGGAATACGATGTTGAGGAAGCGCATTGGCTGGTATGCTTTATAAACCAGGGTTTGGGTGTTGCATTTTACATTGAGTGTTTTGAGGAATACCTGACTCGACATGTAGGATGGGCGGGAGATCGATATTACTATTTCGATCCTTCGAGGGAAATGCCTAACGAGGAAAACGATATCACGTGGGCTTGGGCAGATATGCTAACGATAGGAAGTGATGATGGAGCTCCTGAAGTTGAGCCTGACTCGCCCTAGGGAAGTTGTCGGGATGCGAGTACAATGTGAGGCTATATGAGACATCCCGGATGACTCACATTCTAGGACACCTAAGGATAGGTATACGGGGGACTAGGGCATAGCCGACTGTAGTTACCAAGTGAAAAGTCAAATCAATGAATACATATGTAGTGTCTGTAATTGAGAGAATGGAGTGAAGAGGTGGTTGATCTGTCAAAGGCTAGTGCGTATATGTTTTGCATGTATGTGTGGGAAAAGTGGGAAAGTCCCTTTCTTCCTCTCCCTAATTCTCAGGACATGGGTGAACTAATTAACTATGAAAGAAAAAAACGAGGAAAAAGAAAAGAAAGAAAAAATATTGTGTTGTTGTGATCGTACCAATGCGCTATGGTGGGCTAGTAGGTGGGTGGATTTATCCTAGCCGGGTGGTTACGACCACGAGCCGCAGCTAGTTTCGCCATAGGCTTGGGATGTATATGTTGTGTCATAGCTACGCGCCATAACGGGTTGGTAGGTAAGTGGAGCCATCGTGGCTAGGTAGTCACGACCACGAGCCGCACCGAGCTTCGTTATGGGCTAGCTGATATATGTTATGTGTTATCATTGTGTGTTTGTGTGTTGTGCGCTGCATTGCATTGGTAGATGGGTGGAATCAACCTGATCGGGTGGTGTTGGCATACAAAGCAACAGAGGAGTCATGCACAATACGACAACAAGGCCAAATCATTTTTTTCCATGGATTCTTTACAACTCAAGTGATTTTAATCACTACACAAACATTGTAAATTCCGTTTTTGGTAGAATAGACTCCATTTTGTGTAAGCCGAGGAGTCCTCGAGCTTGAGGAGTATTAGAACTAGCGACATATCAATTTTCATAATTTTTAGACTCTGTTTGAGCCCTCAAATAGACTCTAGAACCTAATTTTTAACTAGGCCGGACACTAGGTCTGGACAAGACCAAAGCTAGTTAGAAAACTATAAAAAGAGCTAGAGAGCTCATTTTTGGGGTTAGATTGTTTGAGAATTGAGCTGATGTAAGAGACTTTTTGACTAATGCAAAGAACTCCATTGTTCCTCTCCTTGTTCTTGCCTTGTGTGCGCGTGTGTGTGTATGTGTGTGCATGCTTGTGTGCTTCTCACTCACGCACTTGTGCCTTCACTTGCTCATAGTCTTCATACTAGTCCTCACGTCTCCACGGATTGACAATTATGAGGTGAATCTTCTCACGTTGGTACTCACCATTGTGCTAGAGTGACACCAAATTTGGCGCCGTTGCCGGGGAGAGAGCTTCGAGGACGAGCGTGTGATGGTAAGACGTCGAGTTGAGACATTGGAGTTATAGGTAATATCCTTCCTTCTCTTTATTTTTCTTCATTTTTTTCCTCACTTTCGCATCACCATCATCACCATCATCATCCCCACCATCTCTCACCTCCATCTCCATCTCCACCAAAATTTCAGTTTTTGGGTCATATTACACTCCCCACCTCATTTCCCTCATTTCATTGTGAGAGAGAGCGAGAGAGAGCTTGCATGCTAGCTGTTTTTGGCGTGTTTTTGAGCTTTTGTTGCAGGAACTTGCTGTACCACCTCCTCCAGCAGTGTGCGCAGGTACGACAGACTCTGCACAGGTCCCGGGACGACGACCTCTGTCTGTCGTGACAGACAGAAAAACTTAAAATTTTGTGAATGCATGTTTGGCACGGTAACCTACACCATTGGGGCACTCTAAATCACTAGAAGTTTCTCAAAAATTTGCGTTTTTTCAGTCTATCGCGACAGACACCGTCTATCGCGATAGACACCGTCTATCGCGACAGACACCGTCTATCGCGACAGACCGAAATTCCACGACAGACACCGTCTATCGCGACAGACCCGTCTATCGCGACAGACACCGTCTATCGCGACAGACCGAAATTCCACGACAGACACCGTCTATCGCGACAGACCCGTCTATCGCGACAGACACCGTCTATCGCGACAGACCGAAATTCCACGATAGACACCGTCTATCGCGACAGACCCGTCTATCGCGACAGACACCGTCTATCGCGACAGACCGAAATTCCACGACAGACACCGTCTATCGCGACAGACCCGTCTATCGCGACAGACACCGTCTATCGCGACAGACCGAAATTCCACGATAGACACCGTCTATCGCGACAGACCCGTCTATCGCGACAGACACCGTCTATCGCGACAGACCGAAATTCCACGATAGACACCGTCTATCGCGACAGACCCGTCTATCGCGACAGACACCGTCTATCGCGACAGACCGAAATTCCACGATAGACACCGTCTATCGCGACAGACCCGTCTATCGCGACAGACACCGTCTATCGCGACAGACCGAAATTCCACGATAGACACCGTCTATCGCGACAGACCGAAATTCCACGATAGACACCGTCTATCGTGACAGACACCGTCTATCGCGACAGACCAGTCTATCGCGACCGAAATTCCACGATAGACACCGTCTATCGCGACAGACACCGTCTATCGCGACAGACCAGTCTATCGCGACAGACACCGTCTATCGCGACAGACACCGTCTATCGCGACAGACAGACATTTTCGGCAAAAATTAAGGGGTAAATTTTTTGGAAATTTAGGCTAAATTTTGGGCATATTTGTACTCTCAAATACTCCTACACTTACAAAGGCCTTAGAAAAATGCATTAAAACCCCTGAAAGGTTCTGTTTGTCTAGTTAACCCCCTAAACCCTGAACGGTCATAACTTTTTCATACGAAATCCATTTTTTGAGCTCTAGGGCTTGTTGGAAAGCTCTTGGCATATACTACACGCCCTCAACTGTTTTTTATAAGAATAACGCGTTGATTTTCAGATAGGATATTTGGAAGTTGACACACAGAGGGGTAGAAACACCAAGGGAACTCTAGAGGAAATTTCTAGCAATACAAAAGGGGGAACAAGGGTCATTAAGAAAGTGTCTGAAATAAATTGTCTGTCAAGTGAAAGGTCAACTTGGAGCTAATCTTGGGATTGATGCAGGTCTATTGAGAAGCAATTGAGAGCGTCCAAGCAAGGGTTTTGCGCAAGCTTGAGAATCAACTTCTCGAGCACTAAAGAGCAAGGGTCAACAAGGAAGGTCGGAATACTCTCATCTCCTCTTTGTCAATTCCTAGCTTAGGCTAAGAACGATCAGAAGTAGGAGTAAGTTAGGACGACGATAGGCAACTATCAAGTTGAAGCATACCTAAACTTTCAAGCTCAAGCTAAGGGCATAATCCTTGTACTGTCGAGAATTTTAAAGGAAAAGAACTTAACGTGGAACGATCAACTGTAAGTGCGAAACAACATTCAAATATTCCTGACGACGTGATATCAGACAAGACCTTAAACACGATAAAATAACCAAAAAGAACCAAGCGACTAATCTAAAGTAACTAGCAACGAGGTTGTACTCTGGGCAAAGAATTGGGCTACTTAGATAGACATATGAACCTTAGATCAGGACGACATCTAGTAAGGGAGAGACAAAGCCTTAGATCTTCAGAGGCTAGTGTTAACCACACTGCTAGGTCTTGGGCCCAGCAGTTGAGCCACCACTCATACTATCCTAGCTCTGAGACCAGTGAGTCAGAGATGTCTCAAGGTATGGACAGACCTACGGGAAGTTCTGGAGTGCCATACTTGCACAGGGTAGAAGGCCCTTACAAAACGCAGTTGGAATACCTTAGTAACAACCGATTAGGTGCTAGCATCTATGAGGATGGCCTAGGAAGATCCGTGGTCCAGATTAAAAACCCTGACCAATCCATAGGACTAGAGCATCCAGCTGTCAAGTTTGAAAACGGTGCATACCTGGACAAAGAAGGAACCATATACGTAGTCACCAGTCACCCAGATAGGACAGATGAATTTGGAAATGTAATCTCAGAAGCAGACTTAGGTGACTTGGAACAAGGAAATATGGGAGTAGAACCTAGAACACCCCGAGGCAAATCTGTTCTTACGAGGATAATCACACCAGAATGGATTCCCCAAGATAATAAGAGCATAGATCTCCTTCTGAACCGAGAAACTGAAGAAGCCTTTTGGAGATATAAATCTGATCGGCCATTTGATGTAGGAACAATCATGATCTATGAGCTTAAGGATCCTGATAGCCCAGGCAGAGTAACCTACTTAGACCACGCCTCAGAAAGGATCTTCGTGGTGACAGAAAATGATAGGCATGCTTACACTTGGAAAGGTGAAATCATTTTCCCCCAACCAAGATCACATGTGTCCTACGGTCACCCTGGAGCGGGAACATCCCAAGCTCATGGAACTCAAAGAGACAGAAGTAGAGATAGGCCAGAAGTAAGTTTTGCCAACTCAGGGGGTAGAGAAAGAACGAGGACGGAAACGAATAGAGTAGAACCTGGGACACTTAGAGCTCACAGGAATCAAAGAAATGCGGATGAGTTCCCTCTACCACGACCTAGAGAGCACACAAGGACTTTGAGACCAACTCAGCTAGTTAAGTCCATGAAAAATTACTTTGATGGCACAGGAGACCCATACGATCATGTGGCAGAGTTTAGGCAAGTCTTGAGAGCAGAACAAGTGGAGGATCTATTCACACAATATAATGCCTTTGGTCTAACCCTTAGGAACACAGCCCTTACGTGGTTCCAACCATTGAATGAGAGACAATTTAGGAGCATAGACCAACTCCTGGAGGCTTTCGTTATTGAATTCTCTAAGAGTGGCATAAGACATAATACCTCCTCATTGATTCACAGCTTCAAGCAAACCCCTCAAGAGACCGTAAGACTTGCAGGACGAAGATTTAGGCAATATCTTGAAAGATGCCCTATTACGGAGCTCCCCACACCAGCTAAGCAAGTGGCTTTATTCTTAGATGGATTGCTGAGTACAAAGTTAAGATCCTATGTGTACTTGAAGGACCCTAGGACCATAGAAGAGTGTGTACGCATGTGCATTGACATCGAGGATAACCTAGGGGAGGAATTAGAGCTTTCCAAGATATACAAAGATTCAGATGGTGCCTCTAGCCTCTCTTCCACGCAATCCACATCAATTGAGGAACTGGCAGAGAAAGTAGCTCAGAAATTAGGTGTCACTGGTAAACAGATCCCAAGGTTTGCCTCTGTGAAGAGATGCTACACTTGTGGTGGCGACCACATGGTGAATGTATGTCCCGTTATGGCTCAACCCCAAGTAAATCCTAGTAGCCAGTACTGCACCATAGAACGGAGGTACACCAATCACACCGCACAAGATTGCCCCTACAATAAGCAAACAGTTAGGCAAACTCACCCTCAATCCTATCCACCGCAGGGAAGATACCAGAACCAGTACCCTCCACAACCATATGGCAGGCCACAGCAACCTTATCAGCAACCATACCAAAACCAACAAAGACCTCAGCCTGTGCTAGCCCAACAACCTCCAGCTCCATCCAACGTGATCCCAGTAAAGTATACAGCTGCAGAAGAAAACCTGAATAGAGCGATAGTCCCTGTAACACCATTGCTTTCAGAAAGTGACCCCAGTGACCATAGCTTCGATTCTACACATGTTGATAGTCCCCAGGCATACTACATGCAGTCTCCTGAACATGGTGAGTCTTACTATAGTGAAGAGCCAAATGAACCTAGTTGGGAATCAGATTACACGAATGTCATGTATGCAACCCCCAACCCCAGACCCCAACCTAGGCAGGTAAGACCCCCATTCCCTAGAGGACCATGCTACCGATGTCAGGGTGATCATCTCATTCGTGATTGCCCCTTGCCTCCACATACACAGCCCCAGTCAGTAACGATCCAAGGTTACTGCCAAGAGTGTGGGAAAGAGCATCTCTTACGAGATTGCCCTAAAAATCCTAATAATATGCCAAAAATCACTCCTATAAATGTTATTGGGTTGGTTGTAGACTGCACAGGGAGTGTGACTTCCACTGCGCCAGTACAAGTGGTCACAAGAGCTCAAGCTTTGCAGCAAAACCAAACTGTAGGTCGGGAAAAGAGCCCAGAAGTTAGTGAAACCGAGAGCATGACAAAGAAAAGAACTAGAGCTTGGAGAGATAGTCGTGAAAGAATGAAAAGGCAATGGGCAAAGAAGATGAGTGAACTAGAGGAAAGCCTACGAGAAACCAAGGCCAAAATCATAGAGATCACGTCTCAACCGCACTCTCACACATTTCCACCGCTACCATCCCCATCACCCTCCATCCCTCCACCCTCTAACACACCCCACGTAACCCACCCACCACCCCGAGCAGGATCAGTATTAGCTGATCCCACTCCTGAAGACATAGACATGATGCTTAAAGCATATCAGGCCAGAATCCAAGAAGGGCCAAATGTAACGGATCATGACAAGTACTACCCTAGAGCTGACCTAGAGATAGAAAGAACCAAGCTTTGCGCAAAAATGGTCGCATTGGCTCAGACTATGTTTGAAGCTAGTCGCCTATTCAATTACTCGGGCTCAGCCAAGACGCAACTACACCTGGATGGACTTCTAGAGAAGTTAGAGGGCATAATTGCAAGATCTGCCAAGGAAGAAAAAAATCAAGAAAGAGATAAAGCAAGCAAAAACATGACCCATCCCCCATCGGAGGCTTATGTACTCAATTCCACTGAACCAGACAACCCCCCTTCTCTGGGAAGAATGGAGAATCTAATGGCACACTCAGAAAAGGAACCTTCCCCTCAAAGAAAGGAAAGGGGAAGAGAACGGATAAGCCAGCCTATTCAGGAAGCCCATGTGCCTCCTCAAGAAGCTTATCTTTCCCCCCAAAAGGGAGATGAGCCTCCCTCGAAAGCTCACGTACCTCCACAGGTTGCCTACATTCCTTCTCAGGGAGCATATGAGCCTGTTCGGAAAAGTAATAGAATAAGTAATCCTCCCCAGGAAGCTTGTACTCCAAACATCTATGAGAGCGAGGAAAGAGCCAATGATAGAATAAGCCCTCCTTCCCAGGTTACTTATGTGCCTAATTCTACGGAGCCAGACACTTCTTCTTCTATGAATCGATTCACACCAGAATTCCTACGAGAGATTCAAGAAGACAAATGGGCTAAAGAAAGCGAAGTGCCTCCTCCCATTGAACTTGTGGATGATGCACATGACCAATTCCCACAAGACATCCCATCCATTTATGGGGAGCAGGAGAGCACCCAATCTCAAGAAAGATTAGACTTCGAATCTAATTCTCTACAGGAATTACCCCATTTCACGGGGCCATGGGAAGCCAAGTCTACTTGTATGAGAACCCCCACGATCATGGTAAGGAATGAAGATTCAGTCATACCTAGGAACACAGAGGTAGTGAAAAATACTAAAGTGCAGTGCAATCGCAAGTTAGAAGAGCTACTCAAGGTTAGACCTGAATTATGGAAACATGTAGCCAAACAAATACCAGAGATAGCAAAACCTCGTTCCCAGGCAGGATCACATAGGACAGTGCCAGAAATACCCTTGGATAAGATAGGAGATATGTGTGAAGGAGAAGAAGGGAACACCTATCTTCCCATTACTTATCAGGAGTACACCACCAAGGCAATTTTGGACTCAGGTGCAGGAGTTGCAATTGCCACCACTTCCCTATGGAAGCGTTGGGGCAAGCCGGCACTCAGGCCAACGAGAATGAAATTGCAGATGGCCGATGGTCACATAGAGAGACCCCTAGGATTGCTAGAAGGAATAACTCTCACCACTTGTGGTGTCGAGTTTGAGCATACATTTGCCATATGCGACTTCAGCAAAAATCATGCCTACGAGATGATTTTGGGAAGACCATTTATGCGACAGTTGCAAGTGGTACAGGATTGGGGAACCAACTCCTTGTATTTGCAACACTTGGGTGTTACGACCAAAGTCAATCTCAAGGATTATTCTCATAGAGATGTCCCTCCTATCCAATGGAATCCCATCCATAGAGCCAAAGAGGATACAGAATCGGTGCATTCCATAGGGTCTGGATCCTCATGGATGCATGAAGACACTCACTTATGGATGTGCAAGGTGGCAGTAGAAGAAGAGAACAGAGAGAAAGCCAGAGAGGTAGGTGCGAAAGAAACCCATAGATCAATCCAAGACCCAGCCTATGCACCTGTAGTTTTTCCAGACGAAGAATTTGAACCTCACGGTTGGGCAGAAATTTTAGCAACAATGGACGTAGCCATCAATGAAGAACAATGGACACCTCACTGTGATGAGGATGGCTATGACATTTCAGTCTTCTCCATAGAGCCAATCATGGGAGAGGCAGTTCTAGAAGAATGCGAACCTAGCCCTGATGCATTTGAGGATGCAAGTGACTCCGATCTAGAGTCAATCATTATGGATCCACCATTTGCATCAGATGAAGAATACTTCCATGAAGTAGAATTTCAACCCCAGAGGCACGGAGAGGTTACAAATGATGTAAGATTAGCAACACATGTGACCCTGAAGGAAGAAGGAAAGAAACGAAAGAAGAGAGAAGCCTCACCAGAAGAGGAAGAATCTTTGTTTGAGGTCCCAGAAAATTTTAAGAAATATGAGATAGATGACAGGAGAGTCATGATAAGAATGCCTAGAAGAGAGGCTCAAGCAGGAGAGGCCTATGATAACAAAGAAACCACCAAGAAAATAGTAGTAGCCCTAGAAGAAGGAGAGGAGAGATGCACATACATAGGCCATGACCTGACAAAAGAGGAAGAACATGCGCTAATAGCCTTGCTAAGGGAATACAGAGATGTGTTCGCTTGGAGTTACACGGATTTGAAAGGTGTTGACCCTGACATATGTTCACACACTATCCCCATGACCTCAGATGCTAAACCCTCTAAGCAAAAGCCTTATACATATAACGATAACTACGCTGCCAAAATCAAGGAGGAGATAGATAGACTAGTTGAAGCTGGATTTATCTACGAAATTGAGCACACTGAGTGGGTATCCCCCATCGTAGTGGTGCCCAAGAAGAATGGCAAGCTGCGTGTATGCATTAACTTGAAGAAGGTTAATGCAGCCACAATTCGAGATAACTATCCGCTTCCAATCACGGAGCACCTCTTGGAAAGAGTAGCAGGCAAGGAAGTGTACAGCTTCCTCGATGGATTTTCGGGCTACAACCAAGTAGCCATAGCTCCAGAAGATCAGCATAAGACAGCCTTTGCCACAGAATGGGGCATATTTGCCTTTAGAGTAATGCCATTTGGGCTTACCAATGCCCCAGCAACCTTCCAAAGGCTGATGTGCCATGTATTTAAGGAGTTCTTGAGAAAGAATTTAGAAGTCTATGTTGATGATCTTTGTGCTCACTCCAACATGAGACAAACCCATATTCCTGAACTCAGACAAATCTTTGACAAATGTAGAGAATATCAAGTCTGCCTGAACCTAGAAAAATGTGTTTTCATGGTCAGACAAGGCAAGATTCTAGGACACATAGTGTCAAAGAATGGCATATCCACGGATGAAGAGAAAGTAAGAGCTATAGCAGAGCTACCTAGGCCAAAAAATGTCAAGGAAGTACAAGCTTTCATGGGGCATTGTGGTTATTACCGACGATTTATACACATGTATGCCGTCATTGCAAAGCCCATGTACGGACTTCTGACTAACTTTGAGTGGACTGATGAATGTGAGAATTCCTTCCAGGAGCTTAAACGACGATTATGTTCAGCACCAATCTTAACCACACCAGATTGGAACAAGCCCTTCCATGTTCATGTGGATGCATCCAATTATGCCATTGGATGTGTGCTTGCACAACCTACTGGTGAAGGTAATATGGATCTCCCAATTGCCTATGCCAGTAGACAATTGAATGCAGCTGAACGAAATTATACCACTACAGAGAGAGAAGGCTTAGGCATGGTATATGCAGTCAAGAAATTTAGACACTATTTGCTTGCAAACAAGTTTAAATTTTTTACTGATCACCAAGCATTGTTATATCTCGTGAACAAGCCATGCAATACAGGAAGATTAGTAAGATGGTTTCTCTTGCTCATGGAATATGACTTTGAGGTTGTGGTAAGGAAAGGTAGGACTCATTTAAGAGCAGATCATCTCTCTAGGCTCACATCTGGAGAAGCCCCACAAGGAGTATCAGATGATCTTCCTGATGCTTACTTGTTTAATTTGGAAGTTGTACCGCAGTGGGCTAAGCCATTAGTACCAGTATTGACGTACGGGCCTAATCATCCAGTGGTGAACACACGGAATAGGGAGGTTGTGAGAGCCCAAAAGTACCACATCATGGCAGGAAGTATGTACAAGCACACAGATCAAGGGATCTTGGCTTGTTGCGTAGAAGAGGATGAGTACGCTAAATGGTTGCAATTAGCACATGTAGGTGCATTAGAGCAACATTACTCAAAGCAACGAACTTTACAGACCCTAAAGAGACTCGGAGTACATTGGCCAACTATGGAAGCGGATGTCCAAAAGTTGTGCAAGGAATGCCCAATCTGTTGCACTAAACCACCTGTGGAACATGCCACACTTTATCAAGTGTCCATAGTGCCAGATTGGAGTGAACCGCTAGTATCCTTCTTAAGGACGAGAACATTCCCTCCAGACATGACTCTAGCTAGGCAAAAGAGCTTAGAACAAGAAGCCCAGGATTATTCACTCATTGGCGATAATCTATACAAGCGTGGTAAAGACGGTTACCTGAGACTATGTGTCCATGAGAGTGAGTATCTCAAGATTTTGGACACTGCTCACCAAGGTGTAGCAGGAGGACACTTTGGACCAGATCGGGTGATCAAGGCAATACTATTTGCGGGCTTCTGGTGGCCAACCCTTCACATGGACGCACATACCTATGTGAAACGGTGTGATGTCTGTCAGCGAACCCAATATCCTATACGTAAAGATGAGATGCCACTGAAACCTATGATGGGTGGACGTGCTTTCTCTAAGTGGGGAATAGACTTCGTAGGTCCTATTAATCCCCCAGCTAAGGGTTCCCATGCAGAATATATCATTGTTGCAACAGACTATCTAACTAAGTGGGTGGAGGTAAAAGCCACAACGAAGAACGATGCTCAAACAACTGCTAAGTTTTTATTTGAGAATGTGTTCACTAGATACGGACTACCCATAGAGCTTGTAAGCGATAGAGGCACTCACTTCTTGAACGAAGTTATTGAAAATCTGCTCAAAGAATTCTTAGTAATACATAAGAAGTCTGCCCCCTATCACCCTCAAGCAAATGGCCAAGCTGAGAGTACCAACAAGATCTTATGCAATGTATTGACGAAATTAGTGAATAATAAACGCTCTGATTGGGACAAACAGCTACACCATGCTGTTTGGGCATACCGAGTTGCCTACAAAACGGTACTCCAAGCCACGCCCTTTCAAATGGTGTTTGGACAAAATGCTGTGCTACCGCTAGACTTTTTGATCCCTACGTTGAAAGTAGCACAAGATTACGAATGGACAGGTCATGAGCTCTCCTCTAGGATCTTTGACCTTGAACGATTAGGGGAAACAAGACTGAGAGCCGCTGCCGGAATATATGCAGCCAAGAAGAGACAGAAGGCATATTTCGATGCCCATGTGAAGAATAAGGGCTTGAAAGCAGGAGATCTAGTTTTAGTCTATACACTGAAACAACACGCAAGGAAACTAGAAAAGAGAGGCTACGGACCTATGATTATCAATAGGATCTCCACGAGTGGAGCAGTACAATTAGCCACGCTAGAAGGTGATATTCTCCCAAGCTATATTAGCGGTTGCAGAGTCAAGTTGTATCAGAAACCCCTCACGGAGGAAATGCTCAACCGACTCAACACTGCTAAGAAACGCAAAGAGGAAGAAAAGCGAGTTCGAGAAGAAGCTCAAGCAGAAGCTTTAGAATGCATCAGAAGGATGAAGTTACGAAAGCAAGGTAGAGATCAGCCTAGAACGAATGACCATGCAGATCAAGGATATCCTATGGCCATGTGTGAAGTCGCAGGAACAAGCTTGCATAGAATAATTGATCGACGTCCTTTCATAACCCTAGATATAGGACAAGGAAAGAGTGCAAGGACCGTAAGAGCCTTGATTGACTCCGGCGCAGCCACTAGTGCTGTTAGAGTGTCTTACTGTCAAGAGTTGCAATTAATTGTCAATCCTGTGGAAGCATATCTCATAGGATTGGGAGGCGTGGAAACCCCTTGCATAGGCGAGGTGGAACTTCCCCTCTATATTCATGATGAGGCAATGACGGTTAAAGTACTAGTGTGTCAAGATGAGGATCTCACTGAACCTCTTGTCTTGGGTCAAGATTGGATCTATGACCAAGCAGTTAACTTAAACTTAAGAAGTGGACTTCTTCAGGTTTGGGTCAATCATAGTCGAATTACAGTAGAGTTAAATAATGGAGCACTCAAGGAACTAGAAAAGACACGGACTCCTGGTCCCTCCAGGGGTGCACATGAAGTTGATCATGCTGTTCTTGTCCAAGGCTATGTGATGCAGAAGAATGAAGATCTCAAAAAAGGAGTCAGGGATGCAAAGGAACTCCCTTCTTTTCCAAAGACCAGAAGGAGGCAACAACCAAAGGTGGATCAAAGGCAGAAGAAGCAGAGTACTACCTATGTCCGGGATCCAAAGTACTTGCGCAGCAAAATGTCCCAGCAAGTGAAACAAGTGTGGGTGCGGAGAGGCGAACACCCGGTTGCACCCCAGCCAACCACACAGGCAAAGCCTCTTATTAGTAACCAACAACACGACACTAATAACAAGTCTTGCGGAAATTCTTCTGCTAACGTGAAATCTATTTGGGTGCCCAAGAAGTCGATGAAGGCTAGGCCACAATCAAGACAAATTTGGGTGCCTAAGACTTGCTTGCGGGCGCAAATAACTACACCGAAGCCACAACCTATACAGCGTAACCCATTCACTCGCACAACCGGCATCCACGCGTTTTCAACACTCACGAACGCACCAAGGCCCATGAGCACGAACAGAATCATTTGTAAATCGATCCATAAAAGGCCTCATGTTCAAGCTGATACACCTACAATGTTCTCTAGCGTCTCTACGAAACGAAGAGAAAAACCCATCCACTGCATTTGGCAGCTCAAGACCTGTAATAAACCCCCCGACCCCAATTTGTAAATTCAACCCCACTTACTAACTGCGTTAGTCTCCTAGGAATACCCAAGCATTAACTACACACACTGTCTTCGTGCACTTACTAACCACTAACTCACCATCTACCTCATGTTAATGTTGTGACGGGGACAACTACGGAATTATTCTGTCCATTACGATGTTAACACATGATTCTATATTCTCACAGAATCAGAAGGCAAGAAGTAAAATGGCAGAAGCGACAGGTTCGGGCTCACAAGTAGGGATACTCACTGCAGGAATTGATGTGGATAGTCTACCTGTGGATGTTCCACCAATTGAACGACCAAGAGAGCTGCAGCACCTTCAGCAAATCCCGGTGCCGGATCCACCCACAGGGATCACAGAAAGAGTCCATGCCAATTCTCATTGGTTCAATGGCATGCCAGGTCCATTAGGAGAGGCCAAGTATATATGGGAGTCTAAGTGCAAGTATGACAGATCATGGGTTCGATTCCAATTTTTCTCCAAAGAGTTCGAGACTTTACAGAACACCGAGGATCTCCAAACCATATGGCAACGAGCAGGGCTGGCCGAATACTTTGAAGCCCCACTACCTAAACCAGATCTCCTCCGATGTTACTATTTGGTCTCCACATTACAAGCTAATGAAGAAAAGGACAAACCCGGATCATTTGTTCTTCCCTCCTTGCTAGGCAACAACGAGTTGAAGAGGTTCGAACTTACTGTGGAATTGGTAAGCGACGCTTTAAATATGCACGGCACGCATGTACCCTCTGAAAAAGATGCTCTTGTTCCCACTAACATGAAGGATAGGAAACTATTGAGGCTTAAAGACATGGCAGCACTCACCCCAAATGTGTCCATCCCTCTTCGCATGTGCATGCAACATTTCGCCTTTCCCGGCCAAGACCGATTCACACAACCACACAAGAGAATCTGGTTCGCTCTCTACTTAGCGGAAGCAGGCTCGTTACCCATCAAGCTACCGGTATGGATTATAGATCAATTGTATGAAGCAAACAAACGGTCTTCGAGGAAATTAGTGGTGAACGGATGCTGTGCAATCACACGCATTATTTACCGGTGCCTAGCATACGATGTCCCCATTGAACGTGCCTTAACTTGGGCACAATTACAAATGTTTAAAAGGCTCAAGACGTCCACACATCAATCCAAGCGCATGAGGGGTGCGATCCCTTGTGTCCAGACAAGGGAAGTTCTGACTACTCCTGAGGTATCGCCACGACGGGAGGACACTGTACCTCCCTTCACCATTAGGATACCCAGGTCGGGATCTGAAACTACCACACAAGCTACCCCATCGG
This sequence comes from Ceratopteris richardii, assembly GCA_020310875.1. Taxonomy (NCBI): domain Eukaryota; kingdom Viridiplantae; phylum Streptophyta; class Polypodiopsida; order Polypodiales; family Pteridaceae; genus Ceratopteris; species Ceratopteris richardii. The sequence goes on from CM035406.1 coordinate 143,032,400, forward strand.
CTCCTCCTGTTCCACCTGAATTCGAATTTGCTGCCACTGGAGATGCTGAGGGAATGGACCCCCAGGACTTCGAAGCATTCCTACAAAGTACACAATTCTCTGATGTGGAGTTTTATTCAGAGGCAGAGGAGCAAGGCACATCCTCACAAAGAAGAAGAAAGTCTACAGACGGTCGACATGTACATTGGAGTGATGCTCAGCAAGGTCAACAACAAGGACACCTCGAAGAAGAAGGAGCGTATGAAGAGGAGACCACTGAAGCCCCAGCCTATACAGCAGAACTCCGAAGGCTGTATCAGATTATGGAAAGAGTGCGATCGCAACAACTACTCACCGAACAGAGTAGCAGAGTACTCATGACTCAGTTGTTGGAAGAAGCAGGAGTTGACTCAGAGTATCGGGAAGGTCTCTTATTGATGGCAGAAACATATGGGGTAGTGGAAGCAGTGCGCACTGCCATTAGGAAGTCTCCAGTTCAATATGATCCACAAAGGTTCCAGACACGACGACGCTCAGGTAAGAATATCCAGATTCCTATCACAATTGCAGAAGGGCCAACTATTACATCTGAACCCACCAAGACAGCCCCCCAAGCAACCGAAACGGCTAGCCAACAGCACCCAGTCACCCATGAGGAGTCCACCGAGCCACTACCACCCACACCCCCACCATCACCTCCTAGAGCAGAAACAGTGGAAACCTCCTCGACCACTCAACCCACCGACCCAACCTTCATTTTCCGTACTCCCATCTCTAGTTCCACCCTATTCTCTACCACTGATAACCCAATCTTTGAAGCAACCCCCATCACTACACAATCCACCGAACCGCTCCTAGAGCCTGCCCTAGGGCAACCATCCCCAATGCCCTCAGCCATAGGTCATCCCGACCCTAGATCCACATTCATGGGTTTCCCTGCTACCACGCAACCCTTCGCGCCCTCCTCCAATTTACGACCTCAACCCCCGACCTCTCTCTCTCCATTTCTACAATCCCTCCATGACTTCCTGGCTAGAACGTTTCAACCAGGGTCTCAACCATTTCCTTTCTTTTCAGCTCCCCACCCCACTTCGCATCTATTCACCACTTCCACACACACTCCACCTACCATCCCAATGTATATGGCAGACCCCACACTCACAACCACTCCTGAAGGTATGGACATTTCACCACCCACGGCACCTCCCCCCACGATTCCACCCCCTCCCATTCCCCCTCCACCAATTTCACTCACACACACGACTTCAATAGACACATCATTCACTCTTCCCCATCCCCAATTCCCTTCCCATGCATCTCCCACTGTAAACTCCACCCACTCATCTATAGGAAGTGCATTGGACACCATGCTGGCTTGTATATCAAACTTAAGGACAGATTACATTCAGCTCCAGCAACAGAATGAACGCCTGCACGAGCACTCAGAAACACTACAGCACCGCCTCGCGGCACTAGAAGAGGAAAATGCTCGCCTCCACACACAGTTCCAAACTCTCCAAGAAGCTCATGGCATATTGGAGGTACAGTTACAGAACACAGATCAGGAAGCGATACAGGTGGTAGAAGGTCACCTACGGACACAGCTGGAACGCAACTCAAAGCTTCAACGAAATATGGCTCTACTCAAACGCCATCTTGCGGCCGCTCAGGAAGAGAATCGACGTCTGCAAGTACAAAATCAAGAGAACCTGGAGGCAGCTATTGAGAGCACACCGGGGGCACCCATCAGCCCATCCAAGTTTCAAGCAGTGACCCCCGATAATATCAAGATCATATTGGAAGACTATGCCATGCTGCTTGAAGCACATGATAAGCTATCGGAGGAACTGGGACAATTGAAGCAGAAACACCAAAAAGGACAAACATCAGCCCCCCCAACCACCCCCTCCGCTGCTTCACTTCTCACAGACGTAGAGGCCATAAAAGATCTCCAGAAACAGGTCACGGAATTGCAAACACGCCTACTACAATATGAGAGGCCACCTTCCCCTCCAGAGGCTCCCACGGACGAAGAAGTTGTACAAATTCCTGTGGAACAAACGTTTGACGAAGAATACGATCCACAACCATTCCCAGGAGGACAACAAACAGAAGAAGCGCAGGACACATTCGAGGCACCACGGCCCCCATGGCTACGTCAAGTGGAGGAAATCGGGAGTTCGCACGAAGAGCGCACAGTAGTGCAAAATCAGGCCATGAGGGTCATAGAGGAAACAGTGCTACAATCGGCTTACTTCAAGAACTTGTCATCGAGACGACTGATCCTCTCATCCGAACTCCAATACAGGCCGTATTATATTATCTTGGCGGATTATAATGCAGAAATACAAAGAGTCACGGGTCAGATTCCTACCTTTGCGACCCAATTTCAACCCGAAGACCTTCCTCCAGAGGCGCAAAAAGGTAAAATTCGTCAACCCACCTGGCGGCAAAAACTTTTAGAGACATATCCAGAAATGCTACGCACATGGAACAACGCGCCTTTACACCTCCTATACAATCCATGCTATGGTCCAGTCCCACGCCGCAGGTCGTGGAAGGCATTCAATATTAAGGTGCAGAACAACGCACAATGCAAGGAATGGCTGAACTATCCGTACATTGCGCCACCACAGGGACCGCCGTCGGTCGCATATATGATGGGAACCATTCGCCACTGGATGCCGCGCTTGAAGCCCATGCAAGATGTAGCAGCGCAGATGATGCTTAAAATCTTAGATATGATGCAGGTAGTCCTGAAAACTTTTAGAAATGCAGCCGCACCACAGGTACGTCTCCCGGGGTTCAGCAATGGCAATTATGACTTGGTGTATGACATGAGCACCACCCCCAGTATTCGTGTGGCTTACGCCTGGCATGCGCGCATCAAATACCTCCCTGCCTGTTACAAACAAACCTTTGAAGAAATGTTCAGATCAGGTTTCTGGGAGTATCACTCAGAGATTTTCGCACCGAAGCCAACACATCTGCTCCAACTTTTTGCTTGTGAACAAGCAATGTATTCTGAGTACTACACTACCCCGCAACCAGAGACCCCTGGTGCAATAAATTGGGATGCTTTGGAAGCTGATCTAGCAAGAGGCTTAAGGATAGGAGAACATGAACTGGCCACCAATGTCATCCAATATTACATCGACCACCCGAGAGAACAAAGGTCTGTCAGGGGCGACAGACGCTAGGAAGGGGGGAGTGTTGGCATACAAAGCAACAGAGGAGTCATGCACAATACGGCAACAAGGCCAAATCATTTTTTTCCATGGATTCTTTACAACTCAAGTGATTTTAATCACTACACAAACATTGTAAATTCCGTTTTTGGTAGAATAGACTCCATTTTGTGCAAGCCGAGGAGTCCTCGAGCTTGAGGAGTATTAGAACTAGCGACATATCAATTTTCATAATTTTTAGACTCTGTTTGAGCCCTCAAATAGACTCTAGAACCTAATTTTTAACTAGGCCGGACACTAGGTCTGGACAAGACCAAAGCTAGTTAGAAAACTATAAAAAGAGCTAGAGAGCTCATTTTTGGGGTTAGATTGTTTGAGAATTGAGCTGATGTAAGAGACTTTTTGACTAATGCAAAGAACTCCATTGTTCCTCTCCTTGTTCTTGCCTTGTGTGCGCGTGTGTGTGTATGTGTGTGCATGCTTGTGTGCTTCTCACTCACGCACTTGTGCCTTCACTTGCTCATAGTCTTCATACTAGTCCTCACGTCTCCACGGATTGACAATTATGAGGTGAATCTTCTCACGTTGGTACTCACCATTGTGCTAGAGTGACAGGTGGTCAGGTCCACGAATCGCATCTAGTGTCGATGTAGGCGAACGTGTGAATATAAATAAAATTTCCATACGAAATTATTCCCCATTCCTGAGGGGGAGAGAGAGAGAGAGAGGAGAGGGCGATGATCGCCTGGAAGGGAACATTATTTGCTTGTGTGATTGGTATGTGATGGCTTGCGACAGATCAGCTCACTTTGAATCAACATTCTTGAAGGCACGGAGACTCTATATGTACTTATGGATGAGACCTTAGCGAGGTAATGCAACGGGTTTGCTTTATAACTTGTGTGCTCTATCCGAGGGTTTTCTACAGTGCAGGACACTCTAGGTTTTTTATGTAGGTCTTCACTTGCACTCTAGTTTCGATGGCTTTTGTAGGACGACGATGGGGATTCTTCGGAAGTGTCTAGTCATGGAATAATTGTACATAGCGAATAGTAGATGCGATAATGGGGTATGCATTTTGGGTATGTTGCATCTCCTGTTGGATTCATTTCAGTTGTTGTTGTTCATTTCGGTATTTCCATTTTTGTTTTTTCGCAATGACAGTTGAATGTGTAAAACATGGAAAGGTATGCATGTGTTATTTTGGTTGAGACTATGTTCATAATGGAATGCATGAGCAATTTGATGTATGTGGAATTGGAGTTGCATATATGTGCATGTTCTTGGATCATTTGGAAGTGACTGATTTGTATGTATTCATGAGTGATTTTTTTAGCACTAATAGCTTTAATGAGTGCAGGTTCAGTGGAAGTGACAACTTGATGAAAAGGTATGCAACCAAGTTATAAACTGACATGTTCATGGCAGAATGGATATTGCAGCATGTAGTGGCTCGTCGAGGACGACTTCACAATTAAGAAGAGAGGAGTATGTTAGCTCAAGAAATGGTTGATTTTTATGCACTAATATGCTTTTGGGGTGTAGAATACATGTTTGATCACAGGTATCTTGAAGGGAAAGTGGGTGTTATAACGAAGAGAAGCACTAGGATGTAGTGCTAGAAGGGAGCAGATGTTTCTTTGCATGAGAAGTTGGGGCTCAAGGAAACCAGTGAATTCAAGTATCTGAAACAAAATGCTTGTGTCAATGGAGCCCATCCTCACTTGAACTTGTAGCTGTTGCTTAATTCATTGAATTTACTTGGATTTACTGAGAAAAATATCCGAGCACCAAGTGTCGTCAAGGGCGGGCTTGGAGGGTTGCTGGCAAACTATGTTCAAGAGCATCTGCAGCAATTTACTCGGCGACATCTTCTTCAATATGGTGAAGAGTCATGAAGCGGGAAATGTTCAGAAGCAGGAATCAAGTTCAAGCAGAACTTGGAGAAACTCTTAATGAGAAGTGCATGCTGCAAATAATCTTTATCATGTGATGACTTATTCATGATGTATCATACATTTGGAAAGAATACATACAATGGGCTGTCCGTTTCAGTTGTCAGATGAATGGTCCATTTTCCGTTCTTTGTTGCAGAAAGGAGGAGGTTGTTTCTTTTAATTCTATGGGCCACTACTATAGAAGGCGACAAAGTATTTTGGGCACCGATGCACAGATAAGGGGGGGAAGTTCAGTCGAGAGCGGGAGTTTTTTTGGCCATAGCAGCCGTTTCAGAAGTTTTTTTTAAGCGGGAGGCATTGTTCTTGTCACGATCGGGGAGTCCTCTTGCAGGGCGAACAGAGATCGGGGGCAATCTTTTAGGAGCCGCTGGAAGAAGCAGTAAGGGGAGAGTTACACCTTAACATGACTCACATCCATACATTCTTGGGTACGCTATTTCTTTTTCTGGTACTGGTGACCTGAAATACTTCTGCGATAGGGAGTTCGGGGTGTTTCGGGAACTTTATGTGACATCTTCTGTATGTATTGATATTAGACATGTCTATCAAATGCAATGCACAATCGTTCCTTTCCCCGAGTGTTAATATGAGTTGCAAATCAGGAATGCACTGCAGAATCGTTCCTTCCCGGAGTCGAGATACGAGTTGTGACCATGTGACGAATGTGTGAAAGATTGCTACTTTACGGCGGCTGTGTTTATTCTGATCTTCTGTTCATGATTCTTATGTGAGCTCTGCATCTTGTGGTTGGCATGAATAATTTATGACCTGAATACATTTTTGAAAAACATACAGAAAATATAATCAGTTATTTCATTTGTTTTTGCATATATTGAAACCTGGTCGATTTGAAGGTTAGCTTATTCTACCAATTTGTAAATGCACATCAGTTTGTTCATCACACGTGTATGTTAGCACTTTTGTCTAGAGGCCATTGGTATGCCTTACATGTGCATCTATCATTGTCGACGATTCGGCTTGCGTATTTGTGTTGTGAGGATAGAATAGTATCCCTTAACTTTGGTTACGTGAGAATCAAAGAGAGCGTGATCGGGAGAGAGCTCAAGCTAGGGCAAAACATCAGCCAGGAGCTGGTAAGAAGGATGATTTGACACCAGAGCAGAGGCGGGAAAGGGATGCGAAGGCCTTGCAGGAAAAACTTGCTAAGAAGGCAGCCCAGGCTACTCTCGGAGGAGATTTGAGTAAGTTAAGTGTGAAAAAGAAGTAAACGTCAAGATACGTACCGTGAGTTTCAAATATCAGAAACATACTAGCAGTCATCTGATCTGTACAAAAAAAAAAACCCATTGCTGGATAGAACGAACGCTTGGTCCTGTAAACATAATTACGGATATGCACGTGTTGGCATGTGTAAGCATGCCTTGAGAGTTTCTCTGGCGTTGAATGGAATCATATATCACAATGCTTAAAGCGATTTTCAATGTTGGTATAAGGGGTTCAAGGTTTTAAAATGCTTCACAGTCATGTTTGTGCCAATTTTTTACTAGTGAAAAGCTTCAAAGGAGTATGCGTACTCATGCTTTCTTTTATCCAATGCAAATGAATGATGTTCTCTTTCTTTACTTTGATGCTTCACTTAAGTCCCATGGTTGTGATAACTTAGCTGTGCAAAAAGAGAGTCTCGTTTTTTTGCCTTGCATGAATGATTCGATTGCAATAGCGGAGACTTAGACAATACTAAAGAGGATGTGTCACTGAATGTCTAGCGTTGAAAATAGAGAAGAATGTTTACACTTGCTCAATGAGAAAGAAAACTATGCGACTGCAATTATGCATGAACATTTGTGGAGGCTCCCTTAGAAACAACAAAAACTAATCTAGCATCAGGAAGTTTAGCCAAATACCATTGTGTGTGTGCATCTTTCCCTTGGACCAAGAGTGCCATCAGTACTTGCAAAGTCTGGAAAAGGAGCCACCTCCCAGGCTAAGGAGAGGGCAAGTTATAGAATAAGCATTCCTCCCCAGGAAGCTTATGTGCCTAACTCCACTGAACTAGACACCTCTTCTTCTATGAATAGGTACTCACCAGAGTTCCTGAGAGAGATTCAAGAAGAGAAGTGGGCAAAGGAAAGTGAAGTCCCTCCTCCCATTGAACTTGTGGATGACGCACATGATCAATTCCCACAAGACATCCCTTCTATATATGAAGAATAGGAGAGTGCCCAATCTCATGAGAGGTTAGACTTTGAGTCTCATTCTTTGCAAGAGTTACCACATTTCACAGGACCATGGGAAACTAAGTCAACATGCATGAGAGCACCCACGGTCATGATAAGAAACGAAGATTTGATCATACCGAGGAATACGGAGGTAGTAAAGAACACTAAAGTGCAGTGCAACCTCAGTTTAGAAGAGCTACTCAAGGTTAAGCCTGAAGTGTGGAGACATGTGGCCAAACAAGTGCCAGACGTAGCGAAATCTCGTTCCCAGGTAGGATCTCATAGAACAGTGCCAGAAATACCTTTGGATAAGATAGGAGATATGAGTGAAGGAGAAGAAGGAAATACATATCTCCCAGTTACCCATCAGGGATACACAACCAAGGCAATTTTGGACTCAGGTGAAGGAGTTGCAATTGCTACCACTTCCCTATGGAAGCGTTGGGGCAAGCCAGCACTCAGGCCGACGAGAATGAAATTGTAGATTGCTGATGGTCATATTGAGAGGCCCTTAGGATTGCTAGAAAAGGTAACTCTCACTACATGTGGTGTTGAGTTCGAGCATACTTTTGCTATATGCGATTTTAGCAAAAATCAAGCCTATGAGATGATTTTGGGAAGACCATTTATGCAACAATTGCAAGTGGTACAGGATTGGGGAACCAATTCCTTGTATTTGCAACATCTAGGTGTTACAACTAAAGTCAATCTCAAGGATTACTCTCATAGAGATGTCCCCCCCATTCAATGGAATCCCATGCATAGAGCCAAGGATGACGCGGAGTCAGTGCATTCCATAGGATCAGGATCCTCATGGATGCATGAAGACACCCACTTATGGATGTGCAAAGTGGCAGTAGAAGAAGAGAAAAGAGAAAAAGCCAGAGAGGTAGGTGCGAAAGAGACACATAGATCAATTCAAGACCCAGCCTATGCACCTGTAGTATTTCCCGATGAAGAGTTTGAACCTCACGGCTGGGCAGAAATTTTAGCAACAATGGATGTAGCCATCAATGAAGAGCACTGGGCACCCCACTGTGATGAGGATGGCTATGACATTTCAGTCTTCTCAATAGAGCCAATCATGGGAGATGCAATTTTAGAAGAATGCGAACCTAGCCCTGATACATTTGAGGATGCAAGTGACTCCGACTTAGAGTCAATCATTATGGACCCACCTTTTGCATCAGATGAAGAATACTTCTATGAAGTTGAAGCTTACCCCCAGAGACATGGAGAAATCACGAATGATGTGAGGTTAGCCACACAAGTAGCCACTAAGAGTGGAGGAAAGAAAAGAAAGAAGAAGGAAGTCATTCCGGAGGAAGAAGAATCCTTGTTTGAGGTCCCTGAAAACTTCAAAAAATATGAGATAGATGATAGGAGAGTCATGATAAGAATGCCTAAATGAGAGGCACAATCAGGAGAGTCCTATGATAGCAAGGAAACCACCAAGAAAATTGTAGTAGCTTTAGAAGAAGGAGAAGAAAGATGCACCTATATTGGGCATGACCTGTCGGAAGAAGAAGAGCAAGAGTTGATAGCCTTGCTAAGAGAATACAGAGATGTATTCGCTTGGAGTTACAAGGACTTGAAAGGGGTCGACCCAGACATATGCTCACACACGATTCCCATGACCTCAGATGCTAGACCATCTAAGCAAAAGCCCTACACATACAATGATAACTATGCTGCTAAGATCAAGGAGGAGATAGATAAACTGGTAGAAGCTTGGTTTATCTATGAGATTGAGCACACTGAATGGGTATCCCCCATTGTGGTAGTGCCCAAGAAGAATGGAAAATTACGTGTGTGTATTAACCTTAAAAAAGTTAATGCCACCACGATTAGAGACAATTATCCTCTTCCTATCACTGAGCATCTATTAGAAAGGGTAGCAGGTAAGGAAGTGTACAACTTCCTGGATGGGTTCTCTGGCTACAATCAGGTAGCCATTGCGCCAGAAGATCAGCATAAGACGGCTTTTGCCATTTGCCTTTCGTGTAATGCCATTTGGTCTTACCAATGCGCTAGCCACTTTTCAGAGGCTGATGTGCCACGTGTTTAAAGAGTTCTTGAGGAAGAATTTGGAAGTCTATGTGGATGATCTTTGCGCTCATTCCAACATTAGACAGACCCATATACCTGAACTCAGACAAATCTTTGATAAATGCAGAGAATATCAAGTTTGCCTGAACCCAGAAAAGTGTGTTTTCATGGTCAGGCAAGGCAAGATTCTAGGACACATAGTGTCAAAGAACGGCATATCCACTGATGAAGAGAAAGTGAGAGCCATCGTAGAACTGCCTAGGCCAAAGAACGTCAAGGAAGTACAAGCTTTCATGGGGCATTGTGGTTACTACCGCCGGTTCATTCACATGTATGCTGTCATTGCAAAGACCATGTACAGACTTCTGACTAACTTTGAGTGGACTGATGAATGTGAGAATTCCTTCAATGAGCTTAAACAAAGATTATGTTCAACACCAATCTTGACCACACCAGATTGGAACAAGCCATTCCATGTTCATGTGGATGCCTCCAATTATGCTATTGGATGCGTACTTGCACAACCTACTGGTGAAGGCAATATGGATCTTCCTATTGCCTATGCCAGTAGACAATTGAATGCAGCTGAACGGAACTACACAACCACCGAACGAGAAGGATTAGGCATGGTGTACGCGGTTAAAAAGTTTAGACACTATTTGCTTGCAAATAAGTTCAAAATTTTTACTGATCACCAAGCTCTACTGTACCTTGTAAACAAGCCATGTAATACAGGTAGATTAGTAAGATGGTTCCTCTTACTAATGGAATACGACTTTGAGGTGGTGGTGAGAAAAGGCAAGACCCACCTGAGAGCAGATCATCTCTCAAGGCTCACATCAGGAGAGGCCCCACAAGGAGTATCAGATGACGCAAGGATGAGATGCCATTGAAACCTATGATGGGTGGACGTGCATTCTCTAAGTGGGGAATAGACTTTGTTGGTCCTATTACTCCCCCATCTAAGGGTTCACATGCTGAGTACATCATTGTGGCCACAGACTATCTGACCAAGTGGGTAGAAGTGAAAGCCACTACGAAGAATGATGCTCAAACCACAACAAAGTTCTTATTTGAAAATGTGTTCACTAGATACGGATTGCCAATAGAATTGGTGAGTGATAGAGGTACACACTTCTTAAATGAAGTCATAGAAAACCTTCTCCAAGAATTCTTGGTAATTGACAAGTCCGCCCTCTATGATCCACAAGCTAATGGCCAAGCTGAGAGCACAAATAAGATCTTATGCAATGTGCTGACTAAACTAGTGAATAACAAACACTCTAATTGGGACAAACAGCTACACCACGCTGTTTGGGCATATCGAGTGGCCTATAAAACGGTACTCCAAGCCACACCCTTTCAGATGGTGTTTGGCCAGAATGCGGTGCTACCGTTGGATTTTTTGATACCTACATTAAGAGTAGCACAAGAGCATGACTGGACTAGCCATGAACTATCCTCTAGAATCTTTGATCTTGAACGTTTAGGTGAGACATGATTGATAGCTGTAGCAGGAATCTATGCAGCCAAGAAGAGGCAAAAGGCATATTTTGATACACATGTGAAGGATAAAGGATTGAAAGCAGGAGACCTAGTCCTAGTCTACACACTGAAGCAGCATGCACGAAAATTAGAGAAAAGAGGCTATGGAACAATGCTTATCAATAGGATCTCCACAAGTGGAGCAGTACAACTAGCCACCCTAGAGGGTGATGTACTACCAAGTTACATAAGCGGATGTAGAGTCAAGCTATATCAAGAACCCTTAACTAAAGAAATGCTCAATCGACTTAATACTGCAAAATAACGTAAGGAAGAGGAAAAGCGAATTCGTGAAGAAGCACAGGCCGAAGCTTTAGAACGTATTCGACGAATGAAACTACGAAGACAAGGTAGAGATCAATTCATGACTGACAATCATGAAGCTCATGGTTATCACATTGCCATGTGTGATACTTCAGGTAAGCGGACCCATACGATAGTTGATCGACGACCTTTTGTGACCCTAGAAGTAGGACAAGGAGACAGTACAAGGAGCGTGAGAGATTTAATTGATTCAGGAGCCGCCACTAGTGCAGTTCGGCTTTCTTACTGCCAACAATTGCAATTGGAGGTAAAACCCCTAGAAGCATATCTAATAGGATTAGGAGGTGTCAAAACCCCTTGCATGGGAGAGGTGGAGCTTCCCCTCTACATCCAGGAGGTACTAATGCCAACAAAAGTGCTAGTATGTGAAGACGAGGATCTTACCAAGCCTCTTGTCTTGGGCTAAGACTGGATCTATAATCATGCAATCAACCTCAACCTAAGAAGTGGACTTCTTCAGGCTTGGGCAGGCCAAAGCCGCCTTATGATTGAATTAGAAAAACCAGCACTCAAACCATTAGAAAAGGCACCAACCCTTAGTCCCTCCAGGAACCCACATGAACATAACAATGTTGTACTTGTCCAAAGTTCTATGGTGCAGAGGATTGCCAATCTTATCAAAGGTACAGAAGTCAATGAGGAGTTCCCAACTGTTCCAAAGAAGGTTCGAAACAAGCAGACTGAACATCACACGACACAAAGGAGGCTGATGATCAAGAAGCAAGAGCACCAACTAGTGCAACACGGAGTACCTCGTGGCGTGAAGTAGATCTGGATACGCAAGGATGGAAAACCCACAGCTCTAGTAACAGGTTCTCGAGGAGGCACAAAAACAAGCCACACCATCAAGGACAAAAGTGAAGGAGTACCCTAGGCAACCTCCTAGGCATACCACATCTATTTGGGTCCCTAAGCGGTCAATGAAGGCTAGCCCCAATGCTAGACAGATATGGGTGCCCAAGGCCTGTTTACGAGTCCAAATAGCTCCAACTCTAGTCACTGGCATAATTCAACACTCATAAGTCCTCTTGACAAACAACTCAGGAACTCTACATAAATCCCACACTAACACACACTCAGTCAAACCTAGGAATGTCTGGAAATGGGTACCCAAAAGGTCCCAAATCCAGCACAATCTCACTCATAAATCTTTACCTGTCCTTAGCTCTAAGAACTACGAATCCTCGATTAAAGTTTGGCGAACTAAACCCTGTATCAAACCCCCTGACCCAATTTTGTAAATCCATCCACTCTAATATAGGTGCATTCTGAGTCCATTGCATAACCAAAGTATGCATCTAGGATGACACTAACCTCTAATCACCACTCACATCTATCACAAACACTTCACCTCTAACCACTAACCATCTGGATTGTCATGTTAGTATTGTGGAGGGAACACCATTACATCATGTTTCCTATGCAACACTAATGTGCCTTTCTTCTTCTAGAAGATAAGCATCAGAAGTGTCATGGCAACAGTAGCAGGAACAAGCTCCCAGGCGGGCACTAGTACTCAAAGCAATTGGGATACCATGCCTGTGGAAGCTCCACTGACAGCAAGGCCTGAAGAGCTTTTGAATGTGAGAAGAATTCCTATCTCAGATCCACGAAGTGGCCTAACAGAAAGAGTAAAGGGGCATTCTCACTGGTTCAATGAGATGCCAGGAGATTTGGGAGATGCGGACCACATCTGGGAGTCCAAGTTGGAATTCGGAGGAGTCTGGTGGACATTTCAATTCTTCTCGAGAGAATTTGAAACATTACAGAATGCAGCTCCTCTTCAAGATATTTGGCTGAAAGCGGGATTGCAAGATTATTTTAGTGCAACTTTGCCTAGACCTGATTTTCTTAGGTGCTACTACTTGATTGCTACACTGAAGGAGACAGGAGATAAAGATCATTAAGGCACATTCCTGGTGCCCTCTCTATCAAACCAGGAGGAAATGAAGAAGTTTGAGTTGAATATTACTTTAATCAGGGAAGCCCTTCAGATGTATGGCACCCGTGCACCTTTCGAGCGAGATCCTTTGATACCGGAGTCTATGAAGAACAATAAAATCAAGAAGTTGAAAGAAATGTGTGCTTTCACCCCCAACATCACCATACCATTACGGATGTGCCTTCAACACTTTGCATTTCTGGCCCAAGACCACCCAGCCTCATAAGAAGATCTGGTATGAGTATACCTAGCAGAGACCGGGAGCTTACCTATGGAAATGCCAGTATGGATCCTTGATCAGTTATATGAAGCAGGCAAGCGAGGAGCGAGGAAGCCTACTTTGAATGGATGCTGCGACATTACAAGAATCATCTATAGATGCCTTGCTTATGATGTGCCAATTGCACGAGCCCTCAAGTACTCACAATTGGAATTGTTCCAGGGGTGGAAATCACGGGTTCAACCCACTAAAAGAATGCGTGGATCACTTTCACAGGTTCTCATTCCTCGTGAAGTCACCACAAAAGCCTCCAGTAGAGAAGAACAACAAGTAGCCCCTTTCACGATCCATCTTCAAGGACCCCAATCAGGAAGCATGGTACAACCCACTCCATCAGCCCCCCCACTACCCACAGATGCTGAGTTTGCATCCATGGCTCCATTGGCAGAAGATCCATCTTTTGACTTTGAAAGCTTCTTGCAGACAGCTCACTTATCGGAGAGTGAGTTCTTCTCAGACACGGATGGCCCCAAATCATCATCCCAGAGAGGACGGACACATAGTGAGGCTAGAAGGGTGCATTGGGAAGATGAGGCACAACACACAAAGGAGGGAGGTACACATGGGCAGGAAGAGAGGCAAAGGAATGACTCAGAAGAAAGTGAGGAAGAGGTCCCTGCCTACACGGCCCAACTCAAACGGCTCTACAAGACGATCAAGCAGGTACAAAAGAGGCACAAGCTATCTGAAGAGGCAAACAGAGTGCTGGTGAGCCAGATGCTGCAAGCAGAGAATGTAGACCCGCATTTTGTAGAATCATTGAATCTCTTGGCAGATACCTGTGGAATAGTGGAAGCCATGCGGACCATGGTACAACGCACTACCCATCAATACGATCAACGACGGGTCGATACGCGATCGCGGAGGGGAAAGATGATTCAAATGGAAGTCTCTACCTCACTCCCTACCACCACTCAAGGAGATGTTCACATGGCCAGTCCAACAAACAATGATGAACCAGATGTAAATATTCAGATACCATCTCCACCATCACCTTCCCTCCAACCCTTCGAACCCCTCACCACTAGTCTTCCTGAACAACCAGTATCCACCCATAGTGAACACACACTACACACCACCATTTATCCATCCTTCTCTTTGCCTACATCCACCAGTTCCAACCAATTTTCCGAACCCCATATAGGTCACCCCGCCACCGATCAAACTATAATAGGTCACCCTTCATATTTCCCAGCCCTCGGACAGCCACTCGCCACTACCCAAACCTTAACACACCCATTTCCATTCACCAATACTATTCCTCTTTCCCAATCCATAACCAATGAGCCCCTCTTAACCTCCTCAGAACCAACACAAGCCACCCTACCTCCATTGTGGGCAAACCTTGTAAATATGATGCAGCAACTTGAAAATTATAAGACCTCACCCACATTCACACCCACCACTAACACACCACCCACCATTCCTATATTCACGATTCACACTTCACACACGATCACGTCCGACCCCATGGACATTTCTCCATCCACAGAAGCACCCACCACCACTCTTGTTCCGACATCGTCACATTTCACTTCACTCACATCATCATTTCCAATCACTGTAGGCACATCATCCACTTTTCCCTTTCCCATTTCCCGACCCCTTGCATCTTCCACCTCTACCCCTGCATCCACCTCATTTAGTCATGCACTAGACACCATGCTCGAAGCCGCTGCATAGCTTAAACAGGAATACAGATTATTAGAAGACAACAATAAAGAGCTTTGCACTCTCTCGTCCCATCTTCAAGCACGTGTCAATGCCTTGGAGTTGAGTAACACTGCATTGCAACATGAAGTTACCGCTCTCCAACAAGCTCATGTGGAGCTCGAAGCTAAATATACAGAGAAGGGAAAGGCGACTGAAGAACAACTCAGAGATCACCTGGCCTGCAGTGCTAGATTACAAAGAAACATGGCCTTACTTCGCCGCCACTTATCAGCAGCTCAAGAAGAGAACAGAAGATTACAACTATAGAATCAAGAGAATTTAGAAGCAGCCATTGAGAACACCCCAGGGGTGCCTATCGATCCTGCCAAATTTCTAGCTATCCCCTAGGAAAGTATCCAACAAATATTGGAAAACTATGCAAATCTCCTAGAAGCACATGATCAATTGGCCGACCAAGTGAAGGAGCTACAAAGGCAACCGATGCCCGCCCCACATGTGGTAGAACTTAAAGAGATGGCCAATGCTGCTACTTCACCACAACTAGACTCTTCCACGGCCAATGAGGTACTTGAGTTACGCCAAAAAATTGCAGAATTAAAGATTAGGTTGTTACAGTATGAACGACCCCCCTCTCCACCTGACCAACCAATAGAAGAAGAAACAGTAATCATTCCAGTGGAGGAAACATTTGAAGACAACTATGAGCCTCAACCCCTTCCAGGAGGCAGAATCACGGAGGAAGGACAGGAAACTTACAAAGAACCCGCTTCGGCATGGATGAAACAGGTAGAAGAAATGGGGCCAACTCATGAGGAACGTATCTCCACTCAGATGCTGGCAATGAGGACCATTGAAGAAGCCATACTTCATTCAGAATACTTCAGGCACCTCGCCCCTCGAGGACTGATAACAAGTTCAGAGTTACAGTATAAACCCTATTTTGTATTGTTGGCGAACTACAATGCTGAGATCAAATGCATAACCAACAAGTACCCCACCTTCGCAACACAGTTCGAACCAGAGGATATTCCAGAGGCAACCAAAAAAGGGGCTATATTCCAACCCACCTGGAGGCAGAAATTACTTGAGACCTATCCAGAAATGCTATGAACATGGGATCATGCTCCCATGCATTTGAAATATAACCCTTGCTTTGGGCTAGTACAAAGAAGAAGATCATGGAAAGCATTTGCCATCAAGGTTCAGAACAATGCAAATTGTAAACAATGGCTAAATTATCCCTCCATTGCACCCCCAACAGGCACATCAACAGTATCTTACATGATAGCTACCATCAGACATTGGATGCCACGCCTCCACCCCATGCCAGATATCGCCACACAGATGATGCTCAAAATCTTGGACATGATGCAAGTGGTGTTAAAGACTTTCCGAAATGTACGTAATATCCAGCCTCCAATTCTAGGCTTCATCAATGGTAACTATGACTTACTTTATGATATGAGCACGACCCCGAGTATCCGTGTGGCTTATGTGTGGCACGCAAGAATCAGGTATCTCCCTGCTTGCTATAAGCAAACCTTTGATGATATGTTCACCACGGGGTTCTGGGAATCACACTCAGAAGTGTTCGCGCCACGCCCAACCCACTTGCTACAACTATTTGCATGTGAACAAACAATGCACTCAGAGCTCTACATCACGTCGCAACCTGACATGCCAGGTACAGTTAAGTGGGATGCCTTGCAAAGAGATTTGGTCCGAGGACTACGAATTAAAGAACAAGAACTGGCAACCAACGTATTACAACAGTACATTGATCAAACCATGGAGCAGAGGTCTGTCAGAGACGACAGATGCTAGGGGGGGGAGAGTGTTGGCATCCTATGGGAAGAAGCAAGTACGGGTATGCATGCAGATCTAGCACTAAGGCAACCCTTTAAATTTTTTCCAAACCTTACATCATATTAAAAGTGATTCTCATCACTAAAAACCCTTGTAAATACCGTCTCACCTTTTTGTTGCTCCATTTTGTACAAGCCGAGGAGTCCTCGAGCTTGAGGAGCCTTAGAAGTAGTTGCCTACCAATTTTCGTATTTTTTAGATCTTGTTTGAACCCTCAAATAAGCCTTGGCACCTAATTTTTAACTAGGCCGGACACTAGGTCTGGACAGGGCCAAAGCTAGTCAAAAACTATAAATAGAGCTAGAGAGCTCATTTTTGGGGGGCTAGCTTCTTGTAGTTTTGAGCTTGTATGAGAACTTTGTTGGAATAGCAGTGAATCCATTGTCTTTCTCTCTTTGTTCTTGCCGTGTGTGTGCACGTGTGTGTATGTGTGTGCATGTTGGTGTGCTTCTCACTCACACATTTGCACCTTCACTTGCTTGAGCTCTTCATACCATCCTCATCTCTTCCCGGATTGACATTAAAGGAGGTGCTACTCATCACTGAGCTACAATAAGAAACACAACAAAATATTATGCAATGTTCAAGTGATGGTCTCCTACCATTCCATGCCTCATAGGGGGTCATCCCATCAAGGGATTTAGAAGATAACCTATTAATAAGATAAGTGGCAATAGAAACAACATCTACCCATAATGAATTAGGCAACTTCTTTTCATTTAGCATAGATCTAGTTGCTTTCACAATCAATCTGTTCCTCCTCTCTGCTACTCCATTTTTCTAGGAGTATATCTAGTTGTGATCTCTCTCTTGATACCTCTATCCTGCAAAAATGCATCTAACTCATTGGAGAAGTACTCACCTCCTCCATCTGACCTTATCCTCTTTAAACTTTTTCATGTTTGATTTTCCACAAGTGCAAGATACTTTTTGAAACAACTGAACACTTCATCCTTATGTTTCATGAAATGCAAGATAGTCCACCTACCGAAATCATCAATAAATGACACATAGTACCTTGAGCCTAAAATTGAAGGTTCCTTGCTGGTCCCCACACATCTGTGTGGACAAGTTCCAAATAATCCTCATGCATATCACCTTTCTTTGTAAAGGGTAACCTGTGTGATTTACCAAACTAACATGCACCACATTTATATATCATATGTTGCTTGGATACATTAGGTATCCCAAGTACACATTGATATCTACATATCTGTTTCAATGTTCTGTCACCAATGTTGCCTAGTCTTTTGTGCCATATCTCTAACTCAGACAAGGTTTGATCCTTATAATTATAAAGTGCAATGTTTCTAGTGTCCTCAAGCTCAAATGTAAACAATCTACTTGTTTTCTCTCCCTTTGCAATTCTCCTGAATCCATGTTGGGGGTCCTCCACAAAGGCTCCAAATTTAGTGAACCTAACCTATAAATCCGTTTCCACTATCTGTCCAACACTCATTAAATTCTTTTTGATAGTAGGTACATAAAGAACTCTGCTCAACAAATTCTTATTCCCATCAAAAGTTTTGACATTTCCTACCTTGACAACTGAATGCTTGGTATCATCACCTGTCTGCACTTGGTGCTTTCCCTTGGGCTCTTCAAGATCAGAAAGGAGAGCTATATTGCCTGCTACATAGTTTGAACAACCTGAGTCAATATTGTTGGAGTTAGATGTCTATGGAAGCACGCGAACAACACAAGGAAGAAGAAGAAGCTTGGAGCACAACACACAATACTGAATGTATTACTACATAATGTACAAAGATAAGTAGCCCATTAGGGCAATAGGTGTATATACAAGCTGGGGGAAAAAAACCTCCTAAAGAGGGAAAAAAGTGCCCCGACGGTCCTAGAGTGTTCACATATATCACTACCTAAATATATCAACAAATCCCCCCTGAGAGTGATGCGGTGAACAAGTAGCTGGCACTCATGTATAAGGAAGTACCAAGCTATGTGGAAATCACTCCACAAAAGGAAGTAAGCCCAAACATTTGTGGAAAGCTTCAAACTTCTCCCTAGGTAGAGCCTTCGTGAAAAGGTCTGCAATGTTCTCCTGCGTGGGCACATATGCCAAGCTGATCTCCCCAGCAGAGAACCTCTCCTTGACATAATGATAATGCACCTCAATGTGCTTAGTGCGAGCATGGAACACAGGGTTCCTCGCAACTGCCAATGCACTCTAACTGTCAGTGAAGATGGTGGTGGCAGAAGACTGACCAACACCCAAATTACCATAAGGCGTCTAAGCCACACACACTCAATAATAGCTATGAAAGCTGCCCTATACTCAGCCTCACAACTGGGAGTGGCCACAGTAGGCTGCTTCTTGCTCAACCAAGATATACATGAGCTACCAAGCATGAAGCAAAAGCCACTAGTGGACACACGAGTGTCATAGCAACCAACCCAATCAGAGTCAGAAAAAGCATGCAAATTTGGCAGTAGTGATCCCCCCTTGGGATAAAACAACCCAAGTAGCCGAGTACCACTCAAGTAGCGAAAGATGCGCTTAATCGCCTCCCAATGCTTGAATCCTGGGCAATGCATAAACCTGCTCATCTATGAGACAGCAAATTGAATATCTGGCCGAGTAATGCATATCAAGCATCCAACAACCTTTTGATAGAGAACAACATCAAATGCATCTCCAGCATCATGAAGACTCAATCGTAAACCTATCTCCATAGGAGTGGCAATAGGCTTACAGTCTTCAAGGCCAAAACACCGCAATAATGTGTCAATATATTTCGTTTGACACAAAGCCATTCCACCATCAACTCGCATAAACTGAATGCCCAAATAGTGATGCAAATGCCCCAAATGAGACATCTCAAATGAGGCATGCAAATCAGCCTTAAAATCAGCAATATGCTTCTCAATAGGACCAGTGAGCAGCATGTCGTCAACATAGACAACAATGATTAGAAGCACATCATTAGCACACTTAACATATAAGGTGCTTTTAGTTGGACTGTTCTCAAAACCATGTGCAATCAGATAGGCATGTATCTTCTCATACCAAGCACGTGGTGCTTGCTTTAAACCATAAAATGCCTTCTTTAACCTGCACACCTGGTTTTCATGCCCTTTCTACACAAAGCCACGGGGCTGAAAAATATACACTTCTTCATGCAAGTCAACATTCAAAAATGCTGTTGTAATGTCCAACTGATGTACATTCCAACCATGATGGGCTGCAAGTGCACAAATGCTCCGAATAGTAGTCATACGGCATGTAGGTGCAAAGGTCTCATCAAAATCAATGCCTCTTTCCTGCGCATAACCTTTTGCAACAAGCCTAGCCTTATACCTATCAACTGTACCATCAGGTTTACCCTTCAGCTTGTATACCCACTTAGTGCCAATGGCCTTCTTGCTAGGAGGCAAGTCACATAAAGAACAAGTACCATTCATCATTATTGCATCATATTTAGATTGCATAACAACCATCCAATTTTTTGAATTTTGTGCTTCATCAAACCAAACAGGCTCATTCTCATCACAGAGACTAGATGCAGCCATAGCATAACAATCTGATGCAAAATAGGTACTACGAGAGCTTCATTGAGTACGATATGACAGAGGTGCATCTAATTTGTTGTCATGCAAGGTCTGCACCAGCCATTTTGGCATAGTTCTTGCCTGCTCAATATCACCTCTCTCATCAATACGTGCATCATGTACATCTGCATCAGAAATGGAATTATTTGCATCATCACATGAAACCTGCAAAGGCTGAGAAGTTGCCTCATTAGGACCAGCACTAGTCTGTCCACCTGTAGAAAGAGGAAGCAAAGTATCATACATGTCTTTGGAGCTAACATATGTCTTCTTAGTACATGAAACCAATGGCTGAATAACATCTTCCACAAAAACAACATCACGGCTAACCAAAATGCGTTTAGTCTGTGGATGATACAAACGATAGCCTTTACTTTCAGAACTGTACCCAACAAAAATACATTTTATTGCTTTATCATTCAATTTTCTGCGATGTTGTTCATGCACTAATGCATATGCCAAACAACCAAAAACACGCAGATGAGCAACAGATGGCTTGCGGTCATGGCAAGCCTCATATGGAGTGATAGAGTGTAGCGCTTTAGTGGGACACATTTCTAGTACATATGCTACACACATGATAGCCTCAAGCTAGAAACTATGTGGTAAAGCCTAACTTTTGACCATACACCTCGCCATCTCCATGAGTGACCTATTCTTTTGTTCAACAACTCCATTCTGTTGAGGTGTATACAGTACTGTACAGTGGTGTTTTATCCCAGGTTCAGCCATAAATGCATTAAAATCAGAAGACATATATTTCCCCCCTCGATCAGAATGGAGGGTGCCCATTTTACATGCTGACAGATTTTCAACCAAAACCAAAAACTGTTCGAAGCACATTAACACTTCGGACTTTGCCTTCAATGGATATACCCATGCATGCCTTGAAAAATCGTCGATGAAAGTCACGAAGTAACGATAATTCCCAAAAGAAGGTGTTTGCATAGGACCACAGACATCATTATGTACAAGTTGTAATTTTTGAGTAGCCCAAACTGAACCATCTTTTGGAAAGGAGGAACGCTGCATTTTGACCAAAATACAACCTTCACAAACATGTTTCCCGGGTGCCTCAAGTTTGGGCAAAGAGGACACCATTTCAGATTTTTGCAGGCATAGCAAACTAGCAAAATTCAGATGTCCAAAGCGTGCATGCCAAAGCTTTGCATCTGACATAGCCTAAGAATCATTTACTGCACATGCCAAATCATTTACAGATCTTTCATAGTCTATGAGCTTATACAACCCACGACATAAAATGCCAGAAGCAATAATCATATCGCCATTTGACAGATCATGAATTGTACACCTGTCATCAACAAATTTCACAACCAAGCCAATATTGGCTAATGCAGAAACTGATAACAGGTTATTCTTGATCCCTGGCACAAATAAAGCATCTGACAAAGTGAAAGAACTACCATCAGAAGTAGTCAAAATGATCTTACCAACTCCCATAACAAGATAAGAGTAGTTGTTGGCACATGTAATAGTATTCCCTATAGGGGAAGGCTCGAGTGAAGAGAAGAAACTACGCTGCGAGGTAATATGTTTGGTCGCCCCACTGTCAAAGTACCAAACATCTGAGTCTACTGCAGACATGCACTGCTCATGAGAAGATGGGTCAAAACTGCAAACAATAGTAAATGTCCATTCTTCTTCCTGCACAAGGTTAGCAGACTCCATTTTTGGTGTAGAGGCTTCTGCAACAACCATTCCAACCTCTTTCTTCTTTGCCTCTTTTGTAGCCAGTTTTGGACAGTTCTTTATGATATGATCATTCCCTTTACAATACTTACAAAAAAATTTCTGCTTTTTTTATTTTTTCTCATCTTTGTCTTGGTTCTTCGAATGTGCAACATTTGCAGATTTCTGCTTACTAGTAGAAGAGCTCCATTTTCCTTTGCCCTTCTGAGTAGCCAGGAAAGCTTGATCTGCAACATGCATAATGGACCTGTTCTGCCTGGACTGATCTTCTCGCAACAAAACAAAGACTAACTCCTCAAATGACAAGGCATTTGGATTGCCTTTCATCATCAACCGAAGAGTAGAAGCAAAACTCTGATATGAATCTGGAAGACCATTCAGAACGGTCTGCACAAGTGAGCTATCTGGTATAACCTCATCAACAAAAATCAACTAGTCCTTCAAGTCTTTGAACTTTGTTAGGAAACTATCCATAGAATCACCTTCATTCATGTGCTCACTCTCCAACTGTTTTCGGAGGTAAGCAACATGAGCCTCATTCCTAGCTTGGTACAACGTGGTAAGTGTATCCCAAGCATCCTTAGCTGTTCTGCAAGAGTGAATGTGAGGAATAATGGCACGTTTGACAGATAAAGCTATCAATGCATGTGCATGGGCATCTCTGCCATCCCAACAAATCTGCTCTGTAGTAGGTGCAACAAAAAATGAAGCACGAACATGAATATGCAGAATATCACCATCTTCGACACCTTCTGCATCAACTTCAGTACCTACTGTTGTAACAGTTGCAGGTGTGATAGGACGTTTTTCAACACCTACACAATGTTCCACAGTCCTTTTGCAACCAATGCATGTCGCATCATATAAGCCCACAACGGGTAGTTGGTACCATCCAACTTATCCTCAACAGCCAACATACGAAATACATCACTACTTTCAGCCATGGCCGGTGACTAGAATACCTTGATGCAGAAAATTGACTGTATCTCAAAAAGTTGAACGAAACTGCCCAGACAAGTTCTGCTAGACCTATAGCAGACTTTGGGACGCTTAAACTGACGAACAGAAACTGGTATATACCTTTGGCATAAAAAGACAAAATAGCTTGCACAAGCACTATGATAGTGCATTCAGAGGCCGAAACGAGCTTAGATCGCGATTTCGGCACCACAAAGCGAAGCCGTTTTGATCTCGAAAACACACTGAGTATGCTCACCAAAATTCGTGCGATTCTGAGACTACAAACGGAGGAGTGTCGATGGCACCCTAGATGAAGCGACGACCTGCTCTGATACCAATTGTTGGAGTTGGATGTATGTGGAAGCACGCGAACAACACAAGGAAGAAGAAGAAGAAGCTTGGATCACAACACACAATATTGAATGTATTATTAGAGAATGTACAAAGATAAGTAGCCCATTAGGGTAATACGCATATATACAAGCTGGGGGAAAAAAACCTCCTAAAGAGGGAAAGAAGTGCCCCAGCGGTCCTAGAGTGTTCACATACATCACTACCTAAATATATCAACAAATATAGAAGAGGTGCTCATCATTCATACCTTGTTTTGAGGTCATGTTCATAATGAGAAGAGAATCTTCTTGATCCTCTGTATAGTTGTTGAAGTCTTGATTTGTATCCTCCTTGATAATTGTTGTTATAGCCATGGTTGTAACTTTGATTATGATTGAATCTTCTTCTTGATTGTGAGTAGCCACCTCTTTGGAATCCTCTTCCTCTCGGGTTCTTGAAGTTCCTATAGCACTCATCTATTGTATGACTAGAAAATTCACATATATTGCATGGGGAAGAGTTGAAAGGTCTCCCCCTACCTTGATTACCTCCTCTGCCCCTTCCTCTTGAATTCCTACCTCTCCCTGCATAGTTAGCTTGAGAAGTAGCACGTTCATCTTCAAACTTCTTGTTGTTTCCTTTATCTCCTTTATCCTTAGACTTTCCTTTATCTGTATAGAGGGCAGAAGAATTGTTACCTCTTGATGGTTCACCATTTTTGTTGAGCTTGGCCTCATGGGTGAAGAGTTTCCCCATGAGAGTGGTTAGGTTAGGGATTTGCATATCCATATAAAGATCCATTGCAGTTTGTGAAGGATTCCCACTTATCATTTGAGTTGATGCCATTGATTATTTGTCTCACTATTTTCTCCTCTTAAATCTCCTCTCCTATGCTTGCCAACTGATCAGCTACATCCTTTACCTTGGTCACATACTCTGAAAACATTCTGCTTAGGTTGCTTCTTTTGAGTAGTAAACTCCATCCACAATTGATTTTTCCTAGATCTTGTATTGGAAGAAAAATATGAAGATAGAGTATCACAAGTCTCTTGGGAAGTTTTGCAATTCCTAATATGAGGAAGAAGGAAGTCAGAGATAGAGTTAAGTAGATATGACCTTGCTAAAGCATCTTTGGCACACCATGAGTTGAGTCTTTCTTGCTTCTCTCTTGTAGGTTGATCTTTGCTTCTAAATGTGGGCATCTCCTCAGCTCCTGATATGTATCCATAGAGACTTCTTCCTTGTAGATAGGTCTTCATCCTCAAAGAACATGCTGGGTAATTATTCCTGTCCAATTTATCAATGAAAGAAGGAAAGCCATCTCCCATTTTACCTCAACTTGCTCTGATACCACTATTGGAAGAGATGGATGGATACCTCAAGGAAGTGAGGTGGTACTACTAAAACCTACCTTGTACCAGCCCTGATACACTTCAAAGTTATAAAGTAGGCCCTTTTATCTTGCAAATGACACCAAGAAAGTATCTATGTACTTTGGAGGTGATGCTTGAAACAATTAATCCAAAATAGACGTTCAGGAATAGATAGTGTTGAAAAACTTCCTATTTTAGTCCATACAGTTGCTTGCTTTTTTACTCATAGCTCACAGTACAGTAACAATTGACAAGATTCCTTTTGCGTGAATTTCAATTAGCTTAGATAGCTAATGATTGCAAGTGGAATCATAATGATCAACTATGCTATGAGAAATAACTTTAACAAATTAGATCTTACCCCTGACTTTTTAGGGAACAACCCGTAGATGACCAGTGATCACTTCAAAGATGATTTTTCCCAGATGCCTAAACCAAATGCCTTGAAATTTTGATACACAAAGTAGAGTTCAAGCTGGTTCCAACAAGCCAAAGATTATGTAAAATGGTTGAGTATTCACTAATATATGACCAGAAGAAGTTGACTGTTCTGAGTAGTCATAGCAGAGAAGTAGACAGAGATGTTCAATGAGCTATATGTATTATAGAACATATTTGTGCAGAGTCATTGACATTGTAATGATGCTCAATGATGATGAGTTGAGTGAGATATAGTGTGAGCTACTCAATCTCTACAAGTGATCAGGGAGTGAGCGCCGAATGAGGCACATTACCATGAGATCTTTACAAAGTCTTTCTATACGAGTTTCTTCTAAGTTTGAATTTTGAATTCAAACTTGGCATCAACAAAAAAGTGACTCCTCTGATTTAGGAGATATTCCTTCAATTTGGAGTCGTATCTAATATTCTTCCTAACTCCACGAGATATAAGCTTTTACAAGATTCTCCAAGGAATTAATCTTTTAAAATGGTAAATGATCAAGTAGTTACAAGCTATAGTTCACATGAATCATCAAGTGCTAGTTTCACACAATGTCTTCCATGCTAAGCCAAATGTGTAGGCTTGAGCATTTGTGCCAACATAGGGCAAACTAGAGAAGAGAGATGGAGGAAGCATTCAAAGAGCTGATGATTGAACAATAAGGAGCAAGAGTGGTGCAAGACATTCTAAAAGAGAAAGGTAAATTTACAAGCATAAATGTTATTGAGAATTTAGATAAATTTGAAGAACATGCATAGATTTGGGGCTTACCTAATGATATGATTAAATAGTACTCTAAATGGGTAGTTTTTGGATCCATCCTAGATGCAATACATCTGGATGAAAACAAGAATTCGGATATACTTCAAAAAGAATTACATAAGATCTTTTACTTAGAAGATTTCAGTCAATATAGTTGGATGGATTTTTAGGATGGATTCATTTCTCTAAATCCACAATATCCTTGAATCACTTATTAATGATCACATGAGATTATTGGACTAGTTGCCTCAAGTTGATCAAGATTCCTTAAAACTGGATCTCATGATTCATTTTGTCAAGATTCTTAGAGTCGTGAAGATTGTGCAAAGGTCGAGAGAAGAATAGAGAAGCCATGAAAGAAATAGACTAACTCGCAACTGGTAGATTGTGAGAAGTGAGGTAGAGGTAGATTCTTAGATGAATCAATGTTAGTTTTCCTCTATGATAGAAGAATTCAGATGCAGCACATGGAAACACGTATGACAATGGAACCTAATGTAATTGCAAAAATGGATGCATCTATATCAAGAAATCCATTGGAACTCAAGCTAGATATTCCTAATAAACAGTTGGAGAACATAATGAATATGCAGGCATCTCTATCAAAAGAGATGAATAGTCTACACAACAAGGTGTACTTCCATGGATTATCAAGATCCTAGATCTAGTCTATTGAGTACAAGTAATGTAAATGCAATGCAAGGAATTCCTTAAACATTTATGATGTCACAAGTAGCCCCTCTACTCCACCCAATAGCTCAAAATGAAGTAGAATTTGAAAGGAGAGTTACAAGAAAACAAGCTATAGAAGAGATAACAATAAAAATAATGAAGGAAAGAATAGTTTGATGATTCTTCCACTACTCAAGATGAGGCTAAGAGACAAGAGATAAGAGAACGAAAGAAGCCAATTATAGAAAATCAAGTTCAAAAGAAACATATGAAGAAGCAAATTGGAGATAAACAAGTAGTTGGTGAAAAAGAATGAAAATACACGAAAATGATAAATAAAAGAAGAAAGGTAAGAAATCTCAAAAAGCTATATTAATTTTAGAGATAGAAAAGAAAAATGATGCAAAGGAGATGTTATGCGATATATTATTGAAATGTCAAGTAACAATGTCTTTGGATCAGGTCTTTTTTATTGCAAAGCCTAAGTTCAAAGATAGTTTCATAAAGTTGGTTAGAAGAAAAAGATTCCCATTTCCAAAAGACATTGAAATGGAAGATTCATATGAAGTTAGTTTATGAGTAAAGTTTTGTCCCTAAGTGATTTGATGACGAGGAAGATGAAATCAAAACTTTCCAAGTGAATCAAAATTTTCTTGGCCTTATTTTACCTAATGATGATGATGCGAATATGAGAGTTGTTTCAACAAAAATGTCTAAGCAAGGAGGAATGCCAAAAGTAAAGATCAAGATAGGAGATGATCAAGAATCATGTTTAGCTCTGGCTCCAGTTGGTTCTGGTTCATAGATAAATGTGATCTCAAAAGATTGGATGATAAATTTCGATGCCCAATTGATAAAGAGCATGTTGGTGATGTCACTCGGGAAAAGGATAAAGACCACCTCAAGAAGCTTCAGCTTCTTAATTGTCAATCAATGGAGATGTGAGGATGATATGACAGTCGTGAGCGAGTGAAGTGCATGAAGGTCAAGGTGAGAAGCACACAAGATGCATACACACATACACATACACACAAGGAAGAGACAAGAAGTAGATCAATGGAAGGAAGTGGATTCTCTATCACCAACACTCTCAATTACAATGCAAGCTCAAATCCTATAATGAACAACCTAGAAAATTAGCTCTCTAGTGCTTTTTATAGTTTTCATACTAGTTTTGATCGGTTTACACATTGTGTCCATCATAGCTAAATATTAGGTTCTACGACTAATTTGAGGCATCTAACAAGGTCTTAAAAAAAAAAGAAATTTTGTACATGATTTCTACTAAGCTCTTAAAACTCAAGGACTCCTCAACTTGCAACAAAAATTAGCATTTGAATAGAAAAGTGAGCGTTTATTTTACAAGGTTATTGATAAGAATCATTTTTTGGGTACTTGAAGAGATGATTGATATTTGATATTTTGAAATGTGGCTCAATACCACTTATCCTCTCACAAACCTTGCCTTCCATGTATGCTCCCTTCTCTAGTCGGACCTTAGCATTATGCAGTGGAAACACTCCCCTCCCTCTCGTGTCTATCATCCTTGACACACTCTTGTTGAAGGAAGCAATCAATATAGTTCTGCAGAAGCTCTAGGGCTAGGGAATTCTCATTATAGCAAGGCTTGCCTCAGGTTTGGGCTAGTCAATTGCCACAGGTGTGCCTGGTTGTGCATATCTATAATGTGTAGAATATTGCATTTGTTCACATGCAAAGAGCTTATCAAATGTGTTGGCCTTGAAATGAAAACTTTCAAGTGGTACTTCCGAAAGCTTATGGTGAACATTTCTTCAAACATTTGTTTGTAGTAGGCAAGACAATACTTTATTTGGTAATGCCAGGCATAGTAGAATGTTCAAAACTAGGCATAGAGATGTGCGGGGCTTTGACCTTTTGGAATATGTTAAAATTTGTCTACATGAGGTGAAAGATTTTGATCTGCATTCTCATAGCATCATATGTCATTTTGTGTACATGTGGTAACCAACGATAAATCATAACCATCATGTAGGCTATGGTCGATAGTTCTTGTGGTGGTGCAAAGTAAGGGAAATTGACCCAACCTTGACATTTCTTATCATTCTACACCTTGATGGTGAACGTAGGCCGTGTTCTTTGTCAGGTATGAGACCTAGCATGGATTCTATGATATATGAAGAGGTGCCCTTGTCCACATCTGCCTCATCTCTGGATACTCTTGTGGCACACCTCACAAGGTAAGTCTTCAAGCTTCTTCTTGCATGTGTGGAGAGTTTCCTTGTAATGTGTTTAAAATCTGCATTGTATTCTACCAATTCATAAAGTATTGCATATATTGGATCTTGTTTGTGGATATGTATTGGCGTGGTGCTATCTTCTAAAAATAAGTAGATTTTAATATTGATTCTTCAAACATAGCCATGGCCTATAGTTGTGCTTTGACATAGGCAGTATGAGTTTGGCAAAGTTCCTCCATAGGCTTCATCTAGGCTAGTCATGAAAGTTTAAATGTATCCTGAACATTCATCCTTGACTAGATCTCCATTGAGGCTCATATTCTTCTTCATTAGATTGGTCTATAGGTATTTCTATGAGTCCCTCAAGGTCAAGGATATTTGGTGGTGATGTTGGTCTATTGAGAGGGGGCATGTGATGCTGGTTCACACTTTATTTCTATGACTTGTCTACAAAGATCTTCCAGCTTTGTCAAGGTTGCTTTTGGAATTTTGACAATTGTGGTGGATGGATCCTCTTGAATAGGAATGGGGAGGGCTACTTGTCATCGGCCTCCAATAAAGTTGTGTAATCTTCTAGAATTATCCTCATTTTCTTGTGTGGAACTGCTTGAAAGTGGGAGGGGCTGATAGGGAGACCCAGCATGTCCATCACAATTTCAAAGTTTTCTCAACTTTTCTCTTGTATTTGTTGGTTCTCTTCTCATGTTGCTACTAAATGTCAATGTAAAATACCCATGCTTTTTCTCAATCAAGAATTTTGGTCCATTTGAGCGCATAGTTTTTCTTCCATTTCTTCGACTGCCTGTTTGTTTTGCGTTTCTAGTTGCAGTTCTAAGGCATGATGCACATCTTTTGGCTGAGTATATTGCACGTTAAGACATGCATTTTTGGCACTAAAAGGATTTGGTTGTGAATGCACACTTAGAGAATGCTCTTGTAAGTGCATGTGTCATTGTCATAAGCTTGCAAATTTATTTTTTACTTGATGCATACATGTGATCATCTGCTAAATATTGTTATCTACAATTGATGATGTATATAGAGGGTTGAATTGCATGAATTCAGAGTGATCAAGTGTTAATGTAGAGGTGATGGGAGTGGATATGTCCAATGTGGATGCAACAATGACCCATAAATGCTTGTCCTTCCTTTATCGTTCTCAACCTCGGCAATTTTGTTATGGCTCTCACCTTATCCTCATCAATTGATATTCCATTCTTTGATACTATATGACCTAAAATATTTAATTTTCTCACCATGAACACACACTTTTCTAGGTTTAAGCACACCTAGTATTCTCTACATTTATCAATAATTTGCTTGATATCTAGAATGTGAGTCTCTCTTATGTGGGAATGAGAACACAAGTCATCCACATAGAACTCTAGGGTTTTATGCAAGAACTTTTTGAAAACATGACAGATGAGCCTTTGGAATGTAGTAGGTGCATTTATGAGCCCAAAAGGCATCACAAAAAATGCCAAGGATTCCCCATTTGCTAGCAAAAGCTATCTTGTGTTGATCTTTTGAGGTGATGGATACTTGGTTCTAACTCAAGAATCCATCAAGGAAGCTATAAACTTCCTTGCCTGCTACTCGCTTGACTAGATGTTGTGTGATTAAAAGCAGATAACTATCTCATATTGTGGTAGCAGTAACTTTCTTCAAGTTAACACACACACACACACTTTACCATTCTTCTTGAGCACTACCACAATGGGTGATACCCATTCATTATGCTCAATCTCATAGATAAATCTATATTCTATCAACCTATCAATTTCCTCTTTTATTTTAGTTGCATACATGTCATTATATGTGTATGGGTTCTATTTGGTAGGCTTGGCTTCTAAAGTCATGGAGATCCTATGAGAGAAAATGTTTGGATCCACTTCTTTTGAATATTTGTATGTCCAAGCAAACACATATTGATAATCTCTCAAAGAATTTGTCAACTCTTGTTCTTCCTCAATGCTTATGTCATTTCCTATGTACATACTTTGTTCCTATCCATCCTCAATTGTTACGACTACTTTTTTGTATGTTCCTTGTTATCATAAGCTTCTCCCATGAGAGCTTCTCTTTTTTGGCATTCTCACCATGATTTTCCTCTCTTCGATCTCATAGTTTTTAAAGTTATGTGGCACCTCAAAAAAGGACTCTTCTTCTTTTGGTGTTGGCTAGTCTTTTTTATGGTCCTTTTTCTTATTTCTATTTCAATTTGAGTATTTAATAATACATTGCTCTTATACTGAAGCTACTCATGATTCTTAGCATCTATTAAGTACATATATTCTTCTTTCGATTCACAAAAAGGATCCATTATGATGGATTCTAGGTCCTCATTGTTCTTTTCTTCTTCACATGTGAACATACTTAGCTCGCATTCTTCAACTATCATTTCACACATGAATATTGAAATATCATTGCCATCCTCATCTACAATGGGGGTTCCATTGTTCTTCATTCACAACTATGTCCATCATTGCTAAGCTTTTTTTCCAAGAACGGGGTTCAAACGCTTTGTCTAGAAACATCATAGGTGCATAGGCTGGGTCTTGAATTGAACTGTGCTTTTTTGATGCCCCTATGTCTCTAGACTTTAATTATCTTTCCTCTTCTTCCGTAGCCTTATATGTCCATAAGTGAGTGTCCTCATGCAACCATGAAGGATCTGAACCTATGGTGTGTACTCACTCTATGTCCTCATATGTTTTATGAATGGGATTCTACAATAGATGTGGAACATCTCTATGAGAATAATTTTTGAGATTAACCTTGATAATTACCCCTAAATGTTGTAGGTATAAAGAATTCATTCAACTCGCATATCGTGAAGGTATGTTCAAATTCCACAACAAAAGTGGTGAGAGTGATCCCTTCTAACAATCCTAATGGCTTTTTTATGTGTCCATCTACCATCTGCAATTTCATTCATGTGGGTCTCAAAGGCTGGTTTGCCCCAACATGTCCATAAGGATGTGGTGGCAATGGCAAATCCTACTCCTAAATCTAGGATTTCCTTAGTCATATAACCTTGATATGTGATAGGAAGATAGTTGTTTCCTTCTTCACCTTCACTCATATCTCCTATCTTATTTATGGGTAGTTCTAGGGCTTCCCCCTAGATTCAACCTATGAATGGATACTAGCAAGCTCTGGCAGTTGGTTTGCTACATGCTTCCATAGCTCTGGTTTAACCTTTTCAAAGCTCTCCTAAAGTGAGGTGACATTGCACTTTAGTGTTCTTTACAACCTCCATGTTCCTAGGTACAACTATCTCTTCATTTGTTATCGTTATCATAGGAGCTCACATTTGGATAGACTTTGATTCCCAAGGGCCTATGAAATGTGGCTATTCTTGTAAAGAATTTGATCCAAATTCTAGTCCTTCACTAGATAAAACAACTTAGTGCTCTTTGTAGATCTAGGGGATGTCTTGAGGGAATTGATCTTGAAGATCATCTATTTTTTGAATAGATATGGGAGTCATCTATTTTGTACCCTTCAGCTTGTAATTGTTAATGGAAGGAGGAATTCTAAAATCCTTTGAGTTACGAACATAAGACACTACTGGAAAGAATTCTCCTCTTTTGCTTTGAACAGAGTGAGCATTTTGAGACACCAAGTTCTCAGGTTTGGGCACTATATTCTCTAATTGTTCTAATAACCCTTGAAAGTGCAATTCTGGTTTGACTATATTACTACGATTAGAGAGTTGACTAGCCTCGAATATAGCCTAAGATGGCTCAACCATTTTGATGCATATCTTTGTCCTTTAAACCTCTAGATCTCCTCTAGGGTAGCTCTTGTCTAACCTTGTTGAGTTTGGTCCTTTTCTCAGTCGTGCCTGATACTCTTTGAACATCATGTCTAAGTCTTTTAGGATAGGATCTGCTAGTACTGAACATGGCTTAGGTGTGTGTGAAGTCTACAATGGGACTTGGGATGTCAATTCTACAATCTTCACCTTGGTCTCCTTTAGGGTAGCGTCTAATTTTGCGATCTCATTGGACCATTTTCTCTTTATTCTCTCTCTGGGATCTTCCATGATTTGGTTTTCTTTTTACTAGACTCTCGGATCTCACTAGATTTTAATTCTCTCTCTAGATCTCCTTTTCTTTTCGACTCCCACACACTCGATCTCCATTAACTTTTTCTCTAGTCTTTAGTTCCTTCTTAGTCCCACGTTCTCCAATCTCGACATGTCGAGAGCTCAATCTTTCTCCGTTTTCTTTTGATGCTACCTTTTCTATTTCTATTCTTTCCTAGTTTTGTACCTTTTCCATCAATGCTTCAACTTTTTGTTCTAATTCTTTGCGTTTCTCCATTTCACTCACGATTTCCTTTCTTTGAATTTTTCGACCAATTTCCCATCTCTTGATCAGCTCTTGAAATCCTTCATTTTCCTGCACTAATTGATCTATCCTTTTACTTTCCTTATCCCTTATGTTTTGTGTATCCTTAAACCACTCATGAGCCACTCTCTCTACATCCTTCACTTTTTCTACTTGTTGCATCCTGTTTGCCTTTTCTTGTGCCAGCTCGCTCTCTAGGTGGGAAACTACATCTCTTAGCTTCTCAAGCTCGCATTCTAATTTTTGCACTTTGCATTGAAATCCCACATCCTTTAGGGCTTCACATTCTACTTCAGCAATAATTTGAGACGTTATGATTGCATCATTCTTATGCTCATATTTATCCCTTGCATGCATGGGTTCTTGCTTCTTAGGCTTCCCCTCTCCACCGGTTCTTCCTTTGGATCTAATTATTTGAGCTCGAGGTACCACTCCTACCTCAGGAACACCTTGGTTAGCAATAATCTTTCTTCGTGGCTTTGATTGCACTTTGGATCTATACTCCTTGGGGAATTCAACTCTCATAAAGTTTGGACTAAGACAAGGGCTTGTGGATACATTACCATTAGTGGATTTTGACACATTTGTAGTGTTCTCATCCTTTAGATGTTCCCTTATCCTATCATATCTATTCATAAGCGCATCACTCCTCAACCCTTGTAAACTTGGACATTCTCTAGCCATATGTCCCCTTTGATTGCAAGTCCAACAAACTAATCCCCTTGAGTCAAATTGCACTTTTTGTATATGTGGTCGTGGATTCCAGTTTATTCTTTTCAGTATTCCATCTTCTTGATGGGCTCGAAGTACACCACCATTCCAACCATTTGCACCACATATCCTCTTTCTTTGCCATTCATCGTTTGGTTGTAGTGTACTCGATTCTTGAGAACAATCGAATGCTCTCACATTCACTGGGCAAGTGAGTTCCGCTCTTGCAATGTTGTCGGCTTTTAGCTTGTCCACGATTTCCAATACCTTCTCCTCAGTGATCTCAACTATCTTACAGCTCTCTTGGTTTTCTCCTAGGCCTCTTGAATGTGCACTCAATCTATCTCTATGCATTTGAAGCACATATTGGACCTCTTCCCAAACCCTGGCTTCATACTTTGCCTCATCCAGACTAGCCAGTCTCTTCAACCTAATATATCGTTCGAGTTTCTCATCATTCAAGCCCACTAGGAATCGTCTTTTTAAGGTCTCCCTATCAGGTGCACTATTTCCCAACTTCCTCCCAATGGTATCCATTCGATCAATATATGTATAAATACTCTCGGTGGCCCTTTGGCATAAGTGGTCCAATTCTTCAGCTAGTTTATCTTCAAAACCCAAACCTCTAAACTTCCTCAAGAAGTTAGTTTTCAAGCAATTGTAGGTTGCTCTCTCTTGCACACCTAGGTTGGAATACCATTCACATGCTTTGCCTCTGAAAGTGGCAGGGAAGATGCACAATTTTCTACCGTCATCCAGTATTTCATGGGCACCACATATTAGCTCAAATAATTGAATGTGGGCATCAGGATCTTCATCAAGAGAACCTAGAAAGCGTGGAAAGTCACCAAGAGGAGTTGCGCGTCTCTCACCCATCTCTTTAACAAAACCCAAGGTAATTGTGGGGCAGAATGGCTGTGCCACACGATTGGGGCACCAAGCAAACTCATAGCAATCTCTCTGAGATGTGCTAAGCCAAAGTCCCACCGTGCGTGCCAAATGTTGGGCTTATGTGAAGCCACAGAGAAGGTGTTTTTCCACCGCTAATTTTCTTAGATTTCTATATTTGGGGAATTTTTACTTGCCCTTAGCTTGCGAACATGCGCCAATGCACTCCTTTTTTCGATCCCCAGTAGGATCGCCAAATGGATACGGTGTTGAGCCCGTAGAATGTGCAAATGATTGCCCCTATATCCAGCTATCTCTATGCAATTTCTCGTAACTTGCCAAGCTTATCTTACCCTCAACCACAAATCTTCACAATCAACTCACTTTGCCGATTCCCCGTAGGATTGCTAAATGTTGAGTTATAAGTTGGTCACAAACTTATTTTTGAGTATTATCCCACCCTTTATCTTGGCTCTATCGTCCAATTTTTCCACATGGATCTATAGGCACTGAAATCTATTTGAACGTGTAGGATCTCAAATTTGTCAATCCATGGTTCTTTTTCATTTGGAATCGCTTGGAAATATTCAATTCCTATACATGACTATTCATTATCTTATCCCTCTACAATAAAAAGTGTCCATAAAGCAAATGACTTTGATCTCTTGCAGTAAAACAAATCAGGTAATGCTATCATGTACCTGCATGCGCTAGACCATGTATCTCATGCGCTAGACCATGTATCTCTGTGCTCCTGCAATGAACCCTCAGCGGGCATATATCCAAACTAGAAGGCATACAAATTAGGTCACCATTACAGAAGGCGACTCCAAGTGGACGCGAGAGAAGCAACAACCACTAATTTAATTGATGGCAGAGGTATTGATGTCTTCAAGATGTGCCAATAACCTTCAGCACTTTTTCGAGTTTCTCTAACGAAGAAGACTGCCTATATCCCTCTACACCTACACAAAAATCAAGAAAAATCCTTCACGGGTTGACATTCCTAGGAACCTGCTAGCAAGGAAGCATGTTGCAATTTATCCCCCTTTGACCCTCCCCCTTCAAGATGACCCTTCCAGAATCCATGTTCCTGAGTTTTTGGACTCACACCTCAGTTTTGCTACACAGCCAATATCTCTTATTCTTTAGGGCCAAATTAGCACCATAATTGTATGGGCAACAATTCTTGTGGTATACTTGCCATTGACTATACTTTCAAGTCCAATAGTAGGAGGGCCCTTTACTGTTTTTCTCTCCATATGCATATTGCCTGTTCCTTTTCCTGAGAGTCCTCAGCCCGAAATGTTTCTCCCTCCTTTTTAGAGGGATCCAAGAGCTGACACTTCGAGTCTTCAATCATCGAATAATTGTTGCACACAAGAATATATCCACCTAAATCTCATGCCCGGGAAGTGGTTCACTCACACGCAAGGATCCAAACCTTTTGTTAGCACTGTTAATAGTATGTGAAGAAACTATGGTTTAATGCCCAAGCTTCAATGCAGCTATCTTCCAACTATGACCTTCCTAGATCTCAGTGTATCCACGCCTGCTGTTTTTTCCAAAACTCCCAAAAAACTCATACATATTATCCACCGATCCTTATAGACGACACTAGCTCTCGGTGTTCATGACTTGTGAATGGAAATTTTGAGGGAAATGGACATGAAAACCCACGCTAAACTTTAGATCCACTTCAGGTGCCCACAGACATTTGTAGCCAGTTAGACTGATGCAGGATCTATGGAAGGATAGCAGCAGAGCTGCTATGCGATGAGAGGAGCACCATAACACTCACATGATATTTAACACCAAACTAGATGACCTTGATAGTCATCAACAAAATTCAAGGATCAGATTTGTGTGCCATCTTTGTGTTAAGCCATGTCTAGAGTTTTGAAAGCCTTGATTGCATATTTGGTTTTGCGAGCTGGCAGAAACTTCCTTGTGCATATCTTTGGCCTTCTACACGGAGTTCCAAGTACACCCTTTTATGCAAATCTACTTCAACTTTCACCAATATTTATTCGGTCTCCATACATTGAATTTCTCTGATAGCATCGGGGGGTTCCTTTCCTTTGAATGCCTATAAAGCTATGCTTCTCAGCATCAGATTCCCCTTTCTTCATATCCCGATGATGGATTTTGGCCAACACATAACAGGCTTTCATAATTTCTGATGATGAAGCACCTCTATCCAGTCCAAGAAATTCATAATAATCCCACGAGTGGCATGTACTGCATCCCCACATATCACATTTGCAAGTATCTTATGGCACCCAAGGTGATAGAGATTGTCCGAATGGCAATAATACTTGTATAACAATATAACAATGAGGCTCTGCCCATAAACGTGGAATGCAGAATGCTTCGACCTCAGCCCATATGCTCTCTGATGTCTTCCCAGCATTCCTCCTCTGACGATACATTCAGAATACCACATTGTGTGGTTGTTCTACTACAAAGAGCATTAAATACGATTCAAAGTTCAGAGAGAAAACTCACAGTATGCCATCAAGTTCTCGTAGCTTATACGAAGAAGCCGCCCACCTCTCTAATGGAATGAGAGTCTCCTCCCTCGTGAAATGTCCAGATCCCCTTCCACTCTTGCCATTCTCCTCTGCTAAAAATGCTCGGCTTTCCCTTTCATCCTCCCAAAATCACTCCGAGTATCCCCCCCTTCCGGATCCTGCCTCCCCTTTTCTGCTACTATTCAGGAGCTCGAGAGAACGAGAGAGACACCCCCCCTTTTTTGTTTCCTCCAGTCCTACCAACAGCGAGCGACTCTTGTCCTCCTTCCTCCTCTCCTCTGTGCACGAAATATCTCCCTTCCTCGTTTGTCACCTGCACAGACACCACAAAAAAAGAAAAAAGGAAAAAACCACAGACAACTCCCCCGCGAGAGAGAGAGAGAGAGAGAGAGAGAGAGAAGAGAGAGAGAGAGAGAGAGAGAGAGAGAGAGTGGGGAAGGAGAGACGTAATGTTTTTTTTTTCTTTTTTTTTTTCTTCTTCCCTCCCCACTAACCCACTCCCCCCTGACACCCCACTCCCCCTCACTTATGCACGTGCACACTTTTTTTCTTTTTTTTTCTTCTTTGTTTTTTTTTTCTTCTTTTTAAATACATTTTTTTTTTAATTTTCCAATATTTTTTTTGTGTTATTTTTTTCTTTCTCCATTTTTTGTTTCATTTTTTTTCCTTCCTTTTATTTTCCCCTTGTTGTTTTCTTTGATTTCTTCTTTTAATTATGTACGTACCCCCTTTTTGATGCACAAAAGAGCAACTATTGAAGCGAGCACCAGCAAACCACATAAAGAAACAAGTGGATTCATGAACTGCTCACCCATGGACAAAGTTGCTACCACAATCGCACCTCATTCCTCCTTGCTGCTTTTGTTACCTCTTTCCTTGGTGCTCGTGTTGTACTGCTCCATGACATGATCTCAGAGATGGTCTCCACACCTTCTTCCCTCCTCCAAAATAGTAGATCCCCTAGAGATAGATACCTGAATGATTCTACATCTCCCTTGCAAAGTCTCCTGAAATGAATCAGCTACTCTGCAAATAAAACTATGTTGGTGCAAAAAAACAATAATATATACAGCTAACATACTCCCCTCCACTTATTTGCGACGTCGTCCCCGACAAGCGTTATGCACAACTCTCATGTTCCTGCAAAAGAAAAACATTTCAGTCATATGCACAAAACTGATCCAATCAATATTACCTTTGTCGAGTTTGGGTTCCCTCTTCGAGTCATTGGAGGGAATTTCGCTTACAAGAAGAAATCTATTACTCAACAAAAAATATTAGTAATACCAAGAATATCAAACACAAACAGATCAACAACAGTTCAAGGATCACATTAAGCAACCAATGAAAGTAAACACACACTTCTATATTATATTCCCATTTTTATCCCTTCTACATAATCAACCCTTCCTTGATTCATCTCTCTTCTCTTTTCTAACCTGGATAA
This sequence comes from Ceratopteris richardii, assembly GCA_020310875.1. Taxonomy (NCBI): domain Eukaryota; kingdom Viridiplantae; phylum Streptophyta; class Polypodiopsida; order Polypodiales; family Pteridaceae; genus Ceratopteris; species Ceratopteris richardii. The sequence continues at coordinate 143,071,361 of CM035406.1, forward strand.
CTCTCACATGTTTCCCATTCCCATTCCACCTATATCTTCTTCTCTTGCTTTTTCTTTTTCTATGCTCCGCACTCTCTTCTCTTCATCAATCAAATCCAACTTTTCAATCTTCACTAATTCATTCACTTCTCTCAAGATGTCCTGACCATGCACATGCATCGGCAAGAACCTCTCAAGTCTAACCTAGGTTTACTTGCACAAAACTGCCCGTCGTCGATGTGGTTCAAGATTTTGGAAGTCGTTGCACAACCCAAGAGTCCAAGTGCACAACTCCCAAAAGGCTCGCAAACAAACAAGATAGCTAGTACGATTAGATATCTGAAGTCAAAGTCTTCCATAGACATGCAATGAACTAATTTCAGCCAAGCTTGAGCTTTGATTTGACATGCTTCATCAGAAGTCCAAATCAACCCATATCCCCACAAGACATATATACATATTCCCATCTGAGCATCATGCTCTCTCCTCTCTTCTGTCCCCCCTCGAGAGAGGAATCTTCTTTTCCTTTTTTTTTCCTTTTCTCCTTTTTTTCCTCTTTTTTATTTTTTTTTTAAATTTTATTTATTTGCACGTGATGCACAACGCTAGCCCTATGCGAAACCGACGTCAGCTCGTGGCTTTGACCACCTGATCAAAGGGACTCGACCCGCCTATCGGCCCACATAGGCGCATAGCCACATACAGGTCGAGCCTACAACGAAAGTAGCATCAACTCGTGGCCTCGATCACCCGATCAAGGTTGTTCCACCCGCCTACTAGCCCATTGCAAGGCACCGACAACACACATATATACACAATTATTTCTTTCTTGTTTTTTTTTTTTTTTTTTTTTCAATTCCAGGTTTCAAGAATTAGGAGACAGAAGAAAGGGCTTTGTTTCCCGACCATCCCAACACATCACATACATGTATCCCCCCATGGACATCTTGATGAAGCATATCATCTCTCTGCTGCTACTCGAGCTAAAATCAAGCCACTACACTCTATGGTCAACTCTTTCCCTTAAGACCTGCACATACTAACCATCTCATCAATTTGCAACCTCAGAAAGTGTCACTTGGTCTCCTACATTTGCAACACAACTCGATCTGTCTATCCTCACACCTCAAATTTGCAATTCTAATGAAGCCAACCTTGGTTAGACCTAAGCTATCCTTGCGAATGGCATACCTAGTCAAACACATACTACCGTGAATCCACTTTTCTTTTTCTCTCAAGTTTTTCACTCAATCTCTTCCAATTCTTAAGCTTTCACTCTCTAAATGAACTCTCCCCTCCACTTGTATTCATTCTCGATCTTTTATAATGCTCGCTCTCTTTTTTTTTTCTCCATCTACTCTCATCTCTTCGACTCATATTTGACCTCCTCAATCATCACCTCATTTTTTTTCTACCACCTTCATCGTTTCATCAGCTTCCTCATTCATTTCTCCCAACAAGGCATTGGCTTGCAAACACTAGATAGGATCCCACCCCGCTTCATCTCCCTCTTCGTTAGAAACCACCCCTTGCCCTAACTTCTCCTCAAATCCACCGCATTCCAAACCTTCTCCAAAACCACCCCTAACAAAAGAATCATCACCTCACAAACTGCTCATATCCATGCCTTACAAACTCAATCCATCCTACTCTAGTGCTGCAACGCCAACATGCCATCGAGGACAAGACACATTCATCAACTGATTATCAATATCCTTCATCCTCTCTTTATTTGCACTCAACATTCTAACAGCCGTATCACTTCACCTTTGCAAGCTCATAACTCCCTACAAATGCTCATCTTCTTCAAAATGATCCTCTTCTTCAAAGCATGGGTTCATACGACACAACCACATATATCCCCATGTCTTCTTCTCGTGGTCATTAACTATATCACATAGATCATGACATTTTTGCTCATATGTTGCTACACCCCTACATTTTCTCTCTATCTCCTTGTACAAAGCATTCACCCGTTTTACAAATTTATCTTCTTTCATGATATGTTGATCTATTGTGAAAGCGTCTCTTCCATCAATTCTTCATCACTTTTTCTCACACATTTATGCTCCCTATTGTTTATTTCTTGAGCATGAGTCTTGGAATTTCCTTTCCTTTTCTCTCTTTGATCACCTATTGTGTTCTTGCAACCTTTCCTAAAGTCTCTAGTCTCACTGTTTGTGAGGGTCCTTTTCACTATTGGTGTTGTCGTGCTTACCTTGCTACTTTCTACTTTCTACTTTTGTGGTGGTTTTCTTTCCAGTCTCAATTCCATCTCCCTTTTCTTTCAACTCCCACACACTCGATCTCCATTAACTTTTTCTCTAGTCTTTAGTTCCTTCTTAGTCCTACGTTCTCCAATCTCGACATGTCGAGAGCTCAATCTCTCTCCGTTTTCTTTTGATGCTACCTTTTCTATTTATGTTCTTTCCATGTTTTGTACCTTTTCCATCAATGCTTCAACTTTTTGTTCTAATTCTTTGCGTTTCTCCATTTCACTCACGATTTCCTTTCTTTGAAGTTTTTGATCAATTTCCCATCTCTTGATCAACTCTTGAAATCCTTCATTTTCCTGCACTAATTGATCTATCCTTTTACTTTCCTTATCCCTTATGTTTTGTGTATCCTTAAACCACTCATGAGCCACTCTCTCTATGTCCTTCACTTTTTCTACTTGTTGCATCCTGTTTGTCTTTTCTTGTGCGAGCTTGCTCTCTAGGTGGGAAACTATATCTCTTAGCTTCTCAAGCTCGCATTCTAATTTTTGCACTTTGCATTGAAATCCCACATCCTTTAGGGCTTCACATTCTACTGCAGCAACAATTTGAGACGTTATGATTGCATCATTCTTATGCTCATCTTTATCCCTTGCATGCATGGGTTCTTGCTTCTTGGGCTTCCCCTCTCCACCGGTTCTTCCGTTGGATCTAATTATTTGAGCTCGAGGTACCACTCCTACCTCAGGAACACCTTGGTTAGCAATAATCTTTCTTCGTGGCTTTGATTGCACTTTGGATCTATACTCCTTGGGGAATTCAACTCTCATAAAGTTTGGACTAATACAAGGGCTTGTGGATACATTACCATTAGTGGATTTTGACACATTTGTAGTGTTCTCATCCTTTAGATGTTCCCTTATCCTATCATATCTATTCATAAGCGCAAACTCCTCGACCCTTGTAAACTTGGACATTCTCTAGCCATATGTCCCCTTTGATTGCAAGTCCAACAAACTAATCCCCTTGAGTCAAATTGCACTTTTTGTATATGTGGTCGTGGATTCCAGTTCATTCTTTTCAGTATTCCATCTTCTTGATGGGCTCGAAGTACACCACCATTCCAACCATTTGCACCACATATCCTCTTTCTTTGCCATTCATCGTTTGGTTGTAGTGTACTCGATTCATGAGAACAGTCGAATGCTCTCACATTCATTGGGAAGGTGAGTTCCACTCTTGCAATGTTGTCGGCTTTTAGCTTGTCCACAATTTCCAATACCTTCTCCTCAATGATCTCAACTATCTTACAGCTCTCTTGGTTTTCTCCTAGGCCTCTTGAATGTGCACTCAATCTATCTCTATGCATTTGAAGCACATATTGGACCTCTTCCCAAACCATGGCTTCATACTTTGCCTCATCCAGACTACCCAATCTCTTTAACCTAATATATCGTTCGAGTTTCTCATCATTCAAGCCCATTAGGAACCGTCTTTTTAAGGTCTTTCTATCACGTGCACTATTTCCCAACTTCCTCACAATGGTATCCATTCGAGTCAATATATGTATCAATACTCTCGGTGGCCCTTTGGCGTAAGTGGTCCAATTCTTCAACTAGTTTATCTTCAAAACCCAAACCTCTAAACTTCCTCAAGAAGTTAGTTTTCAAGCAATTGTAGGTTGCTCTCTCTTGCACACCTAGGTTGGCATACCATTCACATGCTTTGCCTCTCAAAGTGGCAGGGAAGATGCACAATTTTCTACCGTCATCCAGTATTTCATGGGCACCACATATTAGCTCAAATAGTTGAATGTGGGCATCAGGATCTTCATCAGGAGAACCTAGAAAGCGTGGAAAGTCACCAAGAGGAGTTCCGCGTCTCTCAACCATCTCTTTAACAAAACCCAAGGTAATTGTGGGGCAGAATGGCTGTGCCACACGATTGGGGCACCAAGCAAACTCGTAGCAATCTCTCTGAGATGTGCTAAGCCAAAGTCCCACCGTGCGTGCCAAATGTTGGGCTTTTGTGAAGCCACAGAGAAGGTGTTTTTCCACCGCTAATTTTCTTAGATTTCTATATTTGGGGAATCTTTACTTGCCCTTAGCTTGCGAACATGCGCAATGCACTCCTTTTTTCGATCCCCAGTAGGATCGCCAAATGGATACGGTCTTGAGCCCATAGAATGTGAAAATGATTGCACCTATATCTAGCTATCTCTATGCAATTTCTCGTAACTTGCCAAGCTTATCTTACCCTCAACCACAAATCTTCACAATCAACTCACTTTGCGGATTCCCCGTAGGATTGCTAAATGTTGAGTTATAAGCTGGTCACAAACTTATTTTTGAGTATTATCCCACCCTTTATCTTGGCTCTATCGTCCAATTTTTCCACATGGATCTATAGGCACTGAAATCTATTTGAACGTGTAGGATCTCAAATTTGTCAATCCATGGTTCTTTTTCATTTGGAATCGCTTGGAAATATTCAATTCCTATACATGACTATTCATTGTCTTATCCCTCTACAATAAAAAGTGTCCATAAAGCAAATGAATTTGATCTCTTGCAGTAAAACAAATCAGGTAATGCTATCATGTACCTGCATGCGCTAGACCATGTATCTCTGTGCTCCTGCAATGAACCCCCAACGGGCATATATCCAAACTAGAAGGCATACAAATCAGGTCACCATTACGGAAGGCGGCTCCAAGTGGACGCGAGAGAAGCAACAACCACTAATTTAATTGATGGCAGAGGTATTGATTTCTTCAAGATGTGCCAATAACCTTCAGCACTTTTTGGAGTTTCTCTAACGAAGAAGACTCCCTATATCCCTCTACACCTACACAAAAATCAAGAAAAATCCTTCACAGGTTGACATTCCCAGGAACCTGCTAGCAAGGAAGCATGCTAAAATTTATCCCCCTTTGACCCTCCCCCTTCAAGATGACCCTTCTAGAATCCATGTTGCTGAGTTTTTGGACTCACACCTCAGTTTTGCTACACAACCAATATGTCTTATTCTTTAGGGCCAAATTAGCACCATAATTGTATGGGCAACAATTCTTGTGGTTTACTTGCCATTGACTATACTTTCAAGTCCAATAGTAGGAGGGCCCTTTACTGTTTTTCTCTCCATATGCATATTGCCTGTTCCTTTTCCTGAGAGTCCTCAGCCCGAAATGTTTCTCCCTCCTTTTTAGAGGGATCCAAGAGCTGGCACTTCAAGTCTTCAATCATCGAATAATTGTTGCACACAAGAATATATCCACCTAAATCTCATGCCCGGGAAGCGGTTCACTCACACGCAAGGATCCAAACCTTTTGTTAGCACTGTTAATAGTATGTGAAGAAACTATGGTTTAATGCCCAAGCTTCGATGTAGCTATCTTCCAGCTATGACCTTCCTGGATCTCAGTGTATCCACGCCTGTTGTTTTTTCCAAAACTCCCAAAAAACGCATACATATTATCCACCAATCCTTATAGACGACACTAGCTCTCAGTGTTCATGACTTGTGAATGGAAATTTTGAGGGAATTGGACATGAAAACCCACGCTGAACTTTAGCTCCACTTCAGGTGCCCACAGACATTTGTAGCCAATTAGACTGATGCAGGATCTATGCAAGGATAGCAGCAGAGCTGCTATGCGATGAGAGGAGCACCACAACACTCACATGATATTAACACCAAACTAGATGACCTTGATAGTCATCAACAAAATTCAAGGATCAGATCTGTGTGCCATCTTTGTGTTAAGCCATGTCTAGAGCTTTGAAAGCCTTGATTGCATATTTGGTTTTGCAAGCTGACAGAAACTTCCTTGTGCATATCTTTGGCCTTCTACACGGAGTTCCAAGTACACCCTTTTATGCAAATCTACTTCAACTTTCACCAATATTTATTCGGTCTCCATACATTGAATTTCTCTGATAGCATCAAGGGGTTCCTTTCCTTTGAATGCCTATAAACCTATGCTTCTCAGCATCAGATTCCCCTTTATTCATATCCCGATGATGGATTTTGGCCAACGCATAACAGGCTTTCATGATTTCTGATGATGAAGCACCTCTATCCAGACCAAGAACTTCATAGTAATCCCACGAGTGGCATGTACTGCATCCCCACATATCACATTTGCAAGTATCTTATGGCACCCAAGGTGATAGAGATTGTCCGAATGGCAATAATACTTGTATAACAATGAGGCTTTGCCCACAAATGTGGAATGCAGAATGCTTCGACCTCAGCCCATATGCTCTTTGATGTCTTCGCAGCATTCCTCCTCTGACAATACATTCAGAATACCACACCGTGTGGTTGTTCTACTACAAAGAGCATTAAATACGATTCAAAGTTCAGAGAGAAAACTCACAGTATGCCATCAAGTTCTCGTAGCTTATACGAAGAAGCCACCCACCTCTCTAATGGAATGAGAGTCTCCTCCCTCGTGAAATGTCGAGATCCCCTTCCACTCTTGCCATTCTCCTCTGCTAAAAATGCTCAGCTTTCCCTTTCATCCTCCCGGAATCACTCCGAGTATCCCCCTTTTTTTGTGTGATTTTTTTCTTTCTCCATTTTTTTTTGTTTCATTTTTTTTCCTTCTGTTGAGCCCATAACAGTCATGTTGGTCAAAGTCAACAGGTGCAAAGTCAAAGTGCGTAAGTACAGGTGTCAAAGTGTCAAAGTGCACAGGTAGTGCACAATGAATTGTCCATAAAGGGTAAATTGGAGGAAATGGGTTGCAGGGTGCAGAGGTACTTTCTCTAATTTCCCTAAGGTTCAAAGTGTGTTTTAAAGTGTTTTGGAAGGTTCAGGTGAACCCCCTCTTATGTGCAAAAGTGAAGACTTAAAAGGAAACATGAAGGTATGTGAAGCGGCAAAGTGTACGCACAGGTGAAAGTATGGCCCCCCATTAAAATTTTTGGTTTTAGACTAAAGTCACTACATGACAAAACAGTGAGTCGTTGGCTGCCACTTGGGAGGACAATCTTGGGGCATCAAAGAGAGCACCAAGATACCATTGCAGTTAGGAGCGTACATGATCGACACACTCAAATCAAGGCAAGGGCCATTCTTGGACCAATCTTAGAGTAAGTAAGAGAGCATAGTCTAAGGAAGCAAGGGAGAGAAGTGCAAGAGTCACCAGTGCGACGACGCAGAGAAGTGGAAGTGAAGGAGTGCATAAGGAGTGCCTAAGGGATGGTGCAGAGAGCGCTAAGCTAGTCCCCCCCAAGTATCTCAAGGTCCCATTGCAGTGGGTGCGTGCCGACAGAAGGTATTCACTCCTCCCCCCTTTGTGGAAGCTTGGTGCAAGGTGTGCACAAGGATAAGCTTGAAGCAGGTGGAGGTCTGGTGCAGAGGAGCCGGCAGCAAGAAGACTTGGGATATTTGGTATTTTGTGATTGGGCACTCTGTGTGGGGTTGTGCACAGAGGTATTGGCTTGTATTGTACTTCAAACCTTGTAAGTGTCGTACTGTAATGTAATCAATCGGCAAAAGCTTCCAGGTGTATTTTCTCTTCTTGGTTCTTCCCCTTTTCTCCTACAAACCCTCAAACTCCTTCTTGTCTAAGAAGCCACCAACAAAATTTGGCGCGCCAGGTAGGGACTTCCAAGGAGATTTGAGCTTAGGAGAAACCAAGTGCTAAGCATAAAAGAGATCAAGTGTCGACAGAACCACAGTGCTACTTCATCAAACAAAAGGTAAATATATTCTTATCAAGTGTCTTACATTCAGTGGGCTATGAGCTGCTCATGACCGCAACCCGGTCCCAAGTATTGAGGGTCACCTGCAAGCAGACAAGGAGGAAGGTTGTTAGAAGGTCCCCCAGTCCTCTATCTTCCACATCATCAGTCAAGTCATGGCGGGTCAGGTAGACTTGGAAACTTTACTCTCTAGATTAAATATAAAGTTTCCTTCTTTCAAAGGCCTAGCTCAGGAGGATCCAGATGAACACATTAGAAGGTTTTTAGCACTATGTAAGACTAGAGGCCTAATGGGGAGGGAGGATGCTTTTTTTATTCTCTTCCCTGCCACATTAGAGGGATTAGCTGATAAGTGGTTCCGCCAGTTTGCTGAAAATCATTTTACAACTTGGGATGTGATGAAAGATGCTTTTAAAAATCAGCTCCAGCATGGCAACACCGCGGAGATTATCATAGAAGAGCTAGAAAATTTAAGATTAGGTCCAGGAGAAAAGTTCCCAGAGTTTGTGACTCGGGCCAAAGCACTAATGGCTAAATTGCCAGACCCACCCCACGATTTTTTTGTCAAGAAATGGTTGGCTAAGCCCCTACCAGTCGCCACCCAATGCAAAATAAAGGAGTTAGTGCTACCTACAGCCTCCATAGAGGAGTTCATCAGCACAGCCACACGCTTGGAACAGATAAGGTACCAGTATGGAGCTACCTCTTCCCAACCAACATATGGTACAGAAATGGAGGATCCAGTGATACAGCTAAGAAAAGAGTTGGAGAGCTTAAAGAGAAATAAGCCCTACAAAGAGGAAGAGAATGTTGTTGCTCAGTTGAGAAGAGAGATTGAAGCAATAAAACTCCAAAAGGAGGAGGAGGCCCAGGCAAAGGAAGTGGCTCAGTTGCGACAGGAGTTGCAGGAGCTCAAAGGATGTGGCATCAAGAGTGGACTTTGGTGTTCCATGTGTAGCAAGCAAGGTCACATAATAAGTGAATGTCCTCTGTTAAGTGTGAATTGTCAATTATGCAGGAAGGTTGGCCATGAGGCCCATGAATGCCAATCAAGAGGAATGCTTGCAACGACATACTGGACACAAGGAGGACCCCCAACACCAGCAAATGTGACGGCTGCTGCACCAAATCAAGGTAACAACTATAATCCTAGACAGAGGAATAACTTTGGAAATGGGCCTAGGAGGCCAATCATCTGTTTCAGATGTGGAGAATGTGGGCATTATCAAAGTAGGTGCACGCTACCAGAAAATGCCCCTCCCTGTAGGAACTGCCCTGATGCAAGAGACCATTATACAAATTGTTGTCCTAAGAATCAAGCCTCTTCCTCCGGACCCCACATTCAAATGATTTCTGTGCACAAGGAAGAAGTGTGTGATCCAATCAACGAACTATTTCCATCTACCAGGGTGGTGCAATTAGAAGAAATAACATCTTTGACTGTGCAAACAAGAAGCAAGGGGGAGGCTAAAGTTGAAATAGGACAAGAATCAAAGATTAAGGAAGGGAATCAAAATAGAGAAACATCTGAAGATAAAGTCACCACAGGTGCAGATACAAGTCAACAAGGAAATCTCATATGCACCAGTGAGGCCATTGGGAATGCCTTCAATAGGGCTCATGAGGAGCTCGATAAGTCAATTGGAGTCCAAGCTCTCAAGGAATCAGAGGCTTCAAAACTACTCAAGTCCATAAAGAAGGAGGTTAGTATTTTTGAATTAATAAATATGGATGGGAAATTCAGATCAGAGTTATTGCAGATAATTGATGAGGCTTCCACTACTAGTTTGGTGGCAAACACGGCGGTTTCACATAAAGGAAAAAGAGTAGGGGAAGCACCCCTTACGGATTATAAAAGTCCTCGGCTTACCGTATCAATCCAGGGTCATGAATTTCAAGGTGTTATTGTGGATGGTGGTTCTGGCATTAACTTGATGCCTGAACATACCATGAAAAAGATTGGACTCCACCCTTCAAGACCTGCAAATTTCACTGTTACTTTGGCAGACCAGAGCAAAGTGAGTCCCTTGGGGGTAATCCCAAAAGTTCCACTTGAAGTACAAGGTAATCTATTCATTCTGGATTTTGTGGTCTTAAGATTGCCCCAAGTTGAAGGAGGATTTCCTCTCTTAATTGGAAGACCTTGGCTGAGGCATGCCAGTGTCATTCATGATTGGGGCAAGGACACTATGTGGGTACAAAAGAAAGGACGGGAGCTGACACAGATTCATTTAGAAGAAGGCCCAGACAATCAAGGAAACACTAGTATGATGCAAACAGTTGGCATTTGCATGGAAACCGAATCGGAGGAACAACCCCAAATAGATTTTGAGGAAGAAGAGGATATTCTAAATTGGCTCCAAGCAGGCAACTCTTCCTCTTGTTTTGGAATGTTCTTAATAATTCTTGCACGACTGAAGGTTATGATGAAGATAAGGAAAAGGTCCAGGTTGATGAATTGGGAGAGCCCATCACAGACCACAGAAGGGGCAGGAAGACACCCCTCAAATACAACTTGGAGGAGGATGTGACAACCACAGATAAAGAAGTTTCTAAAGCTAAAAGCAAGGTAAAAAATTCTAGTGAAGAATGTTATTTCCCATTTCAAGAAATCCCTACAGGATGGGTGCAGGACAAAGAGGAACACATTGAAGTCTACAATACACCTGCTTATGAAGCAATGCACGAAAAGCTAGTAGAAGAAGACAAGGAAGCAGATGCACACAAAGATAATATGGTAGCGAGAAATCATGTCCAAGAAATACAATTAGGCACCCAAGACAATAATCAGCCAGTTTTGGTGGCCACTTGCTTGTCGAGCCACCAAGGGCTCCTTGAAAAGGTAAAATCATTCTTGACCCAGTATATAGATGTTTTTGCCTGGCATTATAAAGACTTAGAAGGAGTGCCTGCAACTTATGGAGAGCACAGAATCCCTCTAGTTGATGGAACCAAACCCATAAGAGGAAAGAGTTATAGACTTAATCCAAAATATGCTGAAGCTTTCTATGTGGAAATCCAAAAGATGGAGGATGCAGGAATCATCATTCCTGTTGAACACTCAGAGTGGCTCTCACCTATGGTTATAGTACCAAAGAAGAATACTAATAAAATCAGAATTTGTGTTGACTTTAGAGCACTCAACAAGGTGACCATTCCAGATGGTTTCCCTATGCCTTTTGTAGAACAGGTCATTGAAGAAGTGGCTGGGCATGCATTATATAGCTTTATGGATGGATTCAGTGGCTATAACCAAATATCAATACATCCAGAGGATCATGAAAAGAGTGCTTTTATCACACCTTGGGGAACATATGTGTATGTAAAAATGCCATTTGGGCTCAGAAATGCTCCAGCCACCTTTAACAGAACGGTCAATCTCATTTTTGGCCCCCTATTGCTGGAATCACTTAGAATCTTCATGGATGACTTCTCTTCGTTTTCAGGATCTCACAAGGAAACTCCTCTAGATTGTTTGGACCACCACTTGAGGCAGCTGCAGAATGTTTTCAAAAGATGCAGGCAGACTAAGTTAAAGCTCAATCCAAACAAATGTCATTTCCTTGTGACAGAAGGAACCCTCTTAGGACATGTGGTGTCGGCTAAAGGTATGGCCCCAGATCCTGACAAAATCATTTCTATATTAAAGTTGCCTAAACCTAAATCCCCTAAAGAGATTCAGAGTTTCTTGGGGCATACTGGATACCATAGAAGGTTTATAAAAATGTATGCAGAGATAGCCGGACCTCTGGCTAGACTTACAGGTAAGGAAGTACCTTTTAAATGGGAAGAAGAGGAGGAAAACGCATATCAAACGTTACGGTCAAGGTTAGTGTCTGCTCCTATTTTGGTCACACCTGAGTGGTCAAAAATCTTTCATATACATGTCGATGCCAGTGCCTATGCAGTGGGGGCAGTTTTGACCCAACCCAATGAAGCATTTAAAGTGGACAGGCCAATTCAATATGCCAGTAGAATCTTGACTAAGGCTGAAAGGAATTACAGTACTACAGAAAGGGAAGCCCTAGCAATGGTCTTTGCTGTCCAAAAATTCCGTCATTACTTACTGGGGGTAAAATTTATTATTATAACAGATCACCAACCACTAAAATACCTACTCAACAAACCACAAGCCACTGGTAGAATATGGAGGTGGTTATTGTTGTTCCAAGAGTTTGATTTTTCCGTAGTCCATAAACCAGGTAAAGAAAATGTTATGGCGGATCACCTATCCAGAATAAATATGATGAATCAAACTAGTGGAATCAATGATGACTTTCCAGATGCTCATCTGTTTGCTGTACAAGCTCAAGGTTGGTATTACGACATCAAAAATTTCATTAAAACTGGGTTGTATCCAGAAAAGGCTAGTGCTCTACAAAAGAAGAGACTGCTAATCAAGAGTAGACCATATACCTTCATTGAAGATAAATTGTATAGACAGGGCAAGGATGACCGGTTCAGGAAGTGTTTGGAAGAGGAAGAAGTGAGGGAAGTCCTTCACTCTGCACATGAAGGAACAGGTGGTGGGCACCTTCCAGGACATATTATGAGTCAGAGGATACTGGATGCTGGTCTATGGTGGCCTACACAATTTAGGGATGCAGATGAATGGGGAAAGGCATGTGACATTTGCCAGAGGTGTGGACCTAAGCCAACAAAGCAGAGACATAACCCCTTGGTTGTTTCCACTTCTTGGCAACCATTTGAGAAGTGGGGGCTAGATTTTGTAGGGCCCATCTACCCTCTCGCTTTTCCAAAAAGAGAAAAATATCTCTTGATAGCTACAGATTATGCGACAAAGTGGGCTGAAGCTATTGCCTCCCCCGATTGCACTGCACAAACTGTTGCCGATTTCATTTATAGTAGCATCATTTGCAGGTTTGGATGCCCATTTGAAATTTGTACAGATCAAGGTACACATTTTGTCAATAAGGTCCTGCAGGAAATCTTTAATAGGTATAGAATTCTACATAGGACTTCTTGTGCTTACTATCCAAGAGCCAATGGACAGGCTGAGTCGACAAATAAGGTTTTAATCTCAATGTTAAGAAAGGAGTGTATGTTGCAGCCCACTTCATGGGGCATTGCTTATCAAGGTACATTGTGGGCATACAGGTTAGCCTACAAAGAGGCCATAGGATATTCTCCATTCCAGCTAGTTTATGGCATATCGCCCATTGAGCCATTTGAATTTTTACATGGTTCACTTAAGATTGCATTAATGCAGGGCAGGAAGGATTGTGAGGTCTCTCAGAGGCTCGGAGCACTACATAAAGTGGAGGAGATTCGTCTACTAGCAACGAAACAATTGATAGAGACTCGGATAAAGAGGAAGGAGGCACACGATCGCCATCTGTGGAACAATAACATTGGAACAGGCATGTTAGTTCTTCTCCATAGACCTCATCTTAATACACAACTGAGAGGAAAATGGCTTCCACATTGGGAAGGACCTTATAGAGTCAAAACAATGCTAAATTGGGGTGCTGTGGAGTTAGAGACGCTGAAAGGAGAGGCCTTGCCACTCGTCAACATATCAAGGCTCAAGGCCTACCATCAACACACTTGAAGAAGTATGGATCACCTGGAACTGCAAAATCTGTCAAGGTTGTACATAGCTTTCTCATCAAACTTTGCTCAGTTTTAGTAGTTTTCTTTATAATTTTCATCCTCGATCCTAAGGTTTTTGAGCCACCTAGAAGGCATTTCGCAATCTCTGCAACAGTAAAACTTTTGGATAATTTTGGAAAATTTTCTAGCATTTTTAGCATTTTTTTTAGCAATTTTTATCCCTTTCCAAATTCTTTTTCTTGCCAAATGAGAGGAATAACGGAAGCTATCTGTGGGTTTGAGTGAGAAAAGTGGCCTCAACAAGTAAGGAATTTTTTTAAAAAAAATTTTGCAGATTTTTTTGGAATTTTTTGCCAATTTTTTGGATTTTTTATGTATTTTTTTCATAATTAACATTCAAAAAAAAAAAAAAAAACAAACAAACAAACCCCCCAAACCCCACCAACAAACTCCCCCCCCCACCCTCACCCACCAAAATCCCCCCCCCTCCCCGCCCCCCCGCCCCGCCCCCCACCGACCAAAACCCCCCCCACCGACCATCTGGCCACCACTCTGGCCTCCATCCCCGTCCACCACTCTGGCCTCCATCTCGACCGTCCCCGTCGCCCCCCTCCCCCCTACCCCTCGGGTCACCCTTCCCTCCATAACCCACCCCGTCTCTCGCGCACCACGCCCTATCTTGCCTTCCGCCCCTACCCATTTCCCGGGTAGTCAGCCTTTCGCGGGTTCCCTTCCATGCCTATCCATATCTAGTTCCTCGTTACATAGCCCCAGACCCATTCACCATGGTTCCCATCTTCCCGTTGCAGCACCACCTCCCCCGTCCGTGCCGACACTTTCCGATAGTTCTAGTGGCCGACCCGCACGTAGTTCCGGTAGTCATTCCACATCTCCGGTTCCTCGTCCACCCTCGTCCTCCATCGTTGACTATCGCGAACCATCTTCGACCTTATCCATCCGCCTGCATTTAGCCTTGCCTCCCATTCCGCTCATCGACCTCCTTCCCGAGGGTTGTTTGCATCAGGCCGGTCTGTGGCGACTGGCCTCCCTCCTCTTATCCGAGGCAGAAGGGTCCGATATTCGCACCGCCTTGCTTGACTTCCCTCATTTTCCCTCCGGTTCGCTTACCCCTGCGGTCATCGCTGCCGGCATAGGTTCTAGCATTCACTCGTTTCATGCTCCATAGTCCATTTACTCGGGGTTATCTCGGGAAGAGACCATCGCTTTCTGCATTTCATTATATGGCGTTGATGCCATGCCCACCCACTACCAGCTCGCTGTCCTTCATTCGTTCATCTTCTTCTTCTTATTCCGTAGTCCCTCCTCAGACCTTCCGTTGCACGATATTCATATAGCTGACCCCCTCTTCTATTTTCTACATGGCCGCCCATTTCCATACGGCACTCTCATGTTCCAGTCGTTCCTCCTGCGCTCTCGCCGCTTCCATACTGCCCTCCACCGGGGCACCCGTTCGTTCTCCGTTTATTCCGCCCCAGTGTTGGCTTGGTTATTTCATCTGCCTGGTACACAGCTCATAGCATCAAGCCGCACTCTTGACCCCACCCATCCTCCATCTATTGTCCATTCTCCCCATCCCCCTCCGCCGCCACCACTTGTCGTTTCCACAGCCCCTGGCACTCTTCCGCAGCCCTCTGTTCCCATCGCAGCCTCCACTCCCTCTCCCGCTCGCCGCGTCCGTACGCGGTTGATGGATTCCTTACCTACCCCTACCCCTGCCTCGACCATTCATTTCCACCCCTCGGCAGCTTCCTCACAACCCCCTTCTTCTCCTGTTATTTCCATTGAGTCCGCTTCCACCTCCCGTCATCCTACCTCACCCCCAGCTTCTCCCACTTACCCCTCGCCCACCCAGGCCCCACCCTCATCACCACCCGCCACGCAGCCTTCAGGCCCCCAGCCTTCCATTCCGGATAGCCTCGACGACGACCCACCATTTTTGGGCCTGCTGCGGGATGCGAGCCTCGTCGCGAGTGATGGTGCCGACGCAGCCCGTCTCTCCCTTGATTCTGTATCTGCGACTACTTCTCTTCACCAGCAGTATGCTATGACGATCGATCGCATTCGTGCTACTGCCACCGCTCAGTGGCAGACCTCACGGGATGCGTTGCAGGCTATGCAGCAGGACCGGGACCGGTATCGCGATGAGGTTGATGTCGCGACTCGCGCTCTCATGGAGATCCGCCAGCGTGCGTCATTAGGCATTTGCGATAGTCCTGCCTGTCGATTGGTCCGCCGAGAGCGCGATCACCTCCGCAGGTATAGGAGCAGGATTGCTACCTACACTCAGGAGGCAGCCATCATTCCCACGGCTCCCCCGACTTACCTCTGCCTCGAGATGCTGTTCCTCCCGGAGAGAGACCTCTTTCCCCGCCATTGCCATAGTCATGCTTCCCCTATCTCTCCACTCGGTTCTCTGCATTCACTCATACTTTGGTTACAGTTTCATCGGTTTTTTCCATCTCCTCATATTGTTGTGAGGCTTGGTGTAGGCTGCATCTCCTGATCCCTTTTTGGTTCCTTTGTCATTCCTTAGCTCATCCCTTCATTCTGATCGACAGCTCCCTACCAGTCCTTGGCACTTCATGTACTCCCCATGGAAGTTTTTTCCTTGTTCATTTCTGCTTTTATATGATTTATGGTTCGGTGTTCATGGTGTGTTCATTTTGTAATCTCTAGTTGATTATTGGTTATTTTATTCTGCTGACTGTGTACGATAGGATGGTTTTTATCTGGTTGGGTTGGGTTTCTTTCATCGCCTCCCTGAATCACTTCCTCTTTTCCCCCTCTGCCCTCCACCTGCCCCCATCTCCCCATCCTTTTTCCCCCCTCCCCTCTTCCAAACAAACCTCCATCCACCCCTGTCCCCGCCCCAATTTGTTGCGTACTCTCTGGTGCTTTCTACGATGCTCTTGATGGTCTTAGTTGCTGCAATACTGACCTCTTTCCTTTTCATCCTCTCTTGTCAGGATGTCCTATCTGCTATGGGTTTGGCTGTAGCTCTCCGGGACGGAGAGCCCATTAGGTGGTGGGCAACTGTTGAGCCCATAACAGTCATGTTGGTCAAAGTCAATAGGTGCAAAGTCAAAGTGCGTAAGTACAGGTGTCAAAGTGCATAGGTAGTGCACAATGAATTGTCCACAAAGGGTAAATTGGAGGAAATGGGTTGCAGGGTGCAGAGGTATTTTCTCTAATTTCCCTAAGGTTCAAAGTGTGTTTTAAAGTGTTTAGGAAGGTTCAGGTGAACCCCCTCTTATGTGCAAAAGTGAAGACTTAAAAGGAAACATGAAGGTATGTGAAGCGGCAAAGTGTACGCACAGGTGAAAGTATGGCCCCCCATTAAAATTTTTGGTTTTAGACTAAAGTCACTACATGACAAAACAGTGAGTCGTTGGCTGCCACTTGGGAGGACAATCTTAGGGCATCAAAGAGAGCACCAAGATACCATTGCAGTTAGGAGCGTACGTGATCGACACACTCAAATCAAGGCAAGGGCCATTCTTGGACCAATCTTAGAGTAAGTAAGAGAGCATAGTCTAAGGAAGCAAGGGAGAGAAGTGCAAGAGTCACCAGTGCGACGACGCAGAGAAGTGGAAGTGAAGGAGTGCCTAAGGGATGGTGCAGAGAGCGCTAAGCTAGTCCCCCCCAAGTATCTCAAGGTCCCATTGCAGTGGGTGCGTGCCGACAGAAGGTATTCACTCCTCCCCCCTTTGTGGAAGCTTGGTGCAAGGTGTGCACAAGGATAAGCTTGAAGCAGGTGGAGGTCTGGTGCAGAGGAGCCGACAGCAAGAAGACTTGGGATATTTGGTATTTTGTGATTGGGCACTCTGTGTGGGGTTGTGCACAAAGGTATTGGCTTGTATTGTACTTCAAACCTTGTAAGTGTCGTACTGTAATGTAATCAATCGGCAGAAGCTTCCAGGTGTATTTTCTCTTCTTGGTTCTTCCCCTTTTCTCCTACAAACCCTCAAACTCCTTCTTGTCTAAGAAGCCACCAACACCTTCGTTTTATTTTCCCCTTGTTTTTTTCTTTGATTTCTTCTTTTAATTATGTACGTACCCTTTCTTTTGATGCACAACAGAGCAATTACTGAAGCGAGCACCAGTAAACCACATAAAGAAACAAGTGGATTAATGCACTGCTCACCCATGGACAAAGTTGCTACCACTATCGCACCTCATTCCTCCTCGCTGCTTTTGTTACCTCTTTCCTTGGTGCTCGTGTTGTACTGCTCCATGACATGATCTCAGAGATGGTCCCCACACCTTCTTCCCTCCTCCAAAATAGTAGATCCCCTAGAGATAGATACCTGAATGATTCTACATCTCCCTTGCAAAGTCTCCTGAAATGAATCAGCTACTCTACAAATAAAAGTATGTTGGTGCAAAAAAACAACAATATATACAGCTAACATGTACCTCAATGTGCTTAATGTGAGCATGGAACACAGGGTGTTCCTCACAATTGCCAATGTGCTCTGACCCTCAATAAAGATGGTGGTGGCAAAAGACTGCCAACACCCAAATCAGCCTATTAAAGCTTCCTTATACTCAGCCTGACAACTAGAAGTGGCCACAACAGGGTCCTTCTTGCTCAACAAGGATATGCATGAGCTACCAAGCATGAAGTGAAAACCACTAGTGAACACACAAGTGTCAAAGCAACCAGTCTAGTCAGAGTAAAAAAAAATCATGTAACCTAGTGGTAATGATCCCCCTAGGATAACACAATCCAAATACCTGGGTACCACTCAAGTAGCAAAAGATGTGCTTTACCGCCTACCAATGCTTGACACCTAGGCAATACATAAGCTTGCTCATATGTGAGACAACAAACAGAATATCTCACAGATTAATGCATAAGTAAATCAAGCATCCAATAGCCTACTGATAGAGAACAACATCAAATGCATCTACAACATCATGAAAACGCAGCCATAAACCTCTTTCCATAGGAGTGGCAATAGGTTTATAGTCTTCAAGGCCAAAATGCTACAATAATGTGTCAATGTATTTTGTTTGAAAACATCTATTCCATCATCAACTTGCATAAAGTGAATGCCAAAATAATGATGCAAATGCCCCAAATCTGATATCTCAAATGAGGCATGTAAATGAACCTTAAAATCAACGGTTTTTTGTGGAATTTGCACTTGCTCGCATTGTGCTTGATCTCACACATCCACCTCCATTGTGCTCATCCTGTGCTTTTTGTCTCTCCGCTCACACATTCACCCTCTACTCTTTCCACACACACACACACAGAGAAAGATCTCACTCTCCACACACACACAAAGACCTCTTTCTCTCTCTCTCTCTACACACACACATTTCTCTCTCTCTCTCTCTCACAACTTGGTAAGTGATGCACACACTCCTTCACCCTCTCTCTTTCTCTATTTGTTTTTATTTCCTAATTTCTCTTTCATTGATTTGTAGGATCTTTTTGGCATTGGTTTTTTGTTTGACGAGAGATGAAATTAACTATGCTTTGACTAGTGATCCGAAGGAAATTATATTGATGTAAGTGATTTACGTACATGCATGTATTTTTTTGTTCTTTATTAGAGAGAGAGAGAGCGAGAGAGAGAGAGAGATAGATAGAGAGATGAAAGAGAAACAGAATTGAAATTAATGTTGGCTAACATCTAATGTTGGTTTTAGAGCATACACACACATATCCACACACACTCACATGCATACATACACACACATGCATGCTCATGCATATGAATACATACACACATGCATATGCATACATACATACACACATGCATACACACACATATATACATACACACACATCTGCATACACACACATACATACACATATGCAAACACACACACTCACATGCATACACACATAAGAGACACACATACACATATGCACATACACTCACATACACACATACATACAATTTTTCACACATACACACATAGACACACACGTATATACACACACTCACATGCATACATACACACTGATGCATATTCATGCATATGCATGTATACATACACACATATACATATACGCATTTACATTGTTTACTCTCTTTGTCCAAGGGAAAGTGTTGTACATACACGGATATTTTGCCTAATTTCCGTACACTATGTCACTTTATTTTGCTTCCGACCCACAACTATCCTTAAATCTATCCTCCTTGGGATCTCCAATAGAAGCATCGGAATGAGCAACCACTTCCTTTTCACTCTCAACCTCTCGTATTTTTCATATACTCACACGCAGCCGTCACAACCCTCACACACCCTTTTCACCTACTCTTTCTTTTTCTCTCACTCACACTTCTCTTACACCCAAAGTTCAAACACACACATGCACTTACACACCCATACACACATTAACCCTCTCACTTTCTTGTTCTCTTTCTTCTTCTCACACACTCTCTTTCACATACATATACTCACACATGCACTTTCATGCACGCACTCGCACATATATATTCAACCATACACTCATCTTCCTACCAACTCCTTTTTCGGTAACTTCCTCACTCATTCTCCTTCACACACACACTTATATATTCCCACATCATCGTTCTCCCATTCATGCTCATGCCCTTTTTACCACACACCCCCCTTTACACCCTCCTTCCTTCTCACATCCAAACCCCTAGACCCCCTTCCCCTTCTACATAAACATTCACATATGGTTTTGCCAATTCATGCCCATAAAATTTCATGGACAATTGAGTCGACAATGAATCGAAATTTCCCTTGAAGCACTACACTGCCATGTGGGCTTCATGGTTTATCCCCCTTGCACCGGACACAACATACGAAGCATCGTTCTGTAACCCAACTACGCTAAGATTTTTCTCTCTCATACTACAGCCATTATATAACGTCATCACGTTAAACTTGCAGTTCACAAACCGACTTCCTACATTTCTCCCCCTTAATACTTGGTTAAGGAAGCATATCTCTTGATGTGCAATTTAAAACATCCTCCCTGTTTGAACTCTCTACATGCACATATCACTGGTATAAGCAAGTCAATCATGGCCTCTATCACTAGGCTATGTAATGCGTCAGTGAGCCAAGCCAAATGTTACCCCTTCTGAGTATATATTTTTTTTATGCTTTTGCTTCAATTTGGATTTTCTGTTGCACTTAAGCCTCTGCACATTATAAATCACAAGTATTCCAAAAATATAAGAACTCGTACTTTAGCGCATCACGCTATACAATAGGCATATAATAAGCATGTCTTTGGTTTAAACATCAGATTGTAACCCCCCCCCCAACATGCAACACAAATACAACCTTGCACAGTTATATAGAAGCAACCTTCTCCGAGGTAACGAAACCAGAAAATACTAGCACACCGTACACTCCAGGGAGATGAGAGAATCATAAAATAAACAAAAAATTATTATCCCTCTTCCATGTAAATGTGCACTCATGTAAATGCACCCATAGAGCAGCACATCACCGTTGAGGTAAAAGCATCAATCCCAAGCTATCCTTGTTAACTGCACACAATAAGTCTCCTACACCTGACTCTTTCCTTTTTGCAACCCACAAACACCCAAGTTCAACTACAGTGTTACTACCGTACAAACAGATAAATCCCAAGTGCAGTATGACAACACTCCTCACCTTTTTGTTATGGTTCTGATAAGTTATTCCAGTTTTGGGTATGCAAAATCAGGGGCAACATCACAACTAGTTGCCTTCCCAAGATGGGAAACATATATATATGAAGGCGATAACATATAGTCATCACATATCCATTATGAATTGAATCAGTTCAAGAACTTACACCATCATATGAGCCATACTCCTCGTGCAGTTAAAAGAGACATCCGGCATAGTTTATGTTGATGCTTGTTGATGGCAAGTGAGCCTCTTCTCAACCCGTGGACACTATCCTTTGCTGCATAGAGTAGGTACAGATGAAGAGACTTTCCTTCTCCCCTTCTGCTCGACTTCTCGTCTTCAGCAGGCTCAAGACTAATTTTCGTATTCCCTTGATTATGGCTTGCGCACACCGGAAGAAGCCGTCCTTTCCTTCTCTGTAGGTGGGTGTTTTTTCTTCTCCTTCTGCAAGAACAGAAACCCTCCAAGAGGAAGCTTCCCCTTGTTTTTTGTCCTGCAACCCTCGTTAGAGAGGCCGTCTTGATACTTGTCCCAGATCCATCTTGTCCTTCAAAGTCGCTTCCCTCCCAGCTTCCATTCTCTCCAAGTCTCTAGAATGTTCCCTCGTATCTGTTGGCCTATCGAAAGAAGAAAAACGACCCTGGTATTCCTCAAGAATAGCTCAAACAGACCTTCCAGCAATCACGCTTGTCCCTCTTCTGTACATAGCAGACCACGCCAAGAGAATCCCTTCCTCCACGAACTTCCCTTGCTGCTCTCCTTCACGAAACCCGAACTGTCGTTGTTGACCAAAAGCGAAGAGCAGAAAAAACTTGAAGCCCAGAATCAATAATCCCCAAAACCTTGCAGAAGGAGAGAGAAAAACTCTCGGTGTCCCCCCCTCTATTGTATGCTCTAGTTCTCGTCTACGTGACCTTCTCCCTCAACTCCTCTCGTGCCGATCGGTGTCCTCAATGAAAATCCTCACATGTCTATCATTTCGTGCCTTGCATAATACAGAACACGAGGATGAGAAGTAGCGCTTCTCAGGGACATGCCGCCATGTTTGAGCTCCTTCTGCAGCAGCTGAACGTTTGCTTCTCCTCTACACAAACTAAAGTTGGAATGGAAAAAGCAGTGATGATCGCTCATTCCCGAGCTCCCCTTCAACTTGGAGAAGACACTGAGAGCCAGCCCTCAGCTCACCTTGGGGAAGTCATTGAGATCTGGTGACTGTCCAATTTCCTTCCCTCTCTATCCAACTTTCTCCTCCCTTCACGAACAGAATAACTCCGCCCCTTCTGTTTGTATGAGATTTTTACTATTCCCAACAATGAACCAGTAACTGAGTCGTCACCTTCATTTCTCTCTAGTGCTACTGCGCGCCATTCCTCTAAAGAGTTTTCCTTTATAGCCCATGACTGCATAAATGATGTTCATCTCCATCAGCATTTTGCAACCTCATGCGAGAAAATTTCCTCCTTGAAAAAGGCGAAAAACCTTTTCTCGCCTGTGCTCTTCTCTCTCTAGGCTTCGACTGGACAACAGCCCCCAATTGCAGCAGGACTTCCCTCCTTCCCCCTTGAGCACCAGCAGCCCTCCGTAGACAAGTGAGAGAGCCCTCCCAGCTTTTCCCCCCTTCGCTCGTGTTCCTCCTCCTCCACAAAAAATGAAGCCGACTCCCCCTTTTCGTTTCTGTCTTGTTTCACACCCCGCGGAGAGAGGTATGCCCCATAGCCCCCCCCGCCTTTTCATTCTCCCGCTTATCCTCATTGTTTCGAAGCATTCTCCAAGCAGATAGCGTTCCCAGATGGAAACGTCCCCACATTCAGCCCACTCCTTCTGATGCCTGCCATGCACACTCTTTGTGACCACACATAGAGCCAATAACCTCTTCGTGACGAGGGTGGCCCTGATCTGCAGCATGCCTCCAAAAGGAAAGGGCCTGAACTACCTTTGGCAGCTTCTCTGGTGTACCTGCAGATCAGAAAACGGAAAGGAAAAAGCAAAGGTGGTTTTCCCCAAAACTTCTATGGTGTAGAAGTTCACACGCCTGATCAATAATTTTTCTTCAGTATGTAGTTACTGACAAGGACAATAGCCCTCCCTTTGACAGCCTTGAAGGATGACTACCCCTCAGATAATCAGCACAACCGACTGCCCAATATCCACATCAGTCTCTTTTACCATTGATCATGGGTAAATTGTCTGTTTCCCATAGTGCCCATGAGAGCCACCAGCCTTTGAAGCCTTTAAGGCATTGTCCTGATCAATATTATCGAATTGTATTTTGGGTAGACTATCAAGTGCTTCCTCATTATGTCCAGGCTTGACAACTGCAGCTATTAGTGCATTCCAACCAACAACATTGCGAACATGAAGCTTAGCCACCACTTGTCGAGCCTTGATGAGTAAACCACACTTTGCATACATGTCAACTAGGGAGCTCTAATGAGGGCATCCCATGCCACCACATCTCTTTTCTTTCCACAACACCCGCCTCCCAGCCACATTGATTGAAGTCAATTGCTATCGACCAACATCTTTTTGTTGCACAATACCTGCACTCGTACGTACACTTTGCAAAATAGAAGCCTATTAGTGCACAAAAACCAATAGTTTATTCGGCCAACATACTCCCCTCCACTTATTTGCGAAGTCATCCACGACGAGCCCAATATGTTCCTGCATTGAAATCATCCAACATTTGCTTCATCACTCAATAGAATACAAACCTTTATCTTGCATGCCTGTTCTCTTCTTCCTCAATCTAGCACCTGCAATCACCCTCATACAATCATCGGTTAGTACCAAAATCCAATCATTCCACTTACCATCTTTGTCCATCTTCTCACATCTTCATCAACATGTCCACGTGTCTGCAAACTTCATTAAAACATTAGAACCTTTCTTCATCAAATCACAATTTGTACAACCAAAATGAAAAGTCAATCATATCCTTCATCCACATCACACATATATACTCAGCACACACATCATGATCCCGCATCACACATGCATTCTCGTCACGCATAACACACATGCGAGCAAAAAGCCCATCCACATTCCCTCTTGTCACTCTTCTCGGCTGTTCGTTCAACACATCACAAATCTTGGTTCCACATGCATACTCGACACATTTTCCACACACACCATATATAATCAAAATCATTCCCCACTTCCATTTTTTATACTCTTCTTGGCCATACGATCGCTTTCCTAATTTCTTTTTCTCGTTTCTAACTGAGTTCTCTCGCCGATTTTTCATTCCCCTTCTACCTAGGGTTTCCACTACCCGCTTTTCTTTTCATCGACTCTTTGTTCTTTTTTGGCTTTTCAACTAAATTCTATGCTAGGTCACCACCACACCTCTTGAATTGATGGACACGTGGCAAAGACCACTCAAACCTTAACACGAGCTTACTCCGACAAGATCGCTCATCGCAGACATGCTTCAGGACATCGCAAGTAGTTGCACAACCTAAGAGCCGAAATAAGCACCTCCCAAGATTTCGTAGACGAACAAAGTCACTAGCATGCTTGGATCCCTCGAGTCCAAGTCTTCCACAAACACATCATAGCCAAAACCCTAGCCGAGCTTAAGCATCGATTTGACATGCCTCATCAAGAGTCCACACATTCCCACATCCCCACAACACATACACATACTCCCATCCGAGCATCATGCTCTCTTGCCTTTCTTTTGTCCCCCCTCGAGCGAGGAATTTTTCTCATTCATCTTTTTTTTTTCCACATTTTTCTCTCTTCTTTCATCATTTTTTCACATATTTACTCACACTTGCCGGCCTACGCCAAAGCTAGATGCGACTCGTGGACTCGACCACCCGATCAAGTTTATTCCACCCATCTACCAACCCAACGTAGCGCACGACGCACACACTGCTAGCCCTATGCGAAACCGACATCAGTTCGTGGCTTTGACCACCCGGTCAAAGTGGATCCACCCACCTATCGACCCACATAGGCGTGTAGCCACATGTACACATACACAAACATATAGATTTCTTTTTCTCTTTTTTTTCTTCCAAGATCCCGAGAATTAGGAGACAAAAGAAAGGCCCTTTTTCCCAACCCAACTAATCATGACACACATATACATCCCCCGTGGACATCCCAATGAGACACATCTCCTCTCTGTTGCAACTCAAACCAAAATCCGACCATTAATGCCATGGTCAACCCTTCCTCTTAAAATCCGCACACACTAATTACTTTGCCGACCTGAAACCTCAAAAAGTGTCACTTCAGTCCTAAGTGTACAGCCAACTCGATCCGTCCGTCTTCATGTCTCTGATTCGCAATTCCACAAAGCAAACCCTAATCAGACTCAAACCGTCCTCACCGACATCCATCTTCTCATCTATTTTTTTATCTCCAACCTCTGCCTCACAGAGATTCCACCTGACTTGATAGATGCCATGGAAAACTACCATTAGCCGTTGTACCTCTTAGTGCCTCAAGCCTCGCCACTAGGTCTCTTAATCTTTGTTTGTTGTGCTCAATATCACTCTAATACTGGAACAGGTCAGAGTCAATGTTTCGGAACCGATTCCATATTTTCTCCATCTCTCTCACCCTTTTTGCACTTCCGAGGGGAATATCCCCCCTCTTCTCAACTCGAATGGTCAACTTCTCGACTTCCTCTCTAATCGATCTTTCCTCCCAAATCCTACTTATATTTTCTTCATCCAAATCATCTACCTTCTTCAATAATTCATTCTTCGTCCTTTCTAACTCCGTTCCGAACGCATCCAACCTATCCAACATGGCTTTCAGCTCTCCTTCCATTTTTCCTACTTTCAGGTCCTCCACTTGTCCTCCCGTCTCATCATCTTTCCGATTCATCCACCTATCGAGCTTGCTACTCAGCCTTGCATTCTCTTTCTCTACCCGTTTCATTTTCTCATCACTCTCTGCTTGGGCACTTGTCATTCTTTCTAACTCCAGGTGGAACTCCTCACACGCCTTACCCGCTTGATCACTGTATCTATGGATTATGCTTTGTACCTTCTTGATTTCATGCTCCATTCCTTCGACTCTCCTCATTAGGTCATCCTCGTCTCTTGAGAGCTCTTCTTCGATTGCAACTCCAAAGTAGTCGGCTATCATCAAGCCGGATCTCAAGTCCAAGACCATGTTTTCACTCTCAGGCCTCACAAGATCTTTCCTCAAGCTTTTTTTTACTCTTTTCCACTCCTTGTTTTTGCTTTTCAACACTCGTACTTGCTTTTCCCAAGTTCCTAGGACCTCTGCCATTTTCACTTGATTTTCCTCTAATCACTATATTTTGATCCTCTCGTTATCTCGCTCCACATGCAACCAATTGACTTGACATTCCAAGCTCTTCACAAGTTCTACCAAGTCTCGATCATGAGATCTAGTGTCCTTGCTTTCACTTGCTCTCACAGTCTCCGTCGACGAAGTAATTTCACCCTTGTCAACTTCCACATACAAAGAGGATAAACACCTATCGGATTGATTCGTTGCGACCTTTATGTCAGTCACCTCTTTTGAGCCACACATGTGCTCGCATAGTCTCTTTTCCCCGCAGTCCGCACATGTGGGGACAAAATCCAATGGGGTGCATACACGAGGGCAATATTTGGCTATATGCCCAATCTGCTCGCAACACCAGCATCTCACATAATTTGATATCGGGCCAAATTGCCACCCTCGGTTCACATGATGTCTCATGGTCGGATGATAATATATCCATCTCCTATTTTGTCCAAAATTCGGTTGCCTCATGTTGGCCTTCTCAAAACCACATGCTTGCTTTTGTTGGGCCATTTCTCTAATGAAGGTCAAAGAAGATCTGGGATCGACTTGGCTGTGCCACACGATTGGGGCACCAAGCAAACTCGTAGCAATCTCTATGAGATGTGCTAAGCCAATTCCCGGCAGACGCACCAAAATGTTTACTCTCTTTGTCCAAGGGAAAGTGTTGTACGCACATGGATATTTTGCCTAATTTCCTTACACTATGTCACTTTATTTTGCTTCCGACCCACAACTATCCTTAAATCTATCCTCCTTGGGATCTCCAATAGAAGCAACGGAATGAGCAACCGCTTCCTTTTCACTCTCAACCTCTCTTATTTTTCATATACTCACACACAGCCGTCACAACCCTCAGACACCCTTTTCACCTACTCTTTCTTTTTCTCTCACTCACACTTCTCTTACACCCAAAGTTCAAACACACACATGCACTTACACACCCATACACACATTCACCCTCTCACTTTCTTGTTCTCTTTCTCCTTCTCACACACTCTCTTTCACATACATATACTCACACATGCACTTTCATGCACGCACTCGCACATATATATTCAACCGTACACTCATCTTCCTACCAACTCCTTTTTCGGTCACTTCCTCACTCATTCTCCTTCATGCACACACTTATATATTCCCACATCATCGTTCTCCCATTCATGCTCATGCCCTTTTTACCACACACCCCCCTTTACACCCTCCTTCCTTCTCACATCCAAACCCCTAGACCCCCTTCCCCTTCTACATAAACATTCACATATGGTTTTGCCAATTCATGCCCATAAAATTTCATGGACAATTGAGTCGACAATGAAATTTCCCTTGAAGCACTACACTGCCATGTGGGCTTCATGGTTTATCCCCCTTGCACCGGACATAGCATACGAAGCATCGTTCTGTAACCCAACTACGCTAAGATTTTGCTCTCTCATACTACAGCCATTATATAAGGTCATCACGTTAAACTTGCAGTTCACAAACCGAATTCCTACATCTCTCCCCCTTAATACTTGGTTAATGAAGCATATCTCTTGATGTGCAATTTAAAACATCCTCCCTGTTTGAACTCTCTACATGCACATATCACTGGTATAAGCAAGTCAGTCGTGGCCTCTATCACTAGGCTATGTAATGCGTCAGTGAGCCAAGCCAAATGTTACCCCTCTTGAGTATATATTTTTTTTATGTTTTTGCTTCAATTTGGATTTTTTGTTGCACTTAAGCCTCTGCACATTATAAATCACAAGTATTCCAAAAATATAAGAACTCGTACTTTAGCGCATCACGCTATACAATAGGCATATACAATAGGCATATAATAAGCATGGCTTTGGTTTAAACATCAGATTGTAACCCCCCCCCCCAACATGCAGCACAAATACAACCTTGCACAGTTATATAGAAGCAACCTTCTCCGAGGTAACGAAACCAAAAAATACTAGCACACCGTACACTCTAGGGAGTTGAGAGAATCATAAAATAAATGAAACATTATTATCCCTCTTCCATGTAAATGCACCCGTAGAGCAGCACATCACCGTTGAGGTAAAAGCATCAATCCCAAGCTATCCTTGTTAACTGCACACAACAAGTCTCCTACGCCTGACTCTTTCCTTTTTGCAACCCACAAACACCCAAGTTCAACTACAGTGTTACTACCGTACGAACAGATAAATCCCAAGTGCAGTATGACAGCACTCCTCACCTTTTTGTTATGGTTCTGATAAGTTATTCCAGTTTTGGGTATGCAAAATCAGGGGCAACATCACAACTAGTTCTGTTCCCAAGATGGGAAACATATATATATGAAGGCGATAACATATAGTCATCACATATGCATTATGAATTGAATCAGTTCAAGAACTTACACCATCATATGAGCCATACTCCTCGTGCAGTTAAAACAGACATCCGGCATAGTTTATGTTGATGCTTGTTGATGGCAAGTGAGCCTCTTCTCAACCCGTGGACACTATCCTTTGCTGTGTAGAGTAGGTACAAATGAAGAGACTTTCCTTCTCCCCTTCTGCTCGACTTCTCGTCTTCAGCAGGCTCAGGACTAATTTTCGTATTCCCTTGATTATGGCTTGCGCACACCGGAAGAAGCCGTCCTTTCCTTCTCTGTAGGTGGGTGTTTTTTCTTCTCCTTCTGCAAGAACAGAAACCCTCCAAGAGGAAGCTTCCCCTTGTTTTTTGTCCAGCAACCCTCGTCAGAGAGGCCGTCTTGATACCTGTCCCAGCTCCATCCTATCCTTCAGAGTCGCTTCCCTCCCAGCTTCCATTCTCTCCAAGTCTCCAGAATGTTCCCTCGTATCTGTTGGCCTGTCGAAAGAAGAAAAATGACCCTCGTATTCCTCAAGAACAGCTTGAACAGACCTTCCAGCAATCACGCTTGTCCCTCTTCTGTACAGAGCAGACCACCCCAAGAGAATCCCTTCCTCCACAAACTTCCCTTGCTGCTCTCCTTCACGAAACCCGAACTGTCGTTGTTGACCAAAAGCGAAGAGCAGAAAAAACTTGAAGCCCAGAATTAATAATCCCCAAAATCTTGCAGAAGGAGAGAGAAAATATCTCGGCATCCCCCCCTCTATTGTATGCTCTAGTTCTCGTCTGCGTGACCTTCTCCCTCAACTCCTCTGGTGCCGATTGCTGTCCTCAATGACAATCCTCACATGTCTATCATTTTGTGCCTTGCATAATACAGAACACAAGGATGAGAAGTAGCGCTTCTCAGGGACGTGCCGCCATGTCTGAGCTCCTTCTGCAGCAGCTGAACGTTTGCTTCTCCTCTACACAAACTGAAGCTGGAATGGAAAAAGCAGTGATGATCGCTCATTCCCGAGCTCCCCTTCAACTTGGAGAAGACACTCAGAGCCAGCCCTCAGCTCACCTTGGGGAAGACATTGAGATCTGGTGACTGTCCAATTTCCTTCCCTCTCTATCCAACTTTCTCCTCCCTTCACGAACAGAATAACTCCGCCCCTTCTGTTTGTATGAGATTTTTACTATTCCCAACAATGAACCAGTAACTGAGTCGTCACCTTCATTTCTCTCCTGTGCTACTGCGCGCCATTCCTCTAAAGAGTTTTCCTTTATAGCCCATGACTGCATAACTGATGTTCATCTCCATCAGCGTTTTGCAACCTCATGCCAAAAAATTTCCTCCTTGAAAAAGGCGGAAAACCTTTTCTCGCTTGTTCTCTTCTCTCTCTAGGCTTCGATTGGACAACATCCCCCAATTGCAGCAGGACTTCCCTCCTTCCCCCTTGAGCACTAGCAGCCCTCCGTAGATAAGTGAGAGAGCCCTCCCAGCTTTTCCCCCCTTCGCTCATGTTCCTCCTCCTCCACAAAAAATGAAGCCGACTCCCCCTTTTCGTTTCTGTATTGTTGCACACCTCGCGGAGAGAGGTATGCCCCATAGCCCCCCCCCCCCTTTTCATTCTCCCACTTATCCTCCTTGTTTCGAAGCATTCTCCAAGCAGATAGCATTCCCAGATGGAGACGTCCCCACATTCAGCCCACTCCTTCTGATGCCTACCATGCGCACTCTTTGTGACCACACATAGAGCCAATAACCTCTTCGTGACGAGGGTGGCCCTGATCTGCAGCATGCCTCCAAAAGGAAACGGCTTGAACTACCTTTAGCAGCTTCTCTGGTGTACCTGCGGATCAAAAAACAGAAAGGACAAGGCAAAGGTGGTTTTCCCCAAAACTTCTATGGTGTAGAAGTTCACACGCCTGATCAATAATTTTTCTTTAGTATGTAGTTACTGACAAGGACAATAGCCCTCCCTTTGACAGCCTTGAAGGATGACTACCCCTCAGATAATCAGCACAACCGACTGCCCAATATCCGCGTCAGTCTCTTTTACCATTGATCATGGGTAAATTGTCCTTTTCCCATAGTGCCCATGAAAGCCACCAGCCTTTGAAGCCTTTAAGGCATTGTCCTGATCAATATTATCGAATTGTATTTTGGGCAGAACATCAAGTGCTTCCTCATTATGTCCAGGCTTGACAAATGCAGCTATTAGTGCATTCCAACCAACAACATTGCGAACATGAAGCTTAGCCACCACTTGTCGAGCCTTGATGAGTAAACCACACTTTGCATACATGTCAACTAGGGAGCTCTAATGAGGGCATCCCATGCCACCACATCTCTTTTCTTTCCACAACACCCGCCTCCCAGCCACATTGATTGAAGTCAATTGCTATCGACTAACATCTTTTTGTTGCAAAATACCTGCACTCGTACGTACACTCTGCAAAATAGAAGCCTATTAGTGCACAAAAACCAATAGTTTATTCGGCTAACATACATACACACACATATACATACACACATGCATACATACATACACACACACATACATACATGCATGTACACACATATACATACATGCACATACATACACATATGCACACACATATACTTACATGCATATATACACACACACACACACACAACTGACACACGTATACACACACATAGACACACATACACATAGACACACATGTACATACACACATGTACATACACACATATACACACATATACATACATACACATACACATACACATAGACAGACATAGTCACATACACATATATATACACATGCATACGCACATACACATACACATACACACACGTATACATACACACACATGTTTTAGAGTTAGGATTTTAAGGTTTTACGTTCATGCACACATGCATACACACATATACACACATGTACAAATACACATCTATATACACATATACACACATATACACACATATACACACATATACATGTTTTAGGGTTAGGGCTTTAGGACTAGGGTTTTAGGGTTTTACATACATACACACATGCATACATACATATACACATATACACACATATACACATATACACACATATACACAAACACATATATATACAGAGATACCTACATATACATGTTTTAGAGTTAGGGGTTTAGGATAAGGGTTTTAGGGTTTTACATACATACACACATGCATACACACATACACACATACACGTTAGGGTTTTAGGACTAGGGTTTTATGACTAGGTTTTAAGGGTTTTACATACATACAAACATGCATACACATATATACACATACACACACATATACATACACACAACACACATATACATGTTTTAGGATTAAGGTTTCAAGGTTAGGGTTTTAGGGCTTTTACATACATACACACATGCATACATGCATATACACATATGCACACATGTACACACACATATATATACACACATGCATACACACACATACACATACACACACATCACATATACATTCACACATATACATACACACATATACATGTTTTAGGGTTAGGGTTTTAGGTTTAGGGTTTTTGGATTTTACATACATACACACATGCGTACATACATATACACTTATACATATATATACACATGCATACACACAAATACACATACACACATGTCACATATAGATATAAACATACACACATATTCATACATGAACACATACACACATATACACATGCACATATTCATATACACATATGCATACACACATGCATAAACTATTATACACACATGCATACACATATACATACACATATGCACACACATATACATACACACATGCACACATATACATATTTTAGGGTTTTACTAGAATGCATCGAACAAGGTCCAAAAATATGAAATTTTGTACATGATTTTTGTTAGAGTTTGAGGTTTGCTGAAGCACGTAAACAACACAAGAAAGAAGAAGAAGCTTGCAACACAATAGGCAATACTGAATGTATTACCAAGAGAACGTACAAAGATAAGTGACCCGTTAGGGCTATAGGCATATATACAAGCAAGGGGAAAAACCTCCTAAAGAGGGAAAAAAGAGTATCAGTGGTCCAGGTGTGTTCACACACATCACTACCTAAATATATCAACAAATCCCCCTTGGGAGTGATGTGGTGAACAAGGAGCTGACACTCATGTATAAGGAAGTGCCAAGCTATGTGGAATCAATCCATAAAAGAAAGTAAGCCCAAAGCTTTTTGGAAAGCTTCAAACTTCTCCCTAGGCAGAGCCTTTGTGAAAAGGTCTACAATGTTCTCTGTGTGGGGACATATGCCAAACTGATCTCTCGAATAGAGAACCCCTCCCTGACATAATGATAGTGTACCTCAATGTGCTTAGTGTGAGCATGGAACACAGGGTTCCTCACAATTGCCAATGTGCTCTGACCCTCAATGAAGATGGTGGTGGCAGAAGACTACCAACACCCAAATTAGCCTGTGAAAGCTTCCCTATACTCAGCTTGACGACTAGAACTAGCCACAATAGGGTCCTTCTTGCTTAACAAGGATATGCATGAGCTACGAAGCATGAAGTGAAAACCACTAGCAACTAGTCTAGTCAGAGTCAAACAAAGCATGTAACCTAGTGGTAGTTGTTGATGCGACGAAAAGTAAAAAACTTAGCTGCGGATTTGTCACACCACAAGAACTAAGCTAAAGTGATGTTAGAACACCTCTATAATCATCAATAGCTTAGCAACCTTCTGAAAACTGAAAACTTTATAATTGTATTTAGTGAACTACAAAAATTCACTTTACAAAAACCTTTGCCTTCTTACAGGCTTCAATTCTGATCTGGTTTACTTCAATCTTTATTTTTTGTTTGCTTACTGTTAGAAATTTTTCCGTCACTTAGATATGCCAAAACTGTGTTTTGAATTCTCGCCAGAATATCACTGGAGCTTCACCGGACTGTTACCAGACTATCACTGTAATCTTACCGAAATCTTACCGAAATGAACTGCAATTCTGTTTGTAGTTACTTCAAATGTTTGTAATTGAAGTAATGAAGTAATACATGAGCTTCCTTTAGTGAATGATTTTTATCTGAAGTTTGAAAAAAAACTTCACAAGTTTTTGAATGCCTTTACTATCAGACACAGTACTATGCATACATGCCCCGTTTTCACAAAACTCTTTTGATCAGTTTGTGGTTAAGACTACTAGCTTCAAGATAAGCTATCTCTCATGAAAAAGTTTACACTATACACTGAGATCTAACTTGTAGAAATACCGTAAAATGTGTACTGAGAAAACTGTAACTGTTAACTAACTTTCACAGTAACATGAAATCACTTAGATTTCTTCACACAAAGAGAATGCGCTCAAATCCTTCCACATAAACATGTGTTTTCTATCAGAGAAGATGTGTACAAAAATGGCTTGGCCTCACTTCGCTCATAGCCATGGAAAACTCTCCTATTCTGAGTAGTTCTTCCTTACCATCTCTCTCAGATTTATTGTCCGACTGTTCAGGTTCTATTATTCATCTCTACATATGCGCACTCTCTAAGCCTCTCTCTTTGGCTATCTCAGACTTTCTGTCTCTCTCCTTTCTCGGCTCTACTACGGCCTCTCATCTCTCTTATTATGATCTTCTAACTCATATATATATACAAGTTTGTTTCGAGATTCAAAACTCGTAATTCTGGAAGTTTCTGTGAACTATATTACAATCATGAATTTGTCCCTTCACTAAGGCTTGCTTTTCTGAATGCTTTGTTTCTGCTTTTCTTCGTCTTTCTTTGTCCTTCATATGTCTTCATGTCTTTATGTCTAATTTGTGAGTGAATCTCCAACAGCTCCCCCTCAATCACTAATTAGCATTCTCTAATCTTTCATATATCCTTCTTTTCTTTTATTCGTGCCATTTCTTTGAATCTGCTTGTCTTTACTCCATCCAATCTCTTTGTCAGAATATCTGCAATCTGATCTTTTGTAGGAGTGTATACTATTTCAATCTCTTTCGCCATTACCTTTTCCCTCAGGAAATGATATTGAATCTCTATGTGCTTTGTTCTTGCATGAAATACTGGATTTGCTGCAAGATACAACAAACTCATATTATCTCCATGTATGATAGGTATACCTTGATCAATACCCAAGCTTTTGAACAAGGTCTGCATCCATATCACTTCTTTAGCTGCTTCCACAAGTCCTTTATATTCAGCTTCAGTTGACGATAAAGCCACTATATGTTGTTTCTTTGAACACCAGCTGACAAGCTTATCTTCTAGGTATATCATATACCCATGTGTTGACCGTCTGTCATCTTGACTTCCTGCCCAGTCTGAATCACTGTATGCTCTTAGCTTTATATTTTGATGTAAAAGGATAATATAATCCTTCCTTTATTGTTCTTTTGATATATCTAAGAACTCTTTATCCTGCAACCCAATGTTGATCCTTCGGACAATGCATGAATTGTGAGAGAACTCCTACTGCATAACTAAGATCTGGTCTTGTTAGCATAGCATAAATCAAGCTTCCCACTAAAGATTGGTACTTTCTTATATCTTTAAACTCTGCACCATCATATTTGCCGAGTTTATGATTGACCTCAAGTGGTGTTGAAGCTTCTCTGCAATTGTCCATGTTAAACTTCTTTAGTAGGTTGAGAAGATACCTTTCCTGCAAAACATATACACCATGATCTGTATGCCTTTGAACTTTGGTATCCAAGATCATTGAGATACTTTACAACTCTGTAATTCCAAGCTCTTGGAGCTTGCTTCAATCCATAGAGTGCTCTTCTTAATCTGCAAACATGATTTGGGTAACTGGAACTTACAAACCCTTCAGGTTGTTCCATGTAGACCTCATCTGATATATATCCATTTAGAAATGCATTCTTTATATCCAACTGACTTAGCTTCCATCCTTTTGATGCTACTATAGCAATCAATGTCCTTATGGTTGACATCTTTGCCACCGGACTGAATGTCTCATCATAATCTATGCCATGCGTCTGAGCATAACCTTTGACTACCAGTCTAGCTTTGTATCTGGCTATTCTTCCATCTGCAAGTTTCTTGACTTTGTAAACCCATTTATTTCCAATCACTTTCTTACCATTTGGTTTTGGAACAAGTTCCCAAGTCTTGTTCTCTTCCAGCGCATTGAACTCCTCCTTCATTGCTTCTTCCCATTGTTCCTTACCTTTTGCTTCACTGTAATTCTGAGGTTCTTCATCCTCCTTTACCAAGTAAGCATTGTTTTTCTTAGTCAAATAAGAAGTATCATAGGAATACCTTGTTGGTTGTTTCCTTAATCTATTTGACCTTCTAGGTTCATACTCTTCATGTGTATTTGAATACACTTCTTCATCAAATCTCGGTCCATCTTCATTTCTCATAATTGATCCAAACCTGGATGTACTTGCCTGCATATGATCTTCATCTCCATTTACCTGCATATGCGATTTACCTTTTTCATTTCTTCTTATTTCTTCTTCAATTGTTTCATCATTATGCTCTTTATCTGCATACCAACTCTTCTCTTCATCAAATGTCACATCTCTGGAAACAATAAACTGTTTGGTTAAAGTACCCCATAACATATAACCCATCTGTTTTTCATCATATCCGATGAACACGTATTTTTTAGCTTTTGGTTCAAGCTTATGTCTGAATTGTGATGGTTCATAAACATAAGCTACTGATCCAAACACTTTGCAATGATCAAGTGTTGGTTTCTTACCCCACCAAGCTTCATAAGAGGTCATTCCATTTAAAGCTGCACATGGTAATTTGTTTACAAGATATGTGGCTATATTTACAGCCTCAGCCCAAAGATAGTTTGGAAAATTCTTTTCTTTTAACATTTCTTTGGCAAACTCAACTAGAGTTTGGTTTCTCCTTTCTGCCACTCCATTTTGTTGCAGTGTATACCTGCAAGCTATTTCTCTTTTGATACCTGCATTCCACAGATAATCATTGAATTCTCGAGAAAAATATTCTCCTCCTCCATCAGACCTTAGTCTTTTGAGTTTTGTCCTATAAGTCTTTCAGCATATGCATGAAAATGCTTGAAAAATCCAAACACTTCTGACTTCTCTTTCAAAACATAAAGAGTTATACATCTTGTTGCATCATCAATAAAAAGAACATAATACCTTGATCTACTAATAGATTCTTCTTTTGTTGGTCCCCATACATCTGTATGTATGAGTTCTAGCAAACCATCGTGTTTGTAACCATTCTTTTGAAATGGTAACCTGTGTGCTTTTCCCATCTGACAGGCTTCACATTTGTGAATCATATGTTGATTCTTCATATTCGGTAATCCTCTTACGAATTGTTTCTCCACCATAGTTCTGATTCCTTTATCATTAAAATGTCCTAACCTCTTATGCCAGAGGTCTAATTCTGTAAAAACTTCATCACCATGTGTGATCAAAGCTTGACCAACATTCCCTTGTACTTTAAGAGTAAAAAGTCTACCTTCCTTTTTACCATAGACAATTTGATTGTATCCATTCTCTGGATCTTCGACAAATACTCCTTCATTTGTAAACCTGACTTGAAAACCTTTTTCTATTATCTGTCCTATGCTGATCAGATTCTTTGGGATTGTTGGAACATACGAAACATTTGTTAGCAGGTTAGCTCCATTCTTACACTTTACTTTTCCAATTGACCGTACATTATGTTTTGTGTTATCACCTGTTTGTACTGTATGATTTGAAATACCTCCTTCCAATTCTGATAACAATTCTATATTTCCTGACAAATGATTTGAACAACCAGAGTCAATATAGAATACCTTTAGATCTTCATTCTCTAAACACACTTATCGAATTCCTCATCAACGTCATATGATTGTCATTCTGTGTATCATTTGCATAGTTGTAGTAGGTAGTATTGTGAGACTGATTCTGTCCCCAACTTCTTGCTCCACCTCTACCATATCCGCCTCTTTGACTTTGTCTACCTCTTTGATATCTTCCGCTTCTGCCTCTGCTATTGTTGTTCTGATTCTGACTTGATCCTTGAGAACTATGCCAGCAATCATGAGCCAAATGATTGCTTAATCCACAGATCCAACAAGACTTCTTGTTGTTATTCTGATTACCTCTTCCTTTTGTATTACCTCTATTTTTACTTCTGACATTACCTCTTCCTCTTGCATAATTTGCTTGAGTAGTCATCTCTTCTTCATCTTTTTCTTTTCCTTTGTCACCTTTCTTCTTACTCTTTGCGTACATAGCAGAACTATGTCCTTTATCCATCTGTCTTCAAATCTTCCTCACATGTTAGCATTAATCCAAGCAACTGATTTAAATCTGGTACAAAATGATTTAATGAAAGTTCAGTTGAGAGTACGAAAGGTTTCCACCTTTCATCTCCTCTCAGTCCTGCAAGCACTTGTGCTATTAACCTGTGATCTTCGATATCCTCATCAATAGATCCAAGACTGTCTGCTAAGTCCTTCATCTTAGTGACATAATCACTAATGCTTTGACTTTGCTTTTTCTTGAACATTGTAAATTCTGACCATAAGCTAGCCTTTCTAGCTTTGGTAGTGTTTTGGAAATGATCTTCCAATGCACTCCATATGTCTTCCGCTTTCTCCAGACCTCTAATATGTGGTAGTAGATGATCTGTAATGGTATTATAGATATAAGCTCTTGTCGTTGCATCTTTCTTCTGCCACAATTTTAAGGCTTCTAACTCTTCTTTCTTCGATTGACTGTCGTCTCCAAAAGTAGGCTTCTTTCCTTCTCCTGTAACATATATAATTAAGTCCTTACTCATAAGTAAGGCTTCCATTCACATTACCGATGCAGGATATTTATCTCTGTCAAATTTTTCAATAGAAATGTGATCTGCCATAATCTTCTTGTTTCTGTTACTGCCGGTGAGTATATCGTTAAAGGATTTTACCTTTTGGAAAGCTTTACCCTTGAGAATGACTTTGGAATGCTTCTGTGATTCCGTTTTTTGTTGATTACCTCAGCCTTCACCTTCCTTATGAAGAATTCTTTAAATTCTCTTGTGTCTTCACTTCCGTTTACTCTTGAGGACCTTTCTGCTCTGATACCACTTGTTGATGCGAAGAAAAGTAAAAACCTTAGCTGCGGAATTTGTCACACCACAAGAACTAAGCTAAAGTGATGTTAGAACACCTCTATAATCATCAATAGCTTAGCAACCTTCTGAAAACTAAAAACTTTATAAGTATATTTAGTGAACTCCCAAAATTCACTTTACAGAAACTTTTGCCTTCCTACAGGCTTCAATTCTGATCTGGTTTACTTCAATCTTTATGATTCTTTGTTTGCTTACTGTTAGATATTCTTCCGTCACTTAGATATGCCAAAATTGTGTTTTGAAAACTCACCGGAATATCATCGAAGCTTCATCGGACTGTTACCGTAATCTTACCGGAATCAACTGCAATTCTATTTGTAGTTACTTCAAATGTTTTTAATTGAAGTAAGGAAGTAATACCTGAGCTTCCTTCAGTGAATGAACTTTATCTGAAGTTTGAAAAAAAACTTCACCAGTTTTTGAATGCCTTTACACTCAGACACAGTACTATGCGTACATGTCCCGTTTCACAAAACTCTTTTGATCAGTTTGTAGTTGAGACTACTAGCTTCAAGATAAGCTATCTCTCATGAAAAATTTTACACTATACAGTGAGATCTAACTTGTAGAAATACCATAAAATGTGTACTGAGAAAACTGTAACTGTTAACTAGCTTTCACAGTAACATGAAATCACTTAGATTTCTTCACACAAAGAGAATGCGCTCAAATCCTTCCACATGAACATGTGTTTTCTATTAGAGAAGATGTGTACAAAAATGGCTTGGCCTCACTTCGCTCATAGCCATGGAAAACTCTCCTATTCTGAGTAGTTCTTCCTTACCATCTCTCTCAGATGAATTGCCCGACTGTTCAGGTTCTATTATTCATCTCTAAATATGCACACTCTCTAAGCCTCTCTCTTCAGCTATCTCAGACTTTCTATCTCTCTCCTTTCTTGGCTCTACTACGGCCTCTCATCTCTCTTATTATGACCTTCTAACTCATATATATAAACAAGTTTGTTCCGAGATTCAAAACTCGTAATTCTGGAAGTTTCTATGAACT
Organism: Ceratopteris richardii; assembly: GCA_020310875.1. Taxonomy (NCBI): domain Eukaryota; kingdom Viridiplantae; phylum Streptophyta; class Polypodiopsida; order Polypodiales; family Pteridaceae; genus Ceratopteris; species Ceratopteris richardii. The sequence continues at coordinate 143,111,198 of CM035406.1, forward strand.
ATATTACAGTCGTGAATTTTTCCCTTCACTAAGGCTTGCTTTTATGAATGCTTTGTTTCTGCTTTTCTTCATCTTTCTTTGTCCTTCATATGTCTTCATGTCTTTATGTCTAATTTGTGAGTGAATCTCCAACAGTAGTGATCCCCCCAGGATAACACAATCCAAATAGCCGGGTACCACTCAAGTAGTGAAAGATGTGCTTAACTGCCTACCAATGCTTGACACCTAGGCAATGCATAAACTTGCTCATATGTGAGACAACAAACTGAATATCTAGTAGAGTAATGCATAAGTAAATCAAGCATCCAATAGCCTACTGATAGAGAACAACATCAAATGCATCTACAAGATCATGAAAACTCAACCATAAAACTCTTTCCATAGGAGTGGCAATAGGTTTATAGTCTTCAAGGCCAAAATGCTTCAATAATGTGCCAATGTATTTTGTTTGAAAAGATCTATTCCACCATCAACTTGCATAAATTGTATGCCCAAATAATGATGCAAATGCCCCAAATCTGGTGTAGGCATGTAAATCAACCTTAAAATCAGCCGTTTTATGTGGAATTTGCATGTGCTTGCCTTGTGCTTGATCTCACACATCCACCTCCATTGTGCTCATCCTATGCTTTTTGTCTCTCCGCTAACACATTCACCCTCCTCTCTTTCCACACACACACACATAGAGAAAGATCTCTCTCCACACACACACAAAGATCTCTCTCTCTCTACACACACACATTTCTCTCTGTGACATCTTGGTAAGTGATGCACACACTCCTTCACCTTCTCTCTTTATTTGTTTTCATTTCCTAATTTCTCTTTCATTGTTTTGTAGGATCTTTTTGGCATTGGTTTTTTTTTTTAATGAGAGACGACATCGACTATGCTTTGACTAGTGATCCGAAGGAAATTACATTGATTTAAGTGATTTATGTACATGCATGTATTTTTTCATTCTTTATTAGAAAATACACATATGCACACACACACACATTCTCATGCATACACACATAAGAGACACACATATACATATGCACATACACTCACATACACACATACATACAAGTTTTCACACATACACACATAGACACACACATATATACACACACTCACATGCATACATACACACTCATGCATATTCACGCATATGCATGCATACATACACACATATACATACACACATGTACATACACACATGCATACATACATACACACACAGACAAATAGATACATGCATGTACACACATATACATACATGCACATACATACACATATGCACACATATATACTTACATGCATACACACACACACAAGAGGCACACATATACACACACATAGACACACATACACATACACACACATGTACATACACACATATACACATACGCACACATATACATACATACACATACACATACACATAGACACACATAGTCACATACACATATATATACACATGCATACACACATACACACATACACATACACATACACATACATATACATACACACACATGTTTTAGAGTTAGGGTTTTAAGGTTAGGGTTTTAAGGTTAGGGTTTTAGGGTTTTACGTATATGCACACATGCATACACACATATACAAATACACATATATATACACATATACATGTTTTAGGGTTAGGGCTTTACGACTAGGGTTTTAGGGTTTTACATACATACACACATGCATACATACATATACACATATACACACATATACACGTACACATAGATATACACAGATACATAGATATACATGTTTTAGGGTTAGGGTTTTAGGATAAGGGTTTTAGGGTTTTACATACATACACACATGCATACACACATATACACACATACACATATATAAACACATACACACATACACATGTTTTAGGGTTAGGGTTTTAGGATTAGGGTTTTAGGATTAGGGTTTAAGGGTTTACATACATACACACATGCATACACATATATACACATACACACACATATACATACACACAACACACATATACATGTTTTAGAATTATGGTTTCATGATTAGGGTTTTGAGATTAGGGTTTTAGGATTAGGGTTTTAGGGTTTTTACATACATACACACATGCATACATGCATATGCACATATGCACACATGTACACACACATACACACACACATACATACATACATACATACATACATACATACATATATATATATATATATATATATATATATATTATATATATATATATATATATATATATATATATATATATATATATACAAACACACACACACACACATATATATATATATATACATATATATATATATATATATATATATGGATACACACACATACACATACACACACATCACATATACACACACATATACATGTTTTAAGGTTAGGGTTTTTGGATTTTACATACATACACACATGCATATAGACATATACACATATACATATATATATATACACATTTATACACACAAATACACATACACACACGTCACATATACATATAAACATACACACACATTCATACATGCACACATACACACATATACACATGCACACATATTCATATACACATATGCATACACACATGCATAAACACATATACACACATGCATACACATATACATACACACATGCACACACATATACATACACACATGCACACACATATACATATTTTAGGGTTAGGGTTTTAGGGTTTTACTGGAATGCATCGAACAAGGTCCAAAAATATGAAATTTTGTACATTATTTTTGTTAGAGTTTGAGGTCTACGGAAGCACGTAAACAACACAAGGAAGAAGAAGAAGCTTGCAGTACAATAGACAATACTCAATGTATTACCAAAAGAATGTACAAAGATAAGTGACCCGTTAGGGCTATAGGCATATATACAAGCCAGGGGAAAAAACCTCCTAAAGAGGGAAAAAAGTGTCTCGGTGGTCCTAGTGTGTTCACACACATCACTACCTAAATATATCAACAAATCCCCCTTGGGAGTGATGCGGTGAACAAGGAGCTGACACTCATGTATAAGGAAGTGCCAAGTTATGTGGAATCAATCCATAAAAGAAAGTAAGCCCAAAGGTCTGTGGAAAGCTTCAAACTTCTCCCTAGGCAGAGCCTTTGTGAAAAGGTCTACAATGTTCTCTGTGTGGGGACATATGCCAAACTGATCTCTCGAATAGAGAACCCCTCCCTCAAATAATGATAGTGTACCTCAATGTGCTTAGTGTGAGCATGGAACACAGGGTTCCTCACAATTTCCAATGTGCTCTGACCCTCAATAAAGATGGTGGTGGCAAAAGACTGCCAACACCCAAATCAGCCTATGAAAGCTTCCTTATACTCAGCCTGACAACTAGAAGTGGCCACAATAGGGTCCTTCTTGCTCAACAAGGATATGCATGAGCTACCAAGCATGAAGTGAAAACCACTAGTGGACACACAAGTGTCAAAGCAACCAGTCTAGTCAGAGTAAAAAAAAAGCATGTAACCTAGTGGTAGTGATCCCCCTAGGATAACACAATCCAAATACCCGGGTACCACTCAAGTAGCAAAAGATGTGCTTTACCGCCTACCAATGCTTGACACCTAGGCAATACATAAACTTGCTCATATGTGAGACAACAAACTGAATATCTGGCAGAGTAATGCATAAGTAAATCAAGCATCCAATAGCCTACTGATAGAGAACAACATCAAATGCGTCTACAACATCATGAAAACTCAGCCATAAACTTCTTTCCATAGGAGTGGCAATAGGTTTATAGTCTTCAAGGCCAAAATGCTACAATAATGTGTTAATGTATTTTGTTTGAAAACATCTATTCCATCATCAACTTGCATAAATTGAATGCCCAAATAATGATGCAAATGCCCCAAATGTGATATCTCAAATAAGGCATGTAAATGAACCTTAAAATCAACAGGTTTTCTGTGAAATTTTCACGTGCTCGCATTGTGCTTGATCTCACACATCCACCTCCATTGTGCTTATCCTGTGCTTTTTGTCTCTCCGCTCACACATTCACCCTCTTCTGTTTTCACACACACACACATAGAGAAAGATCTCACTCTCCACACACACACAAAGATCCCTCTCTCTCTCTCTCTACACACACAGAGGCATTTCTCTCTCTCTCTCTCTCACACAACTCGGTAAGTGATGCAAACACTCCTTCACCCTCTCTCTTTCTATATTTGTTTTTATTTCCTAATTTCTCTTTCATTGTTTTGTAGGATCTTTTTGGCATTGGTTTTTTGTTTGACCAGAGATGACATCAACTATGCTTTGACTAGTGATCCGAACAAAATTACATTGATGTAAGTGATTTACGTACATGCATGTATTTTTTGTTCTTTATTAGAGAGAGATATAGAGAGAGAGAGAGATGAAAGAGAAACATAATTGAAATTAATGTTGGCTAACATCTAATGTTGGTTTGGGAGCATACACACACATATCCACACACACTCACATGCATACATACACACACATGCATGCTCATGCATATGAATACATACACACATGCATATGCATACATACATACACACATGCATACACACACATATATACATACACACACATATGCATACACATGCATACATACACATATACATGCACACACACACTCACATGCATACAGACATAAGAGACACACATACACATATGCACATACACTCACATACACACATACATACAATTTTTCACACATACACACATAGACACACACATATATACACACACTCACATGCATACATACACACTCATGCATATTCATGCATATGCATGTATACATACATGCATGTACATACACACACATATACATACACACATGCATACATACATACACACACATATACATACATGCATGCACACACATATACATACATGCATGTACACACATATACGTACATGCACATACACATATGCACACACATATACTTACAAGCATATACACACACACACACAAGAGACAGACGCATACACACACATAGAAACACATACACACACATATACATACACACATACACACATATACACACATATACACACATATACATACATACACATAAACATACACATAGACACACATAGTCACATACACATAGACACACATAGTCACATACACATATATATACACATGCATACACTCATACACATACACACATGTATACATACACACACATGTTTTAGAGTTAGGGTTTTAAGGTTAGGGTTTTAGGGTTTTACGTTCATGCACACATGCATACACACATGTACACACATGTACACACATGTACAAATACACATATACACACATATACATTTTTTAGGGTTAGGGCTTTAGGACTAGGGTTTTAGGGTTTTACATACATACACACATGCATACATACATATACACATATACTTATACACACATATACACATACACATATATATACACAGATACATACATACACATGTTTTAGAGTTAGGGGTTTAGGATAAGGGTTTTAGGGTTTTACATACATACACACATGCATACACACATATACACACATATACACACATATACACATACACATATATATACACACATACACACATACACATGTTTTAGGGTTAGGGTTTTTGGACTAGGGTTTTAGGACTAGGGTTTTAGGGTTTTACATACATACACACATGCATACACATATATACACATACACACACATATACATACACACAACACACATATACATGTTTTAGGATTAAGGTTTCAGGATTAGGGTTTTAGGGTTTTTACATACATACACACATGCATACATGCATATACACATATGCACACATGTACACACATACACACATATATATACACACATGCATACACACACATACACACACATACACACACATCACATATACATACACACATACACATACACACATATACATACACACATATACATGTTTTAGGGTTAGGGTTTTAGGTTAAGGGTTTTTGGATTTTACATACATACACACATGCGTACAGACATATAGACATATACATATATATACACATGCATACACACAAATACTCAAACATGTCACATATACATATAAACATACACACATATTCACACATGAACACATACACACATATACACATGCACACATAGTCATATACACATATGCATACACACATGCATAAACACTTACACACACATGCATACACATATACATACACACATGCACACACATATACATGCACACATATACATATTTTAGGGTTAGGGTTTTAGGGTTTTACTAGAATGCATCGAACAAGGTCCAAAAATATGAAATTTTGTACATAATTTTTGTTAGAGTTTGAGGTTTGCGGAAGCACGTAAACAACACAAGAAAGAAGCAGAAGCTTGCAGCACAATAGGCAATACTGAATGTATTACCAAGAGAACGTACAAAGATAAGTGACCCGTTATGGCTATAGGCATATATACAAGCAAGGGGAAAAAACCTCCTAAAGAGGGAAAAAAGAGTATTGGTGGTCCTAGTGTGTTCACACACATCACTGCCTAAATATATCAACGAATCCCCCTTGGGAGTGATGCGGTGAACAAGGGGCTGACACTCATCTATAAGGAAGTGCCAAGCTATGTGGAATCAATCCATAAAAGAAAGTAAGCCCAAAGCTTTTTGGAAAGCTTCAAACTTCTCCCTAGGGAGAGCCTTTGTGAAAAGGTCTACAATGTTCTCTGTGTGGGGACATATGCCAAACTGATCTCTCAAATAGAGAACCCCTCCCTAACATAATGATAGTGTACCTCAATGTGCTTAGTGTGAGCATGGAACATAGGGTTCCTCACAGTTGCCAATGCGCTCTGACCCTCAATGAAGATGGTGGTGGTACAAGACTACCAACACCCAAATCAGCCTGTGAAAGCTTCCCTATACTCAGCGCGACGACTAGAACTGGCCACAATAGGGTCCTTCTTGCTTAACAAGGATATGCATGAGCTACGAAGCATAAAGTGAAAACCACTAGTGGACACACAAGAGTCAAAGCAACCACTCTAGTCAGAGTCAAAAAAAGCATGTAACCTAGTGGTAGTAATCCCCCCAGGATAAAACAATCCAAATAGCCGGGTACCGCTCAAGTAGCGAAAGATGTGCTTGACTGCCTACCAATGCTTGACACCTAGGCAATGCATAAACTTGCTCATATGTGAGACAACAAACTGAATATCTGGTAGAGTAATGCATAAGTAAATCAAGCATGCATCCAACAGCCTACTGATAGAGAACAACATCAAATGCATCTACAACATCATGAAAACTCAACCATAAACCTCTTTCCATAGGAGTGGCAATAGTTTTATAGTCTTCAAGGCCAAAATGCTTCAATAATGTGCCAATGTATTTTGTTTGAAAAGATCTTTTCCACGATCAACTTGCATAAATTGAATGTCCAAATAACGATGCAAATGCCCCGAATCTGGTATCTCAAATGAGGCATGTAAATCAACCTTAAAATCAGCCGTTTTATGTGGAATTTGCACGTGCTTGCATTGTGCTTGATCTCACGCATCCACTTCCATTGTTCTCATCCTCTGCTTTTTGTCTCTCCGCTCACAGATTCACCCTCCTCTCTTTCCACACACAGACACACATAGACAAAGATCTCTCTCCACACACACACAAAGATCTCTCTCTCTCTCTCTCTCTCTCTCTCTCTCTCTCTCTCTCTCTCTCTCTCTCTCTCTCTCTCTCTCTCTCTCTCTCTCTCTCTCTCTCTCTCTCTCTACACAGACATTTCTCCCTCTCACATCTTGGTAAGTGATGCACACACTCCTTCAACGTCTCTCTTTCTCTATTTGTTTTTATTTCCTAATTTCTCTTTCATTGTTTTGCACGATCTTTTTGGCATTGGTTTTCTGTTTGACGAGAGATGACATCCACTATGCTTTGACTAGTGATCCGAAGGAAATTACATTGATTTAAGTGATTTATGTACATGCATGTATTTTTTTGTTCTTTATTATAAGGAGAGAGAGAGAGAGAGAGATGAAAGAGAAACAGAATTGAAATTAATGTTTGTTAACATCTAATGTTGGTTTTAGAGCATACACACACATATCCACACACACTCACATGCATACACATATGCACACACACACACACTCCCACATGCATACACACATAAGAGACAGACATATACATATGCACATATGCTCACATACACACATACATACAATTTTTCACACATACACACATAGACACACACATATATACATACACTCACAATGCATACATACACACTGATGCATATTCATGCTTATGGATGCATACATACTCACATATACATACACACATGTACATACACACATGCATACATACATACACACACACACATAGATACATGCATGTACACACATATACATACATGCACATACATACACATATGCACACACATATACTTACTTGCATACACACACACACACAAGAGACACACGTATACACACACATAGACACACATACACATACACACACATGTACATACACACATATACACATACGCACACATATACATACATACACATACACATACACATAGAGACACATAGTCACATACACATATATACACATGCATACACACATACACATACACATACATATACATACACACATGTTTTAGAGTTAGGGTTTTAAGGTTAGGGTTTTAGGGTTTTACGTACATGCACACATGCATACACACATATACAAATACACATATACATGTTTTAGGATTAGGGCTTTAGGACTAGGGTTTTAGGGTTTTACATACATACACACATGCATACTTACATATACACATATACACACATATACACGTACACATATGTATACACAGATACATAGGTATACATGTTTTAGGGTTAGGGTTTTAGGATAAGGGTTTTAGGGTTTTACATACATACACACATATACACATATATACACATATACACATACACATATATATAAACACATACACACATACACATGTTTTAGGGTTAGGGTCTTAGGATTAGGGTTTTAGGGTTTTACATACATACACACATGCATACGCATATATAGACATATACACACATATACATACACACAACACACATATACATGTTTTATCATTACTGTTTCAGGATTAGGGTTTTAGTGTTTTTCATACATACACACATGCATACATGCATATACACATATGCACACATGTACACACACATACACACACACACATACATATATACATATACATATATATATATATATATATATATATATATATATATATATATATATATATATATATATATACACACACACATGCATACTACACACATACACATACACACACATCACATATACATACACACATATACATGTTTTAGGGTTAGGGTTTTAGGATTAGGATTTTTGGATTTTACATACATACACACATGCATACAGACATATACACATATACATATATATACACATTCATACAGACAAATAGACATACACACACATGTCACATATACATATAAACATAGACACACATTTATACATGCATTGATACACACATATACACATGCACACATATTCATATACGCATATGCATATACGCATGCATAAACACATATACACACATGCATACACTTATACATACACACATGCACACACATATACATACACACATGCACACACATACATATTTTAGGGTTAGCGTTTTAGGATTAGGGTTTTAGGGTTTTACTGGAATGCATCGAACAAGGTCCAAAAATATGAAATTTTGTTCATTATTTTTGTTAGAGTTTGAGGTCTATGGAAGCACATAAACAACGCAAGGAAGAAGAAGCTTGCAACACAATAGACAATAGATAATGTATTACCAAGAGAATGTACAAAGATAAGTCACTCGTTAGGGCTATAGGCATATATACAAGCTAGGGGAAAAAACCTCCTAAAGAGGGAAAAAAGTGTATCGGTGGTCCTAGTGTGTTCACACACATCACTACCTAAATATATCAACAAATCCCCCTTGGGAGTGATGCAGTGAACAAGGAGCTGACACTCATGTAGAAGGAAGTGCCAAGCTATGTGGAATCAATCCATAAGAGAAAGTAAGCCCAAAGCTTTGTGGAAAGCTTCAAATTTCTCCCTAGGCAGAGCCTTTGTGAAAAGGTCTACAATGTTCTGTGTGTGGGGACATATGCCAAACTGATCTCTCGAATAGAGAACCCCTCCCTGACATAATGATAGTGTACCTCAATGTGCTTAGTGTGAGCATGGAACACAGGGTTCCTCACAATTGCCAATGTGCTCTAACCCTCAGTGAAGATGGTGGTGGTAGAAGACTGCCAACACCCAAATCAGCCTATGAAAGCTTCCCTATACTCAGCCTGACAACTAGAAGTGGCCACAATAGGGTCCTTCTTGCTCAACAAGGATATGCATGAGCTACCAAGCATGAAGTGAAAACCACTAGTGGACACACAAGTGTCAAAGCAATCAGTCTGGTCAAAGTCAAAAAAAGCATGTAACCTAGTGGTAGTGATCCCCCCAAGGATAACACAATCCAAATAGCCAGGTATCACTTGTAGCGAAAGATGTGCTTAACCGCCTACCAATGCTTTACACCTAGGCAATGCATAAACTTGCTCATATGTGAGACAACAAATTGAATATCTGGTAGAGTAATGCATAAGTAAATCAAGCATCCAACAGCCTACTGATAGAGAACTAGATCAAATGCATCTACAACATCACGAAAACTCAACCATAAACCTCTTTCCATAGGAGTGGCAATAGGTTTATAGTCTTCAAGGCCAAAATGCTGCAATAATGTGTCAATGTATTTTGTTTCAAAAGATCTATTCCACCATCAACTTGCATAAACTGAATGCCCAAATAATGATGCAAATGCCCCAAATTTGATATCTCAAATGAGGCATGTAAATCAACCTTAAAATCAGTGGTTTTCTGTGGAATTTGCATGTGCTCACATTGTGTTTGATCTCACACATCCACCTCCATTGTGCTCATCCTGTGCTTTTTGTCTCTCCACTCACACATTCACCCTCCTCTCTTTCCACACACACATACACACAGAGAGAAAGATCTCACTCTCCACACACACAAAGATCTCTCTCTCTCTCTACATACACAAACACATTTCTCTCTCTCTCACATCTTGGTAAGTGATGCAGACACTCCTTCACCCTCTCTCTTTTTCTATTTGTTTTTATTACATAATGTCTCTTTCATTGTTTTGTAGGATCTTTTTGGCATTGGTTTTCTCTTTGACGAGAGATGACATCGACTATGCTTTGACTAAAGATCCAAACGAAATTACATTGATGTAAGTGATTTATGTACACGCATGTAATTTTTTTGTTCTTTATTAGAAGGAGAGAGAGAGAGAGAGAGAGATGAAAGAGAAACAGAATTGAAATTAATGTTTGTTAACATCTAATGTTGGTTTTAGAGCATACACACACATATCCACACACACTCACATGCATATATACACACACATGCATACTCATGCATATGCATGCATACATACACACATGCATATGCATACATACATACACACATGCATACACACACATATATACATACACACACATATGCACACATGCACACACACACTCTTGCATGCATACACATATAAGAGACACACATATACATATGCACGTACACTCACATACACACATACATACAATTTTTCACACATACACACATAGACACACACATATATACACACACTCACATGCATACATACACTCTCATGCATATTCATGCATATGCATGCATACATACACACATATACATACACACATGTACATACACACACATATACATACACACATGCATACATACATACACACACACATATACATACATGCATGTATACACATTTACATACATGCAGATACACACACAAGAGACACACGTATACACACACATAGACACACATACACATACACACACATGTACATACACACATATACACATACACACACATATACATACATACACATACACATACACATACACATACACATACACATAGACACACATAGTCACATACACATATATATACACATGCATACACACATACACATGCACACACGTATACATACACACACATGTTTTAGAGTTATTGTTTTAAGGTTAGGGTTTTTGGGTTTTACATACATGCACACATGCATACACACATATAAACACATATACAAATACACACATATATACACATATACATGTTTTCGGGTTAGGGCTTTAGGACTAGGGTTTAGGGTTTTACATACATACACACATGCATGAATAATATACACATATACACACATATACACATATACACACATATACACATACACATATATATATACACAGATACATACATATACATGTTTTAGGGTTAGGGTTTTAGGATACGGCTTTTAGGGTTTTACATACATACACACATGCATACACATATATACACATATACACACATATACACATACACATATATATACACACATACACACATATACACACACACATACACACATACACACATACACATGTTTTAGGGTTAGTGTTTTAGGATTAGGGTTTTAGGATTAGGGTTTTAGGGTTTTACATACATACACACATGCATACACATATATACACATACACACACATACATACACACAACACACATATACATGTTTTAGGATTAAGGTTTCAGGATTAGTGTTTTAGGGTTTTTACATACATACACACATGCATACATGCATATACACATATGCACACATGTACACACACACACACACACACACATATATATATATATATATATATATATATATATATATATATATATATATATATATATATATATATATATATATATATATATATATATATATATATATATATATATATATATATATATATATATATATATATATATATACATGCATACACGCACATACACATACACACACATCACATATACATACAGACATATACATGTTTTAGGGTTAGGGTTTTAGGATTAGGGTTTTTGGATTTTACATACATACACACATGCATACACACAAATACACATACACACACATGCCACATATACATATAAACATACACACATATTTATACATGCACACATACACACATATACACATGCACATTGTTGACACTCAAGGTTAAGAACAAAGCATGGAAACGCATTAAAGAAGTGGACACACAAGAAGACGGAGTATGTAGGGAGCTCCAAGAAGCACATGTCAAATTTTCAGAACAAATCCCTATAAAATTAGTAAATTTTATCACTTAAAACCATTGTAAATACCATTTTCCATTTTTGTAACTCCATTTTGTTCAAGTCGAGGAGTCCTTGAGCTTGAGGATATTAGACCTATCATCCTACCAATTTTCATAATTTTTAGACTCCGTTTGAGCCCCCAAATAAGCTATAGAACCTAATTTTTAATTAGGCTAGACATTAGGTATGGACAGGGCCAAAACTACTCAAAAAACTATAAAAAGGGCTGGAGAGCTCATTTTTTAGGTTAACTTGTTGTAGAGTTGAGCTTTGTAAGAGAGTTCTTTTGTAATCGAAGATCTTCCATTGTTCCACTCTTTGCTCTTACTTTGTGTGTGTGTGTGTATGTGTGTGCATGTTTGTGTGCTTTCACTCATGCACTTGTGCCATCACTTGCTCACGGTCTTCATACTAGTCCTCACATCTCCGCAGATTGACATTTATGAAGTGTATCTCCTCACGTTGGTACTTGCCATTGTGCTAGAGAGGCACCAAATTTGGCGTCGTTGTCGAGGAGAGAGCTTGGAGGACGAGTGTGTGACAGTAAGACATAGAGTAGCGACATTGGAAGGTAAAAAAATCACCATTTTCAGTTCAGTTTGTGAGTTTTTCTTCATCTTCATCTTCACCATCACCACCATTTCCTTCCCATCTTCATCTTCTCTGATTTTTTTCATTTTAGACTGTACATTCGCCAGATCAGGACTAGAAGGTGAAGGAGAGAGACATCAAGCACAGAGGCGTCAAAGAGATGAGCATGAGTTTCCATTGTCCAGACCCAAAGAGCACTCAAGAATCCTTAGACCCTCTCAAGTGGTTAAGGTAATGAAGAACTATTTTGATGGGTTCGGAGACCCTTATGATCATGTGGCTGAGTTCAAACAAGTGTTAAGAGCTGAACAAGTCGAGGACTTGTTCACCCAGTTCGAGGCATTTGGTTTGACTCTCAAGGGTACTACCTTAGCTTGGTTTCAACCCCTGAATAGTCGCAACTACTAAGAGATAGGCCAACTGCTAGAGGAATTCATTGTAGAATTTTCCAAGAGTGGCATCATGCATAACACGTCATCCTTGATCCATAGCTTCAAGAAGACACGTCAAGAAACAGTGCGACTTGTAGGAAGATGGTTCAGACAGTACTTAGAAAGATGCCCTATTTGAGAGCTACCCACACAAACAAGTGGCCTTGTTTTTAGATGGCTTACTGAGCACCAAGTTAAGATCATACATGTACTCGAAAGAGCCTAGATCCATAGAAGAGTGTGTGCAGATGTGCATAGACATAGAAGACAACTTGGGTGAGGAGTTAAGACTATCCAAACTCTATAAGGATTTTGATAGTTCTACTAGTCATACCTCAAGAACCTCTATTGAGATAGATGAGATAGCTGAGCAAGTTGCCAAGAAACTAGGAGTTCAAAATAGACAGACACCAAGGGTCACACCATTGAAGCGATGCTACAATTGTGGGGGAGACCACATGGCTAACGTTTGCTCGATGATGGCTCAACCCCAAGGAAACTTGAATTCATCATACTGCACCATTGAGAGGAAATACACAAATCATATGGCTCAAGATTGTCCATACAATAGGCAGGCTGTCAGACAAAATTATCAACAACCTTACCAACAGGGTAGGTATCAAAACTAGTACCAACAGCCATATTATAGGCCACAACAACAATATCAACCTCAATACCAACAGTAATATCAGGCACCATACAATCCACAACCAGTCTTAGGAAACCAACGACCAGCTCCTGCCAATGTGATTCCAATCAAGTATGTTATGGTAGAGGAAAGCCCGAATAGAGCATTGGTGCCACTAGCCCCATTGATCTCAGAAAATGACTCTCATGCTCATAGTTCAGACTACTCCCATGAATATAGTCTGCATGGTTATTACATAGAGTCTCCTGAGCATAGTGAGGCTTATTCCTATCAATACGAGGCACCATCTATGGAACAAAACTGGGAGCCAAAATACTACAATGTCATGTATACGAATCCCAACCCCAGGCCCCAAGTGAGACAAGTAAGACCACAAGCCCCTAGAGGTCCATGTTTTAGATGTTAGGGCGACCATTTCATTCGTGAATGTCCCCACCCATCTACTCTGGGACAAGGACAAAACATCACAATACAAGGCTTTTGTCCTAAGTGTGGCAAAGAACATCTTCCAAGAGAGTGTCCTAGGAATCCCTCTAGTGCACCCAAGGTTACACCCATCAATGTGGTAGGCTTAGTGGCGGATTCAAGTTCAAGTGGCAGTAATGTGGCTCTTGTTCAGGCAGTTACTAGGGCACAAGCCTGAAAAGAAGATAAACTAGCTGATCAATCATAGTCAAGCGAATCACGAGAGCCGAGTAAGAGGAAAACAAGAACTTGGAAGGATACGAGAGAGAAAGCTAATCGCAAGTGGAATAAAAATTTATCTGAACTAGAAGAAAGCCTAAAAGATGCAAAAACAAAAATAGAAGATATTGCATCTCAAAACCCCTCCCATGCCGAAGCTCCATCCACACCACCTCATTCCACCCCACCAGTCTCTGTAAATAAACCACAACCAGGGTCTGTTCTTGCAAATCCAACCCTAGAAGGATTGGACATGATGTTCAAGGCCTACCACGCTCATCTTCAAGAAGGGCCAACAGCTGCAAACTTAGACAAGAGTTACCCTAGAGCAGATTTAGAGATTGAACGGACAAAGATGTGCATGAAAATCGTAGAAGTAGCTCAAGCTATGCTTGCGACTAGTCAAAAGTTCAATCACACAAACTCGGTCAAATCGGATTTGCATTTCCAAGGCTTACTAGAGAGATTAGAGCAATCGGTAAACAAGCTCCAGGTTTCTTTACCTCCACAGGCTCAACCAATTGTTAAAAGAGAAAGCTCACCACCAGCGAAAGCTTATGTTCCTGATTCTATAGATGATGGAACACCTCTTTCAATTTAGCAACACCCTCAAGAGTTCTAGCGGGAAATACAAGAGGAGAAATGGGTCAAGGAGAAGGGTAATCCCCCTCCTATTCTTGAAATTGATGATATTCACGATCAATTTCCCCCAAGTGTAGCTCAAGCGTAAGCACCACCTCCTTTACTTGTCAATCTGCGGAGACGTGAGGACCGGTATGAAGACCACGAGCAAGTGAAGGCACAAGTGAGTGAGTGAAAGCACACAAACATGCACACACATACACACACACGCACACAAGGTAAGATCAAAGAGAGGAACAATGGAAAGATTCGATTGCAAAAGAGTTCTCTTACAAAAGCTCTATTCTCTAACAAGCTAACCTCAAAAATGAGCTCTCTAGCTCTTTTTATAGTTTTTGGATTAGTTTTGGCCCTGTCTAGACCTAGTGTCCGGCCTAGTTAAAAATTAGGTTCCAGGGCTTATTTGAGGGCTCAAACAAAGTCTAAAAATTATGAAAATTGGTAGGATGATAGTTCTAATACTCCTCAAGCTCAAGGACTCCTCGGCATGAACAAAATGGAGTTATAAAAACAGAAAATGGTATTTACAATGGTTTTTAGTGATGAAAATCACTATTTTTGTAGCGGATTCTTCTGAAAATTTGACATGTACTTCTTGGAGCTCCCTACTTGTTCCTTCTTCTTGTGTGTGTCCACCCTTCTGATGTGCTTCAATGCTTGTGCTTGACCTTGAGTTCCAACACTCCCCCCCCTCTCGAGTATATCGTCCCTGACAGACCCTTGTTGTAATGATTATTCTAGGTTGCTTGAGAGTGAGTGTCCATTCGGATGAACTAGAGCCATCTCTCTTCCAAATGTGGCAAGGTTGGTTGTCCGGTTCTTCATTCGTCACTGCGAGCCTTTGCAAGTTGTAGTCCCTTGGTAGGTGCTTCTGCCTTGGATTCCACCATGACTGTGTCGTTGTGAGTCTCCATTGATGACCTCGGATCGTCCAAAGATGATGTTCATAGTAGTCATGCCAAGTACGCATAACCCATAATGGATGATGGGTAAATGTGTTCGTGCATGGGTTGAGGAAAATATGTGCCTTGTGCATGGCCTTGTAATGTAGCCCTATGCATGCTTACTTGGAAAATGCATCGGAAGAAGTATGGTGCAAAAATTGGGGGTATTGAGCTAAGTGCTCAAGGGTATGTCGACGAAGAGGTTTCCTAAGCTATCATGGTTATGATGTTTCCAAAGTAAAGATACGTACCATGGAGAAGGTCGATCGATGTTCATCTCTTCGTGTTGTACACTTGGCCTTTGGAATGGAATTGATTTGTTGATGAATGTCCATGTTGATGATCCACTGATGAGATCTCTTGAATGGCTGATCCTGTCTCCTCTTTTCAAAGCATCATTTGCCAAATACAGAGAATTGAATTTCTTTATATTCCTTGACAAACAACATTCGATAACTACACCAATCTTAGTTTCACATATTCTCTCTAGCTCACCATAAGCAGGAGTCTTCTCATCCAGTATACATACAAAGATTTGCAGGGTACCAGAACTACCCCGTGCAGATATCTCCCTGGATGCTCTCATACATGTAGTAGTTAAGCATCACTCAAGTTGCAGACCTTCAAGCTCTTTACTCCTACCATGGTGAGAGGAAACCATAGTTGTGGATGCCATGTTCATGGCAAGTTCTTGACATCTACCAGATAAGGGAGCAATTATATCATCTGCTAGCTGAGACACACTTCTATCCAAACTGATAAATGCCCAGTAATCAACAGTTCCACCTTCAACTAAGCATGAATCATTCATGTTCCATGAGCCAATCCTTGGAACAAGCTCTAGCTCTCTTTTCTCCTTCTCTCTCTTCTTCTTCTTCTTCTCTCTCTTTTTTTTTTTTGCGAAAGAATGTCACAAAACATGAAGACAAAGGTTAGTATCAATAAAAATATTGACATATGTCAATGTGCTCTTGTGCCTGGGATTCTCAAGTGTGTCTATGCACGGTCATGTAATGTGGCCCTATATTAATGCATACTTTGGAAATGCATGACCTGAATGGTGCAAAAGACAAGGTTGTGCAAGGAGCACATGGTTGTCGCTCGTCAAGGCTTTCGATGTTATTTACGGAGGTTGATGCCGACCTTGGTGGAGGTATCCATTGAGTCTCGAACTGATGTAATCCTCCTTATTGGAGTCCATTTTAGAACAACATTTGGCACTGTAGAGATCACTTTAGGCGTCTTCCTCTTTGGATGCTTTCTGAACTGTGATATCCAGTGTGGTTGGTGCTTTGATTCGGTGGAGGCTACTTGTACTTTTGGCTTCCAAACCCATATCCTTTTTGCATATCTTCTTACTATTGTTGAAGAGCTGATTTGATCTTCCTTCGGTCTCTGTACATGGTTCTTACCCTTTTCTCTTTTTGGCTTCTTTGTTGAGACCTTTCGCATGTGGGAGAACATAGATTGTTGTGGATGTAAGAGCTTCTTAGGTACCCACATCTGTAATCGCCCTTGTTGAGTAGCAGCTAACTTCTTAGGCACCCAAACTTGTTGGATACCTTGTGATTGAGCTTGTCCGAGCTGCTTCCTTCGTCTTTTGGCCTAGTTGGCTTGCCTGGATGGGATTTGTGGGGGCAAGGCTGGTGGTTGCTCTCCTTTGCGTACCCAGATCTGTTTTATGCTCGGAACTGCTTTCTTATCGAATGGTGCCTTTCTATTTGATGTAGCAGTTGTCGTGAACGGTTGTGTTTGCCTGTGTGGTGGACTCACTACTGTGGCTACTTGATTCTTTGGAGAAGAGGAAAGATCCACCCGCCTTCGAACCTGTTCTTCCACGATGGACTCCTTCTGCATCATAGAGCTTTTGACACATACAACATCTTCTTCCATATGATTAGTCTTAGAAGAATTAAGAGAGTGTGTGGTCCCATGATCTAGGAGCATGTAGTTCTCTAATTCTAATGTAATGCATTGTTCATGTACCCAAACTTGAAGAATTTGACTTCTTAGGTTTAAGTTAATTGCATGGTCATAGATCCAATCTTGACCCAAGACAAGTGGTTCTGTAAGGTTCTCATCTTGACACACTAGCGCTTTGACTTTCATTGGAACATCTTGAAGGTAGATGGGAAGTTCCACCTCACCCAAACAAGGGGTTTCCACACCTCCCAATCCTATGAGATAAGCTTCTATGGGATTGATGTTCAACTCCAAGTCTTGGCAGTAGGAAAGTCGAACTGCACTACTTCTTGCACCGGAGTCAATCAATGCTTTCACAGTCCTTGCACCCTTTCCTTGTCCTATCTCTATGGTCACAAAGGGACGTCGGTCAATAACTGGAGAAGTCGCTATGCCTGATTTTTGGCACATATCCACGTGATATTTTGGGGTGTTTGAGTTGACATCTAGGCCTAGTCGCCTTAACTTATTTCGCCTTATGCACTCTCTAGCCTCTACTTGTGCTTCTTCTCTGACTCTCATCTCTTCTTCTTTTCGCTTCTTAGCAGTGTTGAGTCTCGTAAGCATATCCTCTGTAAGAGGTTCTTGGTATAACTTGACTCTACATCCACTAATATAGTTGGGCAAGATATCACCTTCTAAAGTAGCCAATTGAACTACACCACTAGTGGAAATTCTGTTAATGATCATGGGTCCGTATCCTCTTTTTTCCAACTTACGGGCATGTTGCTTTAGTGTGTAAACCAACACTAGATCTCCCTCTTTCAGTCCCTTATCCTTGATGTGTGCATCAAAGTATGCCTTTTGCCTTTTCTTTGCAGCATAGATACCTGCTGCAGCGCATAGCCTTGTCTCACCTAAGCGTTCTAGATCAAAGATCCTAGAGGACAATTCATGTCCATTCCACTCATGCTCTTGTGCTACTTTTAAAGCTGGGATGAGGAAGTCCAATGGTAGAACAACATTCTGTCCGAAGACCATCTGAAATGGGGTGGCGTTGAGTACCGTTTTGTAGGCAACTCGATAAGCCCAAACAACGTGATGAAGTTGTTTGTCCCAATCAGAGCGTTTATTATTTACTAGCTTTGTCAATACGTTACAGAGGATCTTATTGGTGCTCTCGGCTTGTCCATTAGCTTGTGGGTGATAAGGGGCAGACTTCTTATGTATCACCAAGAATTCTTGGAGAAGATTTTCAATGACTTCATTCAAGAAGTGTGTGCCTCTATCGCTCACTAACTCTATTGGTAGCCCATATCTCGTGAACACATTCTCGAATAAGAACTTAGCCATAGTCGGAGCATCATTCTTTGTTGTGGCTTTCACTTCTACCCACTTGGTAAGGTAATCTGTGGCTACAATACTATACTCTACATGGGAGTTTCTAGCTGGGGGGTTAATAGGACCCACAAAGTCTATACCCCATTTCGAGAATGCACGTCCTCCCATCATTGGCCTCAAAGGCATCTCATCTTTTCTAACTGGATATTGTGCACGTTGGCATGTGTCGCATTTCTTCACATAGGTATGTGCATCCATATGAAGAGTGGGCCACCAAAGTCCTGAGAATAGAATGGTCTTGATTACTCGATCAAGACCGAAGTGTCCACCTGCAACACCACGTGTGCAATCTCTAAGACCTTTAAATAGTCTGATTCATGCACGCACAGTCTTAAGTAACCATCTTTGCCTCTTCGGTATAGGTTGTCTCCTACTAAGGCATAGCCTTGAGCCTCTTGCTCCATGCTTTGTCTTCTTGTTAGACTAGCCTCTTTGGATAATCTAGCCGATCTCATAAACTCTACCAATGGAGCACTCCAATCAGGAATTAATGACACTTGATAAAGGGTGGCATGCTCTATTGGTGGTCTCTCTCTACACATTGGACAATTCTTAATCCACTCATGTATTTCTTTGTCCATGCTAGGTCAATACACTCCTAAACGTTTTAGATTTTGCAATGTTCGTGTTTTGTTCCTAAGCCCAAGGAAAAAGTGATTATACGAGACTTTATTTTGTTCAAATCCCTCGGAATTGGTCCAATTGGATTACCTGGAGCCCATAATTATCCCTCGAGGAGTCCTTCCTTTGTATATGTACTAGTTCAAATGCTTCCCGGCAAACGCACCAAAATGTTGAGTTCTTTAGCCCAAGGAAAAGTGTCTCACACACACCTATGTTTTGTTCAGCTAACTTGTACTAGGCCACTTTCTTTTACTTTGAGTCCACAATTGCTCACGAATATGCCCTCTTTTGGGATCCCCAGCAGGATCGCCAAAATGGATAAGGTCTTTCGCTCGTAAAATGTGCAAATAATTGCACCTATATTCAACTATCTTGGTTCTATTTCTCTTGAGTTTCCAAGCTTATTTCACCCTCAAGCCACAATGATGTCCATTGTGGCCCACATTTCTGATCTTGTTAATTTATTCTTTGATCCTCTTCCAACCTTGATCTTGGTCCTATTGCCTTTTCGGCATGGAAAGTTCTGTTTAAGGTCCTATACGCACTATTCTTTTGTGCTTATTTCTCACCTTCTATATCTCTTCTCTATTTTTAATTTCACTATTCCTCTTTCTCACATATGGTGCACATAACCCGAATTCTTTCCGTCTCTCTTCCTACCTCGCTCTTGCTTTTGCACTCGACCATGCACACACCCACGCTTTTCCCTTCCCTCATACACTTTCTTCCCCTCTTTCATTTGTTGATCGTATGCACATGTATAGATTTCTTTCCCTTTCCTCAATTCTCACTTTATTCGTACAATATGTTTCAAGTGCAAATGTGCAAATTCTTTATCTTGCCCTATTCTAATGCATACGCATTCAACTCCGAGCACTCATACATACACTTGACTCTCACACTCAATCACACCACTCATGGGCAAGTAGCATTAAGTCCCTATTCATCAAATAACTACAGGTGACATAGTGTGACTCTTGGAAACAAAACCTGCTCGTATGTGCAATTGCTCTATAAGTAGCATATATGTGACATAGCCAATCACACAACTACACATCACATAAATTTACATGCATATTGTGTAAGCGTACATGTGGATTACTAAAGATGCGTCTATATCACCACACAATCCACCTTTATTGTTGGAGAGCACAAAACAAAGCACAAGACGAATCCTTCAATCCTTTTTCCACATCATCTTATTTTTTTTAAATAACCAAAATTCATTTCAATGATGAAAGACGTGTTTTTTCCAATTTGCCTCAGGTAAGCAGTCAGTTACAAAGCCATGCTAGCTGTTGGAAAACATCTCTACTTCACCATGAGTAGCGGGTTTTGATAATCAATAGATTCCCAAGTAAAGGCAGCGCCGTAATTTTTTTTTTTTTTTTTTTTTTTTTTTGAGTTCAAAGTGAGAGATTCAAATGCACACTCATTCACATACCTGAACAACAACTCACCTCCTCATGTTCAATATATCTGGTGCCTCTTAACTCATGGACTTGAAGGGAAAAGTCGATCTTCGTGCTCCAGCAACAGCTTCAGTCAGATTGAATGATGCTTGCCAATTTCCCCTTCGGTATAGTCCTCCTCGTACCCTTCCTTCTTCTTGTATCCTTGGAAGGGCAACCGAAGACAAAGCTCCTGCTACTGTTGCTACTCCAGGTCTCCCGACTCCCCAGCCATCGAACGCACCAAAAGAGTGGATCAAACAAAGATGGCCCCTCATCTGTCGGACTTGCTGGAGTTACTTTTATTGAGCATGATCTACTCCATCAGCACTTGGGCTAGCAAAATGTTGATGCTACAGATGGAAAACCGATCATCTGCACCCGAGTTCCCTCCCGAAGATGCCCTCGTTACCTGCACACACAACCACAGCCAAGGAACACAACAAAACAATGACCTCCCCCTTTGCTCGATATCCCTTCAGCACCTGTCCAAGCATGTCCCGCACAACCAAAACAATCCTTTAAAGCTCTCTCTGCACTACCCCATGCGAGCTGCACATTTTACCACATTCTTGATGTTTGCAAAATTCCCCATCCATAATCAAATGCTATCACATGTGCTGTTTACTGATCTGAAGCAACCATCCACAAAGAGTGGCTCCGAAGTTGACTTGAAGAAAACACTAGAAAACATAATTTTTCCCGTCTAATCGAATTTCATGTTTTAGTACACCATGAGTTCTATGATAAATATCTGTCCCCTCGTAACTGATCCGAGTTTTTTTCAAAACGTTTCAGGTGAGGTTACCAGAGTCCTAGCTGAAAGAGCACTCATGTCCTCATCTGTGAATTGCACCCTTTGTGCCGCTATGTTGGAATCAGATGATTTGATCTGTTGTGTTGTCCATGATAAGTGGAGACTTTTGGTTTTATGTATATGTCTGTAAATTCTTTAAAAGCATCATGATTGAACAAAGTCTCTACCAAAACATCATGGAGGACCCCTCACTCTAATCTTTCACCTGCCAACATTTCTTCACCATTTTCCTGGACTTGCATGGCCACGAAACAAACAGAAGAATCCTGCCTTTACACCTATGATCACTCAGCGTATGGATTTGTGGGACAATTCATGTAGTCTTTCCTTCCCCTAAATTCTTCAGCACAAACTCAGGTGTCATATGAGTTATTCAAGGTGATTGATGATGATACAAGTCTTTCAGCAGAAGTTCCGATGTAGCATAGATAATCCAGAGCACTTGATAATATTTTAATGAACCATTAATCACAGGTTTATTGTCAGCGAGCCTAGAACTTTATTGTGCAAAACACAAACCTTCCACCTAGGACACATGCATCCGGTTCTCCCCCTTTTTTCAAACTACTAGCCGTGCAGCTCCGGTTTACATGTGCCAAACCTCCACCAAGAGGATAAAATTCGCATCACTTCGACAGTTGTATCTTCACGCAATTGACCCCGCTGCGTTGTCGATGGAGTGTCTCTTCTTCAAATAGTGTCATGCCCCCCCCCCTCTGACTAGAGATGCCCTCTTCTCTCCTCTAACAATTGATGCACTCTTCTATGTGCTGAAGTTTGAACTGCACAATGGTCGAGGAGTTCTGGAGGATGTATCACTATACGCCCTTCCCAAGATATCACTGATCATTCCTGTTGCAAGAGGAGTGGAGAAGTTCAAATACCTGCAGTCGGGTGCCCTGATCGTTAGAGATGAACAGCAAATCTGCAGGCCATTTGAGAGATGTCATATGCCAAGATGCCTAACCACCTTCAATGAAAAATAGAATGCATCCTGCCTAGAACATATGCCAAGTACTATTCTCCTTTTCTCAACCACGCCCCTTCGACCTCTGGAATAGTAGCTACCGCTGTGCTCTCTCCAACTCCAGCTACATTTACGTTCTCCCCCCAATAGCTTTCCCCTTCTCCCTTTTGACCTCACAAACTACCCTTGTTGTCGCAACTTTTTCGCACCAAATCTTGTACATCTCCCATCAAATGCAGCATGAAAATGTTTGCAATCAGTGCTAGCAATTCCCTCTCGGTATCAAATTTTTGGGAGCGATGATCATCAAAAGGCATCCTCTGAGCAGCCTCTATCTCATGTTTTTGGATAACAATCTCTGCACTCACAGGCCAAAGCAGTCCTCGAAAGAAATAAATATCACTTTCCTCTCTTCAGCTTTGTCTTTTTCACCTTCTCTCCTCTGCAAATGAAAAAGGCCCCCCCAACGAGCTTCAATTCTGAATCAACTGCTCGCATAACTCACCATTATGCCACGCTCGTATTGATGCCATCCAATTTGCTCTCCCCTTCTCTTTCTTCTTGTTGTTATAAGTCATCTTCAAACCTAGATTTTCGGGATTAAAGAAAAAGGAAGCTCCGCTTTCAGCTGTTCTCCCTCATATACTCCAGTAGATATAGAAGAGAGGAACGTCATGTATATAGCAGACATCCACTAAAAGAAATGAGATCCATGGGCCATAAAGAATGTTGCTCGAGTCGGAGACCAAGGATTAGAAACATCCCCCGAAGGTGCTTCTGTCCCCCTGGTCTGCAGAAAACGAGCACGAGGAAAAGCCCCAAAGACCTCCCTTGCTTCTGTATCTCCCGAACACGCCCAGAAGAAGAAGCCAAAAATGTCTCCTGCCCTTCTCGGATAGTTACCTGCCGAGTGGTTTCGTTTGCCACAGCCAAGCTCTGCCACGCATCTCCTGCATTCGTAGGGGCAGTTGCACCTTTCTCTGTCAATAAGTCAACAATCGTACATGCCTAGCTACAGGTGTCGTTGGATTACTCGTGGTAGGGAAGGGCTGTGAAAGCAACATCTTTTATGCCTCTGATTCAGATCCCCGCGAGCTAGTATCTATCGATAATGCGTAGTCACCGTGCTAAATCATGTTCATGATCCAATGATTCTATCAAGCTCACGTTTCCGTGCAAATAGTCTGCTACAATCGATGATTGCAAAGAAAAATGGAACCCCAGATGTCTGGCAAAATTGAAGCATGAATCCTTCATCTATGACCCGAGCTTTCCAGAAAAGCATATCCCACAAGAAAAGCTATGATCTCAAGTAGATTTAGTCTTAACATAAGAGATAAGACTTCCTCCGAGGATAAAACTCCTGTGAAATCCCGATGTTCAGCGTTGGTTCCTGGCGAGAGAGAGGATACCATGACAAACTTCAAGGAAAACCCACGCCTGTCTCACGAAGCTTGAGATGTGACAGAGGCTTCCTACAGGACATGCCGAGTAGAAAAACGACCAGGTCTGCCCCCTTTTTGTATACGATGCTAGTTGACCTCTTTCTCCATCGTCATCCTGGACCTGCACCATCGTAATGAAGAAGGAACCCTCGAATCCCCCTTCTTATCTGTACATCGGTGCCCCTCAAAAGGATAAGCCTCTTCTTATTTCCATGTCCCCACCAAACAGAAGTTCCCAAAACATTTGTGCATACATCTGTATAGCTTCATTCAACAACCCTTTCTTGGTATTCATTGAAGTCCTGGAATTCCATATGATCACATCTCATTTTGGCAGTTCCTGGGACCATATACATGCATAAGTTCATATCCACTAATGCACATCCAAGAACAACATCAGATAATAACAATCATTGTTTGGCAATTTCATTGTGCAATCTTCCATAAGTGCATTCCAACCCGCAACGTCCCTAATCTGAAGCTTATTGAAAACTTATAGGTTTCTATGATCAAGCCACAACTTGCATACATGGCCTCAAAATGGTTGTGGCCTTCACTCACCAAGCTTGCATGACAATAGGCATTCAATACATAAACAAGAAATGCAAGAATCTGAATGGGCTTTCCCCCAAACTGCATCTGCTCAACACAAATGATTGCATCCTAAACATGCTCATATTTTCCATAATCGGAACTCCAAACACCAAGGGCATTCCCCTCTGAACAAGATGTAGCCATGTAGTTTGCAAATACCTTTCATCCCATTGATTAACTCTTCAAGTACCTGCAATCAAACATATTTCCCTGGCCAAATAGAACCACATTAGTGCATAAAACCAACCATTTTGTGAGCTAACAGTTCGTTGTTTAGAGTAGTGATTTCCTAGCAATCCTTCATGGGCTTGTTGCAACGAGCTACTATGTTCATCATCCTCGACACAACAAGCTAATACACCTTCAGTATCTTGTTTGTACATGCTTCCTGCCAGTATGTGATACTTTTGTGATTTTACAATTTCTTCTTGTGATGTTTTCACATTCTTATTTGCAGGTCCAAAAGTTAGGACTGGTACCAAGTTATTTGCCCATTTAGGAACAACTTCTAAATTGAACAGATAAGCATCGGGTAATTCATCAGACACTCCTTGCGGTGACTCTCCTGAAGTGATGCGAGAAAGGTGATCTGCCCGAAGGTGGGTTCTACCTTTCCTGACAACAACTTCAAAGTCATATTCCATTAGTAAGAAGAACCATCTTACTAAACGTCCAGTATTGCAAGGTTTATTAACCAAATATAACAAAGCTTGATGATCAGTGTTGGGCTTTTGTGAAGCCACAGAGAAGGTGTTGTCTCGCAAATAAATTGCTTCAATTTCTATTTTTGGCAAACTTTTTCTCACCCTAAGCTTGCAGACATGCACGATTACACTTGTTTTATCGATTCCCTATTATCCTCTCCTTTAGCATCTGAGATCTTTATTCCTTGCCCTTCAACTACCCGCAAACACATACACATTCACCACTTCACCTATGCACACACCAACACTCCTACGCACTTTCATGCACTCTTCCTTTAATCCAAGTCTTTTTGCATTAAAGGAATAGCCTTTGATAGAATTCTCTATTCCCTTGAATGAAGAGGGAATACTCCGTGTATTTCTTGGAAGTCATAAGTCGATGCAATTGAAACAACACGAGTTAATGCTTGAAACCTTAGTGAGGAAAGAAATAGCCACACATCACGAACTCATTCAATATTTATTAGTCCGTTGTCTCCTCCCAAAGTGAGGGAGTGTGTATGTTCTATCATGGCGGCTATACTACAACAGCTAGGAACTCCATAGGAATGTATATATACCTCTTTTTTGTAGCACCATTTCCCATAACCATGCCATTACTCTGGACATCCAACCTTTTATATGAAGCGCAAAAACATTATGGTAGCCACTTTACCTTCAGCCATTTGACTAGACAAATAGCACATAACAAAATTTCCAAGTATTTATCTAGTGTGCATTCTACTTTTGTTCTTCAATCGTGCGTGCTCTCAGCGGAAAGTGTTTTCACATCAGTTCACCTCATGCATATTCCTTCCTCGTGTCTTTCCGATAGTTAATAATCTTGCGTTGGGTGAACTCAAATGTGCATCCATCATTCATGGTGGAGGTTGGAACGCAACACACAGTTTTAGTAAATCCTATTCAAACGAATACACCAAGGTTTCTCAACCCATTGCATGTGTCTTAAATTGTGGAATACAAGTAAACTATGGAATACGAATGGAACTCAACCAAAGGACCACATTAACATTAACATTAACATGCATACAACATAACCGGTGGTGCACAATTGTGTTACGTTGAGTGTTGTGTGCATCTTTTGTATTCCTCAAAGACTTGTATTAATTTGACCATGCATTTTCATATCACAATGGAGCAAACTTTGATTTTATTATCAATGCCACGTGTAGATATTTTATCTACTAAATTAGAAAAAACCCCACAGTAGTAACTGACATTCTTGAAGTGTTTGTTCTGCACTCTGATATGGAGGATAGAAAAGCTTGTTGTGCCATCATCAGGGCCGCCTACCACCGATGGAGAATCCCTCCCACAGGGAAACAACTATCGACACAAGCTCTGCGAATGTTTTACTTAGCTGTCTGCCTCCAACAATATCTGAGGCAATGGATGAAAAAGTGTTTTTTTTTGTTGCTCTGCTAAGGGCAAATTTTCCTATGTCCCTCTGTGCTTTTCACTCCGTCGACCCACAGCTGCTGCCATTTTTCTCCCCTTCAGAATGATGATCTCCAATGATTTGTAGACAGAGAGAGAGCTCTTAGAAGCCTCCCTTTATCACTTCACTTTCTCGAGACTCCTATCCATCCAACCCGATTCTTCTTGCAGCCAGCATTTGCGTGATTCCTCAAGCACTGAAATCTTTATCATACACATCTCTGCTCAGAATTGCGTCATTCCCCTTCATAATGATGATCTCCAATGATTTGTAGACAGAGAGAGAGCTCTTAGAAGCCTCCCTTTATCACTTCACTTTCTCGAGACTCCTATCCATCCAACCCGATTCTTCTTGCAGCCAGCATTTGCGTGATTCCTCAAGCACTGAAATCTTTATCATACACATCTCTTCTCAGATGGGCTGCAAACTCCAAACCCATGTCTCTTTATACTCCTTCACATGACCCCTTTCTCCATTCTTATTCCATCAGCAGAACCTTCTCGGCCTTCTTCCTGTGCTGTTGTCACCCTCCAAAGTGTACTGAAAAGGGGTCCCTTGGCTCTCTTTCAATAAGACCCTTCACATGAAGACCTTGAAAAAGAAATGACACCCCTCCCAAGGGCTACTCGATCCAAACATCATCCTTTATCTAGACCTTCTTCAGTGCGGGGTTTTGTTCTGCAATCTTTCTACTCTCAAAGATTTCTCCATGAAAATCTATCTGGCTGTAAGCGCTATAAGAATCTCTTTTTCTGTTCATCCCGTGCTGGAGCATTTTATAGGTCATATCCAAATCACTCTCCAAGAGCTCCGATGGTAAATGTTCAGTGCTTATATATATATATATTTTTTTTTTTTTTTTGGGGGTAGTGCTTTATTCATACAGTCCTTCCTTAATTAAAACACTCTCCTTCTGCAAAGAGGAGCATCTATTCCATCCAATATTCCTTCAGCCCATTGCAAACAAGGACACAAGCAAGACCACGACTGTGCATAAGCGAATTCGTGATGCCACAAAATTTCTAGCTCAGATCATCAAACCCATTCTTCGTGCCCACATCATGATAGACCTTGGAAGTAGATTTCCAAGCAAG
Organism: Ceratopteris richardii; assembly: GCA_020310875.1. Lineage (NCBI taxonomy): Eukaryota > Viridiplantae > Streptophyta > Polypodiopsida > Polypodiales > Pteridaceae > Ceratopteris > Ceratopteris richardii. The sequence continues at coordinate 143,140,774 of CM035406.1, forward strand.
GATGAGGATTCCAACAGCATCCCCAAAGAGAATCTTATATGGCAGATTATCATATATATGGCTTCAACAAAGCTCGTAATCTTCAAACAGACCCAGTTGCACCCACTATTAGATTGACCTCGAAATGAAGGTGATGAGTGACACCCTCACTCCCTTCCTCTATAGAAAAAGGAAGCCAGATACCCCTTTTCCTTCTCAGCAAAATCTTGCCATGTATTGCCTCCTCATTTGAAACTGATTCGGCCTCCCATGATCTTCCTCCTCTCTCTCTAGCATGCTGCCTGTGAATTCCCTTTGACTTCCTCCTTCTTGATCCGTTCAGTCGCAACTCCCCAATCTCATCCCCTTGTGATACCTCTTTCTCCAAAATGAATAAAGCAACTCCCTCCTTGGGCTGTGACAGTCGAGAAAACAACAGCAGTTACTATCCCCAAAAACAGTCAGAAAGATACCCCCTTGATGATGTATGCAGTGCCCAGCCCTTCGCTATCTCCCTTCTTTCTGCTCAGGTCACACACCTCCCACAATCCCCTCACGAGATCCTCTTTGATCCCTCCCCCTCTCGAAACCACTTCAGCAGTTGCACCCCAAATTGAGTTCCCCCGAAATTCTTTTCTAGTTATCGACAAAATGGGATCTCTCGGAGGATCAGTTGCTTTCCATTTTCTTTCCACTTCTCATGAGAAAAGAGGAGCACAAAACGGTCTCTCAGCTTCACAATCTTCCCAAGATCCCCCAACTATTGCTTAGTCTGTCCGTCTTCAGTACCCGACTGGGCCTGCCCCTTCTCCAACAAAAAGAACTCCCTCTGTCGTCTGCAAGCACTTAGAAAAAAACTCGATTTCCCCTCTGTTGCTGGCCGTAGCTTGCTCACAATCTCACTCCCCGGAAAAGCAAAGAACTCCCTGCTCTTTTCCTCCTCCTCTGTCCTTCCACAGAGCAGACGAACGAAAAACCACCCCTTGATCTGCTCTTCGTTCCCCTCTGTAGAGCCCGACACCTGCGCTTCCTTCGTTGTTGCCTGCACACCCAGATACCCTTCCCCAGCAAGAGAGAGAGAGAGAGTGGGGAAGAAGGGGGCGTAATTTTTTATTTTTTTTATTTTTTATTTTTTTTTTACTTTCCTTCTTTTTTGCTTCTTCTTCCCTCCCCACTAACCCACTCTCTTGACACCCCACTAACCCATTTATGACTCACATACGTATCACCTTTTATGTATTTTGTTTTGTTTTTTTTTTCTACTTACTTTTTTTTAGTTGTATTTATTAATGCGTGTATTATCTTTACTTTTTTCTTTTCTTTTATAAATTCTTTTCTTGTTTGTTTTTTTGTCCTTTTCTTTTTTTTTCTTTTTTTTAAGGGGCCAAATTTAGCATTTTTTGGAATGTGGATTTGCAGCAAAATCTTAAAGTTCCAACACAGTGTGCAGACAAAAGGACATTATGATGGATCTCTCATAGAACCTAGTGCAGGCTTATCTAGATCACACATCCATGCTAGAATCTTGCATCATGTTTCTTGAGGAATTTCAAATTTCAGGTGAACCTTTGACTTTAGAGATAGCATTTTGACCCCTTGCCCTTACCCTCCTCGTGCACAATGGACAACTAAAAGAGACCATTAATCTCCTCCAAACCACCACATTTGTTTGTAATTTTATCACGGTTGACAACATTTCTCCTTGCAAAATGCCTACACTCAAACATACACACTCTACAAAATGGAACATGTTAGTGCACCAAAACTAAGAATTTATACGGCTAACATACTCCCCTCCACTTATTTGCAAAGTCGTCCCCGACGAGCGATGTGTTCTACTTCCGTGTTCCTGCAAAAACATTCAAATTATATGCGCAAAAAACTTTGGCCCAATTAGCCTTAGCTATTTTGGCTTCCACTCCGTTTGAGTCATCTGCATACTGCAAGAAATCTGCTACTCAACAAAAAAATGTCAGTAATACCAAAAAACATCAAATGGAAGTATATCAAAAGCACATCACCAATCACATCAAGCACAAACTGAAAGTAGACACATGCAACTATCGTATACCCCCCTTTTTTTTCTCTCTTCTGCATACTTCTCCTATTTATAGAGTCAACACTTACATGATTCATTTCTCTTCTCTTTTCTAACCTAAGTCTCTCCCTCATGGTTTCCACTCCCTTTTCACCTACATCTTCTTTTCTCGCTTTTTCTTTATCTATTCTCCACACTCTCTTTCCTTCATTAGTCAAATCCAACTTTGCAATCTTCACTAATTCATTTACTTCTCTCTCTCAAGATGTTTTGACCATGCACATGTATCAGCAAGAACTCTCAAGTCTAACCTCGATCTACCTCAATAAAACTACTCGTTGTCAATGTGATTCAAAACTTCACAAGTTGTTGCAAAACCTAAGAGTCAAAGTGCACGACCTTCAAAAGGCTTGCAAACAAACAAGATAACTAGCACCATTAGATCTATCAAGTCCAAGTCTTCCATAGACGTGTAACGAGCTAAATTCAGTCAAGCTTGAGCTTCGATTCAACATGCTTCATCAGAAGTCCAGATCAGCCCATATCCCCACAACACATATATACATATTCCCATATGAGCATCATGCTCTCTCCTCTCTTCTGTCCCCCCTCGAGAGAATAATCTTCTTTTCTTTTTTTTTTTCCTTTTTTCCTCTTTTTCTTCTCTTTTTTTTTATTTATTTGCACGCAATGCACAACGCTAGCCCTATGCGAAACCGACATCAGCTAGCTTCGAACACCCGGCCAAAGTGACTCCACCTGCCTATCGGCCCACATAGGCGCATAGCCACATACAGGTCGGGCCTACAACGAAACTAGTGTCGGCTCATGGCCTCGATCACCCAATCAAGGTTGGTCCACCCGCCTACTAGCCCACTCCAGCGCACCGACAACACATACATATACACGATTATTTTTTTCTTGCTTTTTTTTTCAATTCCGAGAGCAAATTCTTGGATCTACCCCTTTCAAGTCTCTATAGTGCCACGCCGCAAACACATCCCTATATTCCCTTAAGAGAGCTACAAGCTACATTTCTTCTCTTGCACTTAGGTCATCTCCTATATATGTGCATCTCTCTTTGTTCTCTTCAATGGTCATGTTTAGTTCTAAGTCCAAGGAAAAGATGATTGTGAAAGCTTTTATTTTGCTCAAACCCCTCGCAATTGGTCCACTAGAACCCACAATTATCTCGCAATGGAGTTTTCCTATGTCTATGCACTAGCTCATATGTTCCCGGCAAACGCACCAAAATGTTTAGTTCTAAGTCCAAGGAAAAGATGATTGTGAAAGCTTTTATTTTGCTCAAACCCCTCGCAATCGGTCCACTAGAACCCACAATTATCTCGCAATGGATTTTTCCTATGTCTATGCACTAGCTCATATGTTCCCGGCAAACGCACCAAAATGTTGTCCCCTTAACCCAAGGGAAAGTGCATACACACAACGATATTTTGCCTAAACGTTCTGATGTTAGGCCAACTTTTATCACCCGAGGTTCCCAATTTCACTCCAATGTAACCTTGGAGAAGACTCAAACATACATGCACAAAGAATCATCCGACCCCAGTGATCACTTCTAATAGCCTCCCTCTTTCCGGGTTCACCCTTTCTTCCTTTTGCTATTTTGCACTCACGCGTACACACACACATTCATACGAGTACCTCCCTCCACATGCGTACTCTCTTACACACTTGCATTCACACTGTATTGCACATTCCAATAATCGAAGCATTTGTTTAGCCATGCAACAGTTTATATAAGCGCAATAAAGCATATCTAAGCATCCCGATGGCCGAGAATTTTCCTTTTTGTTGTATTCAACCATTGCCTAAACAACTACAACAAAAAATCTTTTCCAGGAATTTATTTAGTATGGGCCTTGCTTTTGATCTTCATTCGAGTATGCCCATATTGAGAGTATATCCACACCATTTCATTCTATGCCTACTCCTTCCTCGGGTTTGATGGTTCTGTTTTTTTCGTGTAATTTAGACTATGGAACCGGAATGGAGCTCAATTTGATGACTAAAAAAACAGGCCCTGACGAATTAACACTTTCAACGCATTTAGCGTCATATATATCTTTACTAATTGCAGAAGAACCTGCATCAATTTGGCCAAGCATTTTTTAAAATAAAAGGGATGCAAATCTCAAGCAGTAGTACTAATTATTTCATGCACAGTGAAGCTTGCATATTTTCACAGGTGACTGCATCTTTGCTATTACAAGGAAATGAACAATCTACTCATGCCATGATTCTGCATACAATTAGGAACATGTATGCTCACTGAATTTATGCACTTTCCAAGGTTAACACAATACGTGACTGCAAGATAAGGGCAACAGACATAGCGATTTCCTATCGATTTCGGTTCTCTTTTCTCTCTTTTTGTGTGTTCTGGAACCACCTGGAAAATGTACTAGAATGGAACAGGTTTACAAAGTTCAGAACCATAAAAACATCTCTGCATCCGCTTAGCACAACGACTCAATAGGATTATCGTTTTCTTTTGTTATGGAAGTACTAACTTAATTGAGAATTTGAACAAAGTGACATCAGCGAACATAGAAAATCCTTTCTCTACCTTAGGTGGGATCTCCGGTGCCAGCCATTAAATGCCCATAGTATATTAAAAGTCTGCTAGGTGTAGTATTGAAACGAACATGTTTTGTGAGCAAGTTGACTGTATGAAGGTTGTTCGTTCAAAATGCACAGTGACATCTCTAACTAAAACCGAACCTCCATTACAGAATTATGCAGCTTGAAGAAATGAAAGCTAAATCAATTCAAATTCAGGCGAGAACTCATCGGAATTAATTTGCCAAAGGTGAATGAGTTCAGCTATGCAGGTAGGTGCATGGAAAGAGCATACGGGTATTATCTAAAGCTAATCACATAAAGCCTAGTGACTCCCTTCCAAAATAAACAAAATTTAGGTAAGGTCAAAGCTCAATTTCCTTACATGGAAATAAATACAACTCCAGATAGAAATACTTGGGGTAGATGATGCCCTCTTCCTGCGTTAGCCTAAAGCAGACCACGTCCTCCAGCTCCTGCCTCCGGTACTCGTCCAACATCTGCTCCACTCTACCTTCTTCAACTCGAGATGCCGCTATCGTTCTTGATCCCTTCCCAGTTAACTGTGCCCACCGATGATCTTTGATTGTCTCCTTTTGTCCAATCCCACTCCTAAGAGCAAAAGGAAGGTCTTATCTTCTTGCATCCTCATCAGCATCGTAACCCCCCCCTCTTGCAATCAGGTCACCTCATACTAACAATACACTTTGAGAAATGAAACAGATAAGATTAGATCATCCTTTGATAAGATTAGATCATCCTTTGCCCTTGAATGTGACCACTGCATCTCCACACAATAATATTTCCAATCCAATTCACAGATGTATGCTCCTCAGGAAATATTTACACTGCTACTGTACAGCCCTCTTGAAATTGCTGCGAAACTTTTGTGAAATCACAAACAAAACTCGCCAAAGAGCTGTAAGGCCCACCTTTGTTGTCAGAGTATCTGCATATTGAGTTTTAGAAAAGCCAGACATGAACCTGTAGCCCCCGTATGCATAAACTGCAAGGAGAACGAGGGGGCTCAAGAGCGTGTTGACCAGAGGGCCAACAATAGGCACATTCGAGATGACAGGAAGGCCAGCTCGAGCGCGACCAAGAGCCCTTCTCTTTTGCTTGCAAGGGACTATCAGCGCCTGGTGGCGAACCGAAGTACCTGCAAACTGGGACGCCGGGAAAGGGGAGATATGGCCACAAGAAACTTCCGCATTGGACTTCCTCGGGGAAAAACATAAGGCAGAGGCTTGAAGCGTGATCGCCATGAGAGGACGCCCTCAAAAGTCCCTCCCATGAATAGCCACCTTTGTCAGAGAAGACGATGCTACAGTCCGTGCAATAGTGGCAGTTGCTGCTTCTGTTTCTGCCCCAGAAACTTTAACTGCTATTAAACAAGTGACACCCTCCCCATCCCAAGCCACTGATTTCGCCAAACCTTGCATAACCACATCTAAAGCCCTCTGAAGTTGCGACCCTTCAAAAGAATCTCCCCTAGCTCTGAAAAAGTGACTCATGGCTTCCCATTCGATGACATGGCAACTAGAGATGCCTCCTGTCAGCAACCAAGAGCACCAAACATATGACAAAAAAACACACGCACACTCAACATCAGATTTCGAAAGAGTAGGATTCTCTGCACATTGAACAACTACCCTTGTATCGATGAACCCATTGACATAAAAATGCTCCTCCCAACCATGCGAACTCTTTCCAACTTTTTCTTGTATAGTGTTGAAGATAGAATTAAAGGCCATAGCAATAACATTCACATTGCCCTCATTGATATTATCGAACAAAAGAGGGACGTCCTCCTCGAAGACATCGAAGGGAGTTAGTAGCACTTTATCTCTCAAAGCTTCATCCCCATGCATCCATTGAAACCATGCATAGCTTCACCCCTACTGCTCTTGATCCTTGTGTCCACATTTGAGTGGATCTTATCATCGCCGGCCACCTATTCTCATTGCAAAACACCTATGTCCAAACAAATATTCTCCAAAAAATGGAAGCATGTTAGTGCACCAAAGCCAACCATTTATTGAGCTAACAGGTCACTACAATCTTCTTGGTATTTTCTTTATTATCATATGATTCTCCTATGATGGCCTCCCTCTTAGGCATTCGTACCAAAATTTTGCGGTCGTCAACTTCATATTTCTTGAAGATTTCTGGTACTTCAAACAATGATTCCTCCTCTTCTTGTTTCACTACTTTTCTTTTCTTTTTCTTTTGGCTGCTCTCACTTCCATCCTTTGAATTTACCATTTTAATGCTTGTGAGAGGTTCTTCTTCTTTCTGGTTAAACACGCCTACATCTTCTAAATAGTGCTTCTCTGAGTTACAGCAACTATCCATCACAATGGACTCTAGATCATTGTCATTCTCTTCTTCTTTTATGACATCACTAGGTTCACATTCTTCTAGCAAGGGCTGACACATGAACACTGAGATATCATAACCCTCCTCATCACAATGAGGTGTCCATTGTTCTTCATTGACAGCAATGTCCATGGTGGCTAAGATTTCTGGCCAACCATGAGGCTCAAATTCCTCATCTGGAAAGATCATCGGTGTATAGGCCGGGTCTTTAATTGGTCTATCTCCTGGCAAAGTTCCTTCTTCTCTTGCCTTTAAACATTTTTCCTCTTCCTTTGCGACCTTGCACATCCACAAATGAGTATCTTCATGCAGCCATGATGGATCAGGTGAACTTTCAGAATGCACAGAGATAGAATCTTCTTTCGCTTTGTGGATAGAATTCCACTGTAGGGGTTGTACATCTCTGAAGGAGTAATCCTTCAAGTTGACCTTGGTGGTGACCCCTAAGTGCTGTAAGAACAAGGAGTTGGTTCCCCAATCCTGTACTATTTGCAATTGTCGTAGGAAGGGTCTTCCTAGGATCATCTCATAGACGTTATTTTTCTCAAAGTCACATATAGCAAATGTATGTTCACATTGCACACCACAAGTGGTTAGAGTTATCCCTTCGAGCAATCCTAGAGGTCTTTCAAAATGACGGTCGGCCATTTGAAGCTTCATTCTAGTTGGTCTTAATGTGGGTTTGCCCCAGTGCTTCCACAAGGAGGTGGTTGCAATAGCAACACCAACACCTGAATCTATGATTGCTTTGGTTGTGTAACCTTGGTAGGTGATTGGAAGATAAGTATTACCTTCTTCACCCTCACACATGTCTCCTATTTTATCGAGAGGTATCTCTGGAACTTTTTGCTTAGAGCCTATTTTTGGCACATTGGAATCAAGTTCTGGGACCTGATCCTTCACATGATTCCACAGCTCAGGTTTTGCTTTGAGCAGCTCTTCTACAGTGAGATGACACTGAACCTTAGTGTTCTTCACGACATCAGTGTTCCTTGGAACCACTGAGTCTTCATTTCTTACTAGTATTGTGGGAGCTCTAATTTGGAGAGATTCAGATTCCCATGGGCCTGGAAATTGAGGAAGTTCTTCTAGGGTATTAGATTCAAAATCTAATCTTTCGTCTTCTTGTTGTTCTGCTTCATCTCCGTAAATAGATGGAATGTCTTGGGGAAATTGATCATGAAGATCATCAATGTCAGGAATAGGAGGGGAGTTACCCTTCTCCTTGGCCCATTTCTCTTCTTGTATTTCCCGCAAGAACTCTTGAGAGTAGTATTGAATTGAAGGAGGCATACCAACATCCGTGGAATTAGGAACATAAGCTCCCATTGGTGGTGAGCTTCCTCTCTCAATAACTAGTTGAGCCTGTGGAGGTAAAGAAACTTGTGGTTTGTTTACCAACTGCTCTAATCTTTCTAGTAACCCTTGGAAATGCAAACCTGGTTTGATAGAGTTTGTCTGATTGAACTTTTGACTAGTCTCAAGTATAGCTTGAGCTTGTTCTACCATTTTCATGCATATTTTCATCCGTTCAATCTCTAAATCCGCTCTAGGGTAACTCTTGTCTAGATTTGCAGCTGTTGGCCCTTCTTGAAGTCGAGCCTAGTAGGCCTTGAACATCATGTCCACTGGGGTTGGGTCTGCAAGAACAGACCCTGGTTGCGGCCTATTTACAATGGGTGGTGGGGTGGGATGAGATGGAGTGGATGGAGTTTCGGCATGCGAAGGCTTTTGAGATGCAATGTCTTCTATTTTTGTTTTTGCGTCTTTCAAGCTTTCTTCTAATTCTAATAACTTTTTATTCCACTTACGATTGGCCTTCTCTCTAGTATCTTTCCATGTTCTTGTTTTCCTCCTACTAGGTTCTCCCGATTCACTCGACTCCGATTGCTCTGCTGGTTTATCTTGTTTTAATGCTTGTGCCCTAGTAACTGCGTGTACAGGTGCCACATTACTGCTGCTGGCACTTGAATCCGCCACTAAGCCTACCACATTAATGGGTGTAATCTTGGGCGCACTAGAGGGGTTTCTTGGACAATCTCTGGGGACATGGTCTTTGGCACAATCAGGACAAAAAGCCTGTATTGTGATATCTTGTCCTTGACTCGGAGATGGTGGGTGGGGACAATCATGAAGGAAATGGTTGCCCTGACATCTGAAACATGGTCCTCTAGGGGCTTGTGGTCTTACTTGTCTTAATTGGGGCCTAGGGTTAGCATTTGTGTACATGAGATTGGAGTATTCAGGCTCCCAATTTTGTTCCATAGGTGGTGCCTCATATTGATGTGGATAAATCTCACTATGTTCAGGTGACTCTGTGTAATAAGCATGTGGACTACCTTCATGGGAGTAGTCTGAACTATAAGCATGAGAGTCATTCTCTGATATCAATGGGGTTAGTGGCACCAATGCTCTATTTGGATTTTCCTCTCCCACAACATACTTGACTGGAATCACATTGGCAGGAGTTGGTGGTTGGTTTGCCAAGATTGGTTGTGGCCTATATGGTGCCTGATATTGTTGTTGTGGTCTATAATATGGTTGTTGGTATTGGTTCTGATACCTACCTTGTTGGTAAGGTTGCTGATAAGTTTGTCTAACAGCCTACCTATTGTAGGGACAATCTTGAGCCGTGTGGTTCGTGTATTTTCTCTCAATAGTGCAATATGGAGCATTCCTTTCTCTAATGTTTTGGTTTTGCATTGGGCATACGTTAGCCATGTGGTCCCCTCCACAGGTATAACATCGGTTCAATGAGGTGACTCTTTGTGTTTGTCTATTTTGGACTCCCACCTTCTTGGCAACTTGCTCAGCTATCTCATCTATTTCCGTGGAGATTTTTGAAGTATGACTAGTAGAACTCTCAGAATCCTTATAGAGTTTGGACAATCCTAACTCCTCACCCAAGTTATCTTCTATGTCAATGCACGTCCGCACACACTCTTCTATGGATCTGGGTTCTTTCAAGTACACATATGATCTCAACTTTGTGCTCAGTAAGCCATCTAAGAACAAAGCCACTTGTTTGGCTGGTGTGGGTAACTCGGGAGCAGGGCATCTTTCTAGGTATTGTCTGAACCTTCTACCTGTTAGTCGCACTGTTTCTTGGGGTGTCTGCTTGAAACTGTGGATCAGGGATGATGTGTTATGCCTGATACCACTCTTGAAAAATTCTACAATGAATTCGTCTAGCAGTTGACCTATATCGTCATAGTTGCGACTACTCAGTGGCTGAAACCAAGCTAAGGCAATGCCCTTAAGAGTCAAACCGAATGCCTCGTACTGGGTAAACAAATCCCCAACCTGTTCAGCTCTTAACACTTGTTTGAACTCGACTACATGATCATAAGGAACTCCTGTCCCATCGAAGTAATTCTTCATTGCCTTGATCACTTGAGTGGGTCTAAGGGTTCTTGGGTGCTCTCGGGGTCTAGGCAATGGAAAAGCATGTTCATCTCTTTGTTGCCTATGTGCTTGATGTCTCTCTCTTTGAAGTCTTTCATTTTCAAATCCTGCTCTATTTCTGCCCACAGTGTGTGCAAAACTTACCTCAGGTCTCTCTCTATTTCTTTCTCTCTGGGCTTCATGAGCTTGGGATGATCCTACTCCTTGGAGGCCATGGGAAACATTGGATCTTGATGGAGGGAAAATCAATTAACTCTTCCAAGTATATGCATGTCTATCATGTTTTGTTACCAAGAACACTTTCTCTGATGTGTTATCCAAGTAGAAAACTTTTCCTGGTATCTCTGGGTCCTTGAACTTGTAGATGATGACTATGCCCAAGTGGCTAGGTTGATCTAGCTTGAATCTCCAAAAGGCTTCCTCTGTTTCTCTATTCAAGAATAGTTCTATGCTTTTGTTGTCTTGAGGAATCCAATCTGGAGTGATCACTCTGGTCAGAACTGACTTGCCTCTAGGAGTTTGGGGTCCTTGTCCTACATTTCCTTGTTCTAGGTCTCCTATCTCATTCTCAGGAATGATATTTCCAAACTCATCAGCCCTATTTGGTAGGTTGGTGACCACATACATGGTTCCTTCCTTATCAATGTATGAACCCTCTTCGAACTTGACCACCAGGTGTTCAAGTCCAAAGGGTTGATCTGGATTTTTGAGTTGGACCACTGATCGCCTCAGGCCATCCTCATAGATGCGAGCACCTAATCGGTTGGTCCGAATATATTCCAATTGTGTCTTATAGGGACCTTCTGGTGTTTCTAGATGGGCAGTTCCTGAGCCACCTGCTGGTTTCCCCATGCTAAAAGACATTTCAGAGTCACTTGTGTTAGAGCTTAGTACGTAAGGACAACCACTTAGTTGTTGTGCCCAAGACTTAGCTGTATGGTTGACACTAGACTGAGAAGATCTAATGCTTTGTCTATCCTTGCCTAAGTGTCTACCAGATCTCAGGTTCATAAGCTTTGGCTAAGAGTCCAAAATTTCCCCTTGGTATGGTTCAAAAATCCTTTGGAGCCCCCTTGGTTTCCTAGTCCCACTTGAAGCCCAACTTCAAATTATCCTATCTAAAAATCAACGCTTTCCAACGAGCTATAGAGCTCAAAAAATGGACTTTGGATGAAAACGTTATGTCAAATCAGGCTCCTGGGGGTCAAAACAGGCAAACACGACCTTTTGGAAAAAATCGCGATTTTGTATGAAATCAGAGAATCACGATTTTGTGAACTTCAAGAGAATCGCGATTTTGTGAATCTCAAGAGAATCGCGATGCTATGAAATCAGAGAATCACGATTTTGTGAACTTCAAGAGAATCGCGATTTTGTGAAATCAGAGAATCGCGATTGTGTGAAATCAGAGAATCGCGATTATGTGAAATCAGAGAAATCACGATTTTGTACCTTGAGAATCGTGTTTTCACAAAATTGTGATTTTGGCTGAAAATCGTGATTTGTGAGAATCGCGATTTTGAGCAAAGAATCGTGTTTTCACAGAATCGCCTTTTCACAAAATCGTGTTTTTGTTGAAAATCATGATTTGTGAGAATCGCGATTTTGAGCAGAGAATCATGGTTCATAGAATCGTGGTTCACAGAATCGTGTTTTCACAAAATCGTGTTTTTGGCTAAAAATCGTGATTTTTGAGAATCACGATTTTGAGCAGAGAATCTTGTTTTGAGAGAATCGCGATTTTGAATAGAGAATCGTGTTTTTGAAAATCATGTTTTTGAAAATCGTGTTTTAGAGAATCGTGTCTTAGAGAATCGTGTTCTAGAGAATCGCGATTTTGTCTCAGAGAATCGTGGTTTCCAAAAATTTAGAGAATCGCGATTTTGAGCACAACCACAGAATCGTGTTTTCTCAGAATCGTGTTTTTTTGGCTGAAAATCGTGACTTGTGAGAATCGCAATTTTGAGCTCAACCACAGAATCGCGATTCTAAGAATGACCACAGAATCGTGTTCTTTTCAAGAGGCTTTTAGGCGGGAAACAGAGAATCGCGATTTTCAAAAAAAAATTGAATTTTCACATAATCGCGATTTTCATCATAGAATCGTTTTTTTTTTTGGCGGGAACTGTTAGCTCATGAGCTAGTTGATTTTTATGCACTAATATGCTTTTGTTGTGTAGAATATATGTTTGATTTCAGGCACTTGAAGAGTGATTCGATGATTGATGGGAAGTATTTGGGGCTACCCGACGACTTCTTGGTCAGAGAGGATGTTCATATTGCAGAGTGTTTTTGAGAAACTCGAAGTCCAAAGCATTGCTTCCTAGAACCAGATCGTTCACATGGGGTCTTATTGGCTGGATATTTTAGTAAGGTGGTCATTACTCTTCTTGGAAGAAAGCCTAAAGGTGTCATGCGGTATCTTAAGGAACGCAAAACAACGCTGAAAAAAATTTGTGGATTTGATCTTAATAACATCTATTATGGAGACATTCTTGAATTAATAATGGATAAGCTAAGCCCTCATAATGGCTCGGAAGAACATGCAAATGCTGCTAGTACTCTTACCATTATTTATGGGCTGTCCCAATCAAAGATTGCTGCAAAACTTGCTAGTCCCAGTGTCATCGCAAAGCTGTTTCATTATGCATCAGAAGAACCACGTTCTCAATCTGCTTTGGTTCATTGTTTAAGCGTATGCATCTCAATTCTGGAACCCAAGAAATATGTGATGGGTGAAATGGGTCGACTATAACAAGCTGCGGATTCCCAGGTGACTGCAAATCTTCAGACCATCGATGGTATGCTGCAAAAGCTGGGGGACTTGCTGCAGCTACTTGATGTAGGGGTGGATGAAGAGTCATTGCCTACTACTTATGGGGAGCTGCATCCCCCATTAGGGACTCATGGTTTAAAGATAATAGAGTTCCTTTCTGTGTTGATTCGGGCAAATAGTGAGACAGTCAGGCAAGAATTGGTTAGGATGGGTGCCATTCAACAAATCGTTAAATTATTTTTTGACTACCCTTTCAATAACGCGCTACATCATCATGTGGGGAACATCATTGTATCATGCATTGACAGCAATAGAAAGTTACTCGTCGATCATATTTTGGTAGATTGTGACCTGGTTGCTAGACTTGTCTAGCTGGCAAGCTTTTGTACGAGGCCGGGCTCCACTGAAGTTGGGAAGATTGTATCTCAAGCAGCTGCAGCAACGGACTTTGGCGGAGTCAGAAGGAGAAAACAAAAACGGTTTTTTGGAAGGCTTTGAGAAAAGAATGGTGTGTGTCTGCAGAAAAAGACGAGAGGGGCGCTACTCAAAAGAATTCTATTCGATGCTTGTTGCTATTCTGACGGGAGAAACAGAAAAGGGGGGGCCTCGTTTTTGTCTCCTCCTGGACATTTTTGGAGGGCTGTTCAATTTGAGGAGAGTTCTCGGAGAGCAACGGGGGGACATCTTTCTCTCACCACTCAAGGATTTACGGGAGAGGGATGCGAATAGAGGGGGGAGGCATTTTTCTTGCAGAGAGCAGGTGATTGGGAGAACCAGAGGCGGTAGGAGAGGGGAGTAAATCTTCCATTGTTCCTCTGTTTTCTGGAGATTTTTTTTGCGACGGCTGTTGTTCCGTTTTGGGGTTCCATCCGTAGAGGGAGGGGTGCCAAGGGGGAAGCCATAGAGCAGAAGACGGGGATCATCATCGAAGGAGAGGGGCTGCTGGGTGTGCTGACACCTGGACAACAAGGCTGACACCTGGACAACAAGGCTAACCAGATTCGCTCAATGAAGAAGTGACGGGAAAGCTCTGGCGGATCTTGAAAGGATGTAGAAAAAGCACCGATGTTGATTATCTCCTGCTGGAATGGCACATCAACTCTAAGTCTATGTGAAGGATTCAAGACAGCGCTGATGGATGGCAAGAGTTGGTCCGTGATCGCATGACCACAACACTTTTGGTAAGAACTATAGCATTTGCGTCAACCATTAATGTACTTACTGTCTATTGAAGTTGGCAGTTAGATTACGGATATTCGTCTGCAATCCTTTTACAGCGTAGTAGAACGCTCCGTGAGGTCACAAGAAAGTCACAGTTATGTCTTCCACCTTAATCCAATCTATGCTCTTTTTTTTTTTTTCCTCTCTCTTAACTCGCGAGAGATAGCAACGATGTCTATCAATCCCATGTGAATTCGATGGGCAGTGAGTAGATGTTCTTCTTAACTCGCGAGAGATAGCAACGATGTCTATCAATCCCATGTGAATTCGATGGGCAGTGAGTAGATGTTCTTTTGTGCATTAGCATCCCAGCTAGTTTCTTTTTGCCATGAATTCTGGGTGCCAACCGTATATGCTCGGTGGTGAATCCCTTTCATAAACTTGGGTTGATTTTAAACAAGCGTGGCTGTCGTGAATGGATTGTTTTAGCGGCGTTGATGAATGGGGAACCGTTAGCATATTATGGATGCATCTATTAATTAATTGTGACATCTTGCATTATCATGTTGAACGATTCAGGAGGAGGATTGTCCGTCATGTATAAGTGGTTTCGAAAGATATGGGGGGGGAAACGCGATAGCTGAGCGACAACTGTGAGGAATTTTACTGTGAAATATGGAATTGGCAGAGCTGTTTGTGACGTAGCAATTAGGCAGGGGCACGCGACATAAGAGCTTATACAAATTGTTATATGGGTTTCGGATTGCATAAGTTCTTGTGTGTGACTCTAATGCATGATTATCTTGTGTATGGATTTGCTGTGACATTCTGCAATGCCGCCGTCCAAACTGATGAGATGTGTATTTTGTTGGGTTTACGTTTTGGAGATCTTTACAAGAATGCCTCATGCACACCTTGCCTTTGCAATTAAATAAGTTTTGTGTGATTATCTCCTTAGACTCTTATGCATTGTAATAAGATCTCACGACTGCCATTATCCAGTGCAGTAACAGGTGGTTTGACGTTGTTAATTCCTGTCCTCATTCGCCACTAAGATTCCTTGCCCATGCATTTACCAAGATGGGGAACTCTACACAATATCGTAGTGACTTCTTGGCCATTATAAATGACCATATGTTGTATGTGCAGGTGAGTAACGGGAAGGGATGTGTGTGTAGTCGTGCTTGGGTTCGAGGGCAAGGAAGTGTATGGGCATGGGTCTAAGATTAGTAAGAAGGTGAAGGGAAGAGAGGGGGTGTGGATATGACTGGGAGATTGTGGGCGAGGAAGGGAGAAAAAAGGACCAAAGGAGTGTAGGTGTGTGAATGAAAGAAAGTGTGAGAGTACAAGAGAACAAGGGTGGTACGAGAAGAGCAAAGTAAAGAAAAAGTGAGTGGAAAAGAAAGAGGGAAGTAAAGAGAGGAAGAGGATTAGAGTAAGTGGAATAAGGAAGTGTGCATGAATAAAAAAGGGTGCGATCACAAGAAGTAGTCATTAGAGTTGGGTTTTAGGTCGTGGCCAGAGTCAGGTCTTCACGTCTACATTTGAGCATTATTGAATGGCCTAGAGGAAAAGAAAGTAGCATAGTGCAAGGAAAAAGAGTGAACCCAAAGCGTGTGCAAGGATATTTCCATTGGACTAAGAGTGAAACAGGAACTTTGAATTTCTGAGTGCCGAGCAATGTCGAGCTCCGTATGTGCAGAAAATCATGAAAAAACACAGCGCTTGCACTCTCTTGCACTTCCTAACTCCTCCTCGCACAATAATGCATGAAAGATGGTATGAAAATGATGAAAATGCACTAAAAAACAAGAAATTTCTATGAAGAAGAAGATGGAAGAAGATGGAGATGGTGATGATGATGAAGATGAAGAAGAAAATTCAGAAATGAACAAAAATGACAGTTTTTTTACCTTCCAACGTCGCAAATCTACGATCTTACCATCACAATGCTCGTCCTCGAAGCTCTCTCCCCGGTTTTTACCTTCCAACGTCGCAAATCTACGATCTTACCATCACAATGCTCGTCCTCGAAGCTCTCTCCCCGGCAACGGCGCCAAAATTTGGTGTAGCTCAAGCGTAAGCACCACCTCCTTTACTTGTCAATCCGTGGAGACGTGAGGACCGGTATGAAGACCACGAGCAAGTGAAGGCACAAGTGAGTGAGTGAAAGCACACAAACATGCACACACACACACACGCGCACAAGGTAAGATCAAAGAGAGGAACAATGAAAAGCTTCGATTGCAAAAGAGTTCTCTTACAAAAGCTCTATTCTCTAACAAGCTAACCTCAAAAATGAGCTCTCTAGATCTTTTTATAGTTTTTGGACTAGTTTTGGCCCTGTCCAGACCTAGTGTCCGTCCTAGTTAAAAATTAGGTTCCATGGCTTATTTGAGGGCTCAAACAAAGTCTAAAAACTATGAAAATTGGTAGGATGATAGTTCTAATACTCCTCAAGCTCAAGGACTCCTCGGCTTGAACAAAATGGAGTTACAAAAATAGAAAATGGTATTTACAATGGTTTTTAGTGATGAAAATCACTATTTTTGTAGGGGATTCTTCTGAAAATTTGAAATGTACTTCTTGGAGCTCCCTACTTGCTCCTTCTTCTTGTGTGTGTCCACCATTCTGATGTGCTTCCATGCTTGTGCTTGACCTTGGGTTCCAACACCAAGATATTCCATCTATTTATGGAGATCAAGTAGAGCAACAAGAAGATGAGAGACTAGATTTTGAATCTAATTCTTTGCAAGAGTTGCCACAATTCACAGGCCCATGGGAATCTGAATCTCTTCATATCAGAGCTCCCACAATATTGGTAAGACATGAAGTCTCAGTGGTTCCAAGAAACACTGATTTCGTGAAGAATACTAAGGTTCAATGTCATCTCACCGTAGAAGAGCTGCTCAAAGCAAAACCTGAGCTATGGAATTATGTGAAGGATCAGGTTCTAGAACTTGATTCCAAAATGCCAAAAGCAGGCTCTAAGAAAAAAGTTCCAAAGATACCTCTCGATAAAATAGGAGACATGAGTGAAGGTGAAGAAGGTAATACTTATCTTCCGATCACCTACCAGGGTTACACAACCAAAGCAATCGTAGATTCAGGTTCTGGTGTTGCCATTGTGACCATCTCCTTGTGGAAGCGATGGGGAAAACCCACATTAAGACCAACTAGAATGAAGCTTCAAATAGCAGACGGTCATTTTGACCTCTAGGATTGCTAGAAGGGATAGCTCTAACCACTTGTGGTGTAGAGTTTGAACATACATTTGCTATATGTGACTTTGAGAAAAATAATGTGTATGAGATGATCTTGGGAAGACCCTTCCTACAAAAATTGCAAATAGTACAGGATTGGGGAACCAACTCCTTGTACCTACAACACTTAGGGGTCACCACCAAGGTCAATCTAAAGGATTACACCTTTAGAGATGTACCACCCCTACAGTGGAATCCTATCCACAAAGTGAAAGAAGATTCAATCTCTGTGCATTCTGGAAGTTCTCCTTACCCTTCTTGGATGCATGAAGATACTCATTTGTGGATGTGCAAGGTCGTAGAGGAAGAGGAAAGACACCTAAAAGCGAGAGAAGAAGGAACTTCTCAAGAAGAGAGACCAGTTAAAGACCTAGCCTATACACCGATGATCTTTCAAGATGAGGAATTTGAGCCTCGTGGCTGGGCAGAAATCTTAGCTACCATGGACATTGTAGTCAATGAAGAACAATGGACACCTCATTGTGATGAGGAGGGTTATGATATTTCTGTGTTCATGTGTCAGCCCTTGCTAGAAGAATGTGACCCTAGTGACTTCATAGAAGAAGAAGAGAATGACGATGATCTTCAGTCCATTGTAATGGATAGTTGCTTTAATTCAGAAAAGCACTATCTAGAAGACATAGGAGTATTTAACCAACAAGAATAAGAACCTCTCACAAGCATTAAAACGGTAAATTCAAAGGATGGAAGTGAAGGTAGTAAAAAGAAAAAGAAAAAAAAAGCAGTGAAACAAGAAGAAGAGGAATCATTGTTCGAAGTACTAGAGAATTTCAAGAAATACGAAGTGGAAGATCGAAAAAATTTTGTATGAATGCCTAAGAGAGAGGCCATCGTAGGAGAATCATATGATGATAAATAAAAGACCAAAAAAATTGTAGTAACCATTGAAGAGAAAAAAGAGCGATCTATGTATATAGGAGATGACCTAAGCACAAAAGAAGAAGCAGAGCTTGTAGCTCTATTAAGGGAATATAGGGATGTGTTTGCATGGCACTATAGAGATTTCAAGGGAGTAGATCCAAAAATTTGCTCTCATACTATCCCCAAGACTGCTGATGCCAAGCCCACCAAACAAAATCCCTACACATATAATGACACTTATGCAACTAAAATCAAAGAAGAAATTGATAGGTTGATTGAAGCTGGATTTATCTATGCAATTAAGCATACTAAATGGGTGTCCCCCATTGTCATGGTGCCCAAGAAGAATGGAAAGTTGCGAGTGTGTATTAACCTTAAGAAAGTTAATGCTGCTACAATAAGAGATAGCTATCCACTTCCAATCACAGAACATTTATGTTGCATGTTGCAGGCAAGGATGTTTATAGCTTTCTTGATGGATTTTCAGGATACAACCAAGTAGCCATTGCCCCAGAAGATCAACACAAAACAACTTTTGCCATAGAGTGGGGAATCTTTGCATTCCGTGATGCCATTTGGCTCACCAATGCACCTGCAACATTCCAAAGGCTCATGTGTCATGTCTTCAAAGAGTTCTTGCAAAAGATCTTAGAAGTATATGTGGATGATTTATGTGCTCACATTGTTTCTAAGAACGGAATATAAACAGATGAGGACAAAGTAAGAGCCATAGCAGAGCTGCCAAGGCCAAGGAACATTAAAGAGGTACAAGCCTTTATGGGCCATTGTGGATACTACCGTAGGTTTATCCACATGTATGCAATCATAGCCAAAC
Organism: Ceratopteris richardii; assembly: GCA_020310875.1. Taxonomy (NCBI): domain Eukaryota; kingdom Viridiplantae; phylum Streptophyta; class Polypodiopsida; order Polypodiales; family Pteridaceae; genus Ceratopteris; species Ceratopteris richardii. The sequence goes on from CM035406.1 coordinate 143,160,075, forward strand.
CTCTTTATGGTCTCTTGACAAATTTTGAGTGGACTGATGAGTGCGATAATTCCTTCAATGAGCTAAAGAGATGCTTGTGCACAATCCCAATACTAACCACTCCTGATTGGAATAAGCCATTCCATGTCCACATGGATGCATCCAATTATGCAATAGGATGTGTGCTATCACAACCAACAGGTGAAGGAAATTTAGATTTGCCTAAAGCATATGCTAGCAGGCAATTGAACGTTGCTAAACGAAACTATACCACAACTGAGCGAGAAGGTTTAGACATGGTATATGTTGTAAAGAAGTTTAGACACTATGTTCAAGTTTTTTACTGATCATCAAACTTTATTATATTTGGTCAATAAACCTTGCAATACAGGGTGCTTAGTAAGATGGTTTCTCTTACTAATGGAATATGACTTTGAAGTGGTTGTTAGGAAAGGTAGAACCCACCTCAAGGTAGACCATCTTTCTCGCATCACTTTAGGCAAGTCACCGCAAGGAGTGTCTGATGAATTGCCCGATGCTTATTTGTTCAATTTAGAAGTTGTTCCTAAATGGGCAAATAAGTTACCACCTGCCCTAACCTTCGGACCCACAAATAAGAATGTAAAAACAAACCAAGATGAAATTGTACAATCACAAAAATATCAAATATTGGTAAGAAGCATGTACAAACAAGGTACAGAGGGTGTATTAGCTTGCTGTGTTGAGGACCATGAACATAGCAGTTGGTTGCAAGAAGCCCATGAAGGATTGCTAGGAAATCACTACTCTAAAAAATAAACCTTGTAGAATCTAAAATGTTTAGGAGTGTACTGGCCTAGCATGGACAAAGAAATACATGAGTGGATTAAGAATTTTCCAATGTGCAAGGAGAGACCCCCAATGGAGCATGCCACCCTTTATCATGTATCGTTAATTCTCCAAATTGGAGAGCTCCATTGGTAGAAATTATGAGATCGAGAACATTACCCAAGGAGGCTAGTCTAGCAAGGAAACGAAGCTTGGAACAAGAGGCTCAAGACTACACCTTAGTAGGAGACAACCTATATTGGAGAGGCTAAGATGGTTACCTAAGACTGTGCGTTCATGAATCAGACTACTTGAAAGTCTTGGAAACTACACATAGCGATGTTGTAGGTGGACACTTTGGGCCTAATCGAGTAATCAAGACTATTCTATTCTCAAGACTTTGGTGGCCAACTCTTCATATGGATGCACATACGTATGTGAAGAAATGTGACACATGCCAACATGCACAATATCCGATTAGAAAAGAAGAGATGCCTTTGAGGCCAATGATGGGAGGACGTGCATTTTCAAAATGGGGTATAGAATTTGTAGGTCCCATTAACACCCCAGCAAGAAACTCCCATGCCGAATACATTATTGTAGAAAAACTACAAAGAGGTATAAGGACAACCTGAATGGAAAGAAGCTATGCAAGCAGAGATGGATTCAATTGAAAAGAACCACACTTGGACACTTGTTCATAAGCCTTCAAATCATCAAGTCATAGGAGCTAAGTGGCCCTACTGCAAGGTTCACAACTATAAGAAACATTCTTGCACTAAATGCACACTTCAAATGGCCCATTTACCAAGTAGACATCAAAAGGGCTTTCCTCAGTGGAGATCTTCAAGAAGAAGTATATGTTGAACAAGGCTTCAAGAACAAATGAAAGGAAGATCAAGTGTACAAGCTTTGCAAAGAACTTTTATAGACTTAAGCAAGTTGTCACTCTAGCACAATGGTGAGTACCAACGTGAGGAGATACACCTCATAAATGTCAATCCATGGAGACATGCCGACTGGTATGAAGACCGTGAGCAAGTCATGGCACAAGTGCGTGAGTGAAAGCACACAAGCATGCACACATACACACACACGCGCAAAAGGTAAGAGCGAAGAGTGGAACAATGGAAAGCTTCGAATACAAAATAAATCTCTTACAAAGCTCAAAACTACAACAAGCTAACCCCACAAATGAGCTCTCCAGCCCTTTTTATAGGTTTTTGAGTGGTTTTGGCCCTGCCCAGACCTAGTGTCCGACCTAGTTAAAAACTAGGTTCCAGGGCTTATTTGGGGGCTCAAACGAAGTCCAAAAATTATGAAAATTGGTAGGATGATAGTTCTAATACTCCTCAAGCTCAAGGACTCCTCGGCTTGAACAAAATGGAGTAACAAAAATGGAAAATGGTATTTACAATGGTTTTTTGTGGTAAAAATCACTTTTTTTATAGGGATTTCTTCTGAAAATTTGATAGGTGCTTCTTGGAGCTCCCTACTTGCTCCTTCTTCTTGTGTGCCTGGATCAAACCTTGGTCTATCTTCATAATTTTCCTGCATTTCATTTCTACAAACATCATCATCAATATCTTCTTCATGTACCTTCATCTTTGACTTTCCTTTCCTTTTGATTTCTTCAAGATTTGTGCATACATTGTTTGATCCTGTAAACCATGTGCTTTGCTCATCAAATGTAACATCTCTTGAAACAAGAAATTGTTTTGTGGATGGGCTCCACAACCTGTATCCCATTTGTCTATCATCATACCCAATGAACACATACTTTTTTGCTTTAGGTTCTAGCTTATGTCTCAATTGAGATGGAACATAAGCATATGCCAAACATCCAAATATTTTGCAATGATCAAGAGTAGGTTTCTTGCCCCACCATGCTTCATAAGGAGTCGTTCCCTCCAAAGCTTTGCAAGGCAGCCTATTCACAAGATAAGTTGCAGTATTAATTGCTTCTGCCCACATATAATTAGGACACTTCTTTTCCTTCATCATTGATCTTGTAAATTCTACAAGAGCTCTATTCCTTCTTTCTGCAACTCCATTTTGTTCTGGGTAGCACCTGCAAGTCACTTCTCTTTTTATACCTACATTCCACATATAATCATCAAATTCCTTAGAAAAATATTTTCCCCCTCCATCTGATCTCAATCTCTTAAGCTTTTGTCCTGTAATTCTTTCTGCATAAGCATGGTAGTGTTTAAATGTCTCAAACACTTTAGATTTATCCTTGATTACATACAGAGTAATCCACCTGGTTGCATCATCAACAAATAGCACATAATACCTTGATCCATTTATGCTATAGTCTTTTGAAGGACCCCACACATCTATATGAACCAATTCAACCATATTTGAATACCTGTATCCTTGCTTATTGTATGATTTCTTGTGAGCTTTACCTAGTTGACAAGACTCACATTTGTATATCATATGTTGACCTTCAATATTTGGTAGACCAAGCACAACACCATTCTTTGTCATCTCTTTTATTCCCCTTTCATTAAAATGTCCTAACCTCTTATGCCATAGATCCAATTCAGACATCTTTTGACTTCCATAAGTAAACAATGCATGTCCGACATTACCTTGGACTTTGAGAGTGAATAATCTTCCTTCCTTTTTCCCTGTAACAATGCTTTTATATCCTTGATTTGGATCTTCGATATAAACACCATTACTTGTAAATCTGACTTCATATCCCTTCTCAACAATTTGCCCTACACTTATTAGTTTTTTAGGAATTGTTGGAACATAAAGTATCTTGCTTAGAAGTGTGCTTCCACTCTTTGTCTTTACTGATCCAATGCTCTTAACTTTGTGTTTGGTGATGTCTCATGTTTGAACTGTATGTCCATTCACCTTAGCTTCCATATCATTCATTAAGGAGATGTTACCACTCAGATGATTGCTACATCCTGAGTCAATATAGAACACCATTTGATCTTCATTGTTTACTTCATGTGTTGCATTCAAGATGAGATTCAAGTCCTCCTTCTAATCTGAAGCATAATTGTAATAGGTGTTGTTATAGGATTGAGTTTGGAAACTCCTTCCTCCTCCTCTAGCAAATGAAGTCCTATCACCTCTTCCTGTGAAATTGCCTCTTTGATTTTTGCCTCCTCTTCCTCTATGACTGAAATTCTGATTACGACTTCCACCATTTTGATTATTATACCAGCAATCATTTTCCAAATGATTTGTTCCTCCACAAATCCAACAAGATTTATTATTTTCTTTATTCTTACCTCCTCTACCTTTACCTCTGAAATTCATCTTTCCTTTCATGAAGCTTACTTGTCTTGAAGATCCTTCTTCATCATTTGTTTGCTTGCCTTTAGCATTCTTCTTCTTGTCCTTTGAGTACATTGCTTGGCTTGAATTTCTGTCATTCTCTCCTTTAATATCCTGCTCAAATGTTAGCATATGTCCTAGCAATTGATTAGGATCAGGAGTAAAATGATCTAATGATAATTCTGTAGACAATATGAAAGGTTTCCACTTTTCATCTCCTCTTAGAACTGTAAGTATTTGCCTTACCAACTTATCTTCTTCAATATCTTCATCTATTGCTCCCAAGCTATCTGCAATGTCCTTCATCTGTGTAACATAATCAAAGATTGACTAAGAACCTTTCTTCTTGAAAGTTGCAAATTCAGCCCATAGTGAAGCCTTCCTTGATTTGGTTGTGTTTTGAAAATGTTCTTCCAAGGCATTCCATACATCTGCTTCACTTTCTAATCCTCTAATGTGTGGTAGAAGATAATAATTTACAGCCATGTAAATGATGCTCTTAGTGTGAGCATCTTTCTTCATCCAATTCTTCAATTATGCAAGTTCTTCTCTTGTTGGAACAATTCGATCCTTAAACTCAGGCTTTTCTTCTTCTCTGTAATAAATGATATCAAATCTTTGCTCATGAGGTGTGCTTCCATCCTCATGGACCATGCTAGATAGTTCTCTCTATCTACCTTGTCAATCTGCAAGCTTTCTCCCATCTCTTGACTTCCGTATCTATAATCACTAAGATTTATGCTGATATGATGTACCTTTGATATTAAGCTTGATCCTTTGAATCATGCTTTGTTCTTCTTCAGATTTTCTTCTAGACTTTATCCTTTTCTCCTTCAATTCACAAGATCTTTGATATATGCAATAGTCGGGGTTCTCCTTGTTTCTTCTTCACCTTGATTTGATTTTTTGCTCTGATACCACTGCTGGAGACCTTTAATTCTCCAAATGTCTCATCTATCTTGATTTAAGAACTCTTCTATATCAAAAATAAACCAAACTTTACACAAGCTTTACATTATCTTTCAAGTTCATTAAGAAATACTTCTCTATGTGAAGTTTTCTTCAGCTTCAATAGTTTGCTTCAGAAATGGACTTCAATCTCTACATATAACTTCTATTTTAATCATTCAAATTATGCACACATATTCAAACTACGTTTGTGCAACCATAATGATTATTAGTTCTTCAAAAAAACCATTAGATTTCTAATTTGATCACTTAGATCAAACCTATGTCAAAAACTACCTTCCAAAAATGACAACTTTGACATGGTCAACTTCTTAAGTTGATTTCTCTCAAACTATAATCTGTTTTGCTAAATTCTTTTAGCCAAAGCTTCCTTATCTTCTAACTTAAATCTTGAATGCTCAAACATAAAACAATTTACATTGAGCACTGTAAAATGACTAGTGCTTTGATTGTTATGCCAACATTCATGAGCTAGATGATTGGTCTTACCACATATCCAACAAGCTTTGACATTATCCTTGTTATTTCCACCTCTTCATCTACTTCTACCACTTCCTCTACCTCTTATGAAGTTTGTTTGACTTGGAGTGCCTTCATCTTCAACTGATTGTTGCTTTCCTTTGCTAGCCTTCTTCTTATCCTTAGAATACATTGCATGACATGCACTCTTATCAATATCTCCTTTGATATCATGCTCAAAGGTTAGCATATGACCTAGTAATTGATTCAAATCAGGAGTAAAATGATCCAATGAAAGTTGTATTGATAATATGAAAGGCTTCCGCTCTCATCTCCTCTTAAACCTGTAAGAATTTATCTTATTAGTTTATCTTCTTCAATGTCTTCATCAACTACACCTAAAGAATTAGAAATGCCTTTCATCTTTGTCACATAATTAGATATTGATTGTGAGGCCTTCTTCTTGAATGTGGTAAATTTTGCTCATAGTGATGCCTTCCTTGACTTGTTTGTATTCTGGAAATGCTCCTCCAAAGCATTCCATAAATCATTTGCACTTTTACGTCCTCTGATATGATGAAGCAAGTAATCATTCACTGCCATATAGATGATGCTCCTTGCTTGAGTATCCTTCTTCATCCAAACCTTCAAATCTACAAGCTCCTCCCTAGTTGGAACACTAGGATCTTTGAAATCTGGCTTTTCTTCTTCTCCTATGATGCCCCTATAGATCATGAATATGCACTTAGTTTTACAAAATACTCAAGTTTTCTGTCAATCACAATTGATAGAGCTCAACACCTCGGGACTTGTGCAAACATTTTTTGTACTTGTGTAACCTGCTAGAGATGATGATACAACTGGAACTTGCAAGAAACGCTGAAAAATGCATAAAAACAACAAGCACAATAGCTCTCTCTTGCTCTCTCTCACAAGTGAAATGAGGAGAATGAGAAGGGGAAGGTGATATGAACAAAAAATTGAAAATTTTGCAAAGGTGGGGATGGAGGTGGGAGATGGTGAGGATGATGATGGTGAAGTAAGAGAGAGAAAATAAGAGAAAGTAAAGAAATTACCTACGACTCCAACATCACAACTCTACATCTTACCATCACACGCTCATCCTCAAAGCTCTCTCCTCGGCAACGACGCCAAATTTGGTGTCACTCTAGTAGAATGTCAAGTATCAATGTGAGGAGATCCACCTCATAATTGTCAATCTGTGGACGTGAGGACTAGTATGACGACTATGAGCAAGTGATGGCACAAGTGTGTGAGTGAGAAGACATGCACACACATACACACACGTGCACACAAGGCAAGAACAAAGAGAGGAACAATGGAGTTCTTTGAATTACTCAAAAAGTCTCTTACACAAGTTTGAATCACTAACAAGCTAACCCCAAAAATGAGCTCTCTAGCTCTTTTTATAGTTTTCTACTAGCTTTTGGCCCTCCAGACCTAGTCTCTAGCCTAGTTCAATATTAGGTTCCAGGGCTTATTTGAGGTCTCAAACAGAGTCTAAAAATTATGAAAACTGGTATGTGGCTACTTCTAATACTCCTCAAGCTCAAGGACTCCTCGACTTGCACAAAATGGAGTAGGGATAATGGAAAATGGTATTTACAATGGTGTGAAGTGACTAAAATCGCCATTTGGGAAATATTCCTTCATGAAAAAATTATATGGCCTACTTGCCGGATCCGCATTGACTACTTTTCCTACTTGGTCCTTCTCTCTGCTCTGACTTTTTTCGTTGGCTTCCATGTCTTGTAAGTCCTTGAGTGCTATGACTACTACCAACAAGCATGCATGCTAAATTTGTCTTTCCCTTGCAAGCATATATAAAGCAATAGTGGAAGCATTAAATGGATTCTCAACCATATTGAAATCTCCGATATGCAAAATATGAGTGGAGCTTATGTTAGGCATGAGATGAAGGAAAGTTGTCCAAAGCGCAATACCATGAGGGGGACAATTAGGAGCATAAATATATACAAGAGGATGTTGTGCACCCTCAAACTTAAAGGAGATAACAAGGAGTTTACCAAACATCATTGTTGATAAGGAGGGTTGAAGGTAGCATGGAAGGATACAAAGACAACGTGAGTAGGTGGAAGATTGAGATCTAGCATAAGTGTTCTAGAAATCTATAGTAAAATCAATTGAAGATTTCCTTCGGTGATGTTTGTGTCCTTGAAAAATGTAAACATCAATGGAATGATGAGTCAAAAAACACCACAACTATTGGAGCACAAGGCTAGGGTCATGCTAGAGAAAACAGACACAGAAAACGAGAACATATGAATTTAGGAAATAATGACACATGTGGAGAAAAGTGGTATTGATTCTTGCTTTTCAAACATCAATAATTTTTCAAACTTCACACATTCAAGCAATGATTCTTATCACTACATTTGTATGTAGAAAAACCAAGTTCGTAATTAAATGCTCCATTTTGTGGAAGCCGAGGAATCCTTGAGCTTGAGGAGCTTAGGTAGAGTCTATTTGCAAATTTTTCATAGTTTTTGGATCCCATTCGATACCTAAAAGTATCCTTTAACCATGTTGGACACTATGTCTGAAAGCAGCCAAAGCTACTAGAAAACTATAAATAGAGCTAGAGGACTGATTTTTTAGGTTGATCTTTGATAGTACTTTTGGAAAAAGAAGCTTGTGAGTTCGTGGATAGCTACTATAATTGAGAAGTCATCATCTTCCATTGTTCATCTTCTTTATCTCTACCTTGTGTGTATGTGGCTGTGAATCTGAGTGCTTCTCATCTTCACCTTTATGCACATCATTCGCTCACGATCATCATATCATCCTTACATCTCGATAGATTGACAATTATGAGGTCAAACTCCTTGATGTGGTACTCATCTTTGTCTAGAGTGACATCAAATTTGGCATCGTTATTGACGTTATAAAGTAAACTTTTAGTGTTTTTGTTAATTTTTTTGCCATTTTCATAGCCACTCGCTTCCATCTTTCCCATAACTTTTTAGTTTTGAGCATATCTACCCCTTCCCCCTCATTTCACTCATTAGCATGTGTGTCTCAGAGAGTGTGCGTTAATGTGCTATGTTTTTGCTTGTTTTTAGTAATTTCTTGCAGATACAACATCATCTTCACTTTCAATAATTTGCACACATACTCATCTTCACTTTCAATAATTTGCACACATACGGCACAATCATTCTCAAGATGTGTGCCAATTGTCACGACAAACTAAGAAAGTTATCATTTGGTGTTCACACCTATGCCATAGAAAAGAGCTCCTTACTGCCATCCAAGTGCCATATGCCATAGAAAAGAGCTCCTTACTACCATCCAAGTGCCATAGAAATGTGAGGGAACTTGCAAGTTTTTGGATCTCTCATGACATGCTTAAAACTTTAGAGGCAATAGATCCCTATCTATCATGAGAGACTGGCCCTATCATGATAGATCCCCATTTGTCGTGATAGAGTGATCCTCGATGGACATTGTCTATCGCAACATACCACCCATTTGTCATGACGTACCACTATCATGACAAACTCCCTTTGTCGCAACATATCAAAAACCCGGCAGACCACCCTCTCTCACAATAGACCCCCTCTATCACAACAAGGCCCATCTATCGTGACAGAGACTCATTTGTCACAATAGAATAAAATACGACAAATCAATTTCACGACAAGGCTCCTCTATTATGATGAACCCCTCTATCGTGATAGACCAAAATGTGAAAAACCAATTTTGCGACATGGCCCCTCTATGGCAATATAGCCCTCTCTATCACGATAGAATGATTTAATGACAAACTAAATTTTTTATAGGCACCCGTTTATCATGATAGATACCCTCTATCATGAGAGATTGGTCTATTGCAAGAGACCACCCCCATGCTAGACTCAGTCTATCGCGACACATCCCCATCTATTGCAATAAACCAATACAAAAGATCCCCTCTATTGCAATAGACACCCTCTATTGCAATAGAGCACCCTATCATAACAAACCCTCCTTTGTCGTGGTAGACTACCTTTTCAAAAAAAAAAAGATTTAATTTTTGGCAAAATTTGGTCATTTTTAATGCTCTATTGGTGATTTTTAGGAGCTATCGAGAGAGAATGAGAAAATTTGTGACTCTCACAAGGGGTCCACGCGGTAAAGCAAGGGCTTGGAAGATCCTTTTGGGTAAGTGAGAGCATCAAAAGAGACTTGAGATTGGAAAGTTTTAAAGCCCTTTGGCAATTCTAGCCTAGGCTAAGATGCATAGTTCGGTAGAGGGGGGATTTCCCCTCTTGATTGGAAGACCATGGCTGAGGCATGCAAGTGTCATGCATGATTGGGGTAAAGACACTATGTGGGTACAAAAGAAGGGGCGCGAACTTAAACATATATATTTAGAGGAGGGTCCAGATCATTAAGGGAACACCAACATGATGCAATCAGTTGGCATTTGCATGGAACAAGAAATGGATGACCAACCACAATTAGACTTTAAGGAGGAAGAAGACATTCTAAATTGGCTACACGCAGGCAAGTCTTCCTCTAATTTTGGAGTTTTTCTAAATAATTCTTGCACCGATGAATGCTATGATGAAAAGGAGGATAAAGTTCAGGTTGATGGATTGGGAGAACCCATCACAGACCATAGAAGGGGGAGGAAGACACCCCTCAAGCACAACTTGGAGGAGGATGCAACAACAACAACAGAGAAGGAAGTTACTAAAGTTAAAGACAAGGTAAATCATACTAGTGAGGAATTTTCTTTGCCAATTCAAGAACTCCTTGTAGGATGGATGCAGGACAAAGAGGAATACATTGAGATCCAGAACACTCCTACTTATGCAACAATGCAAGAAAAGCAATTGGAGGAAAACAGAGTTGGAGATGAGCATGTAGATACCATGGTAGATAGAAACCCAGTCAAAGGAGTACGATTAGGCACTCAAGAAAATAATCATCCAGTTTTGGTGGCCACTTGGTTGTGGAGCCACCTTGAGCTGCTTGAAATGGTAAAATCTTGCTTGACACACTATGCAGATGTTTTTGTGTGGCATTATAAAGACTTAGAAGGAGTGCCTACCAATTATGGAGAGCACAAAATCCCTCTTGTTGATGGAGCTATACCAATAAGAGGAAAGAGTTATAGACTTAACCCAAAATATGTTGAAGCTGTTTATTTGGAAATATAGAAGATGGAGGATGCAAGAATCATCATTCTTGTGAAACACTCAGAATTGGCTTTCACCAATGGTTATAGTACCAAAGAAGAATACCAACAAAATCAAGATTTGTGTTGACTTTAGAGCACTCAAAAAGGTAACAATTCCAGATGGATTCCCCATGCCTTTTGCAGAGTAGGTCATTGAAGAAGTGGTTGGACACGCATTATATAGCTTTATGGATGGCTTTAATGGATATAACCAAATATCCATCCACCCAAAAGGATCACAAAAAGACTGCTTTTATCACACCATGGGGCACATATGTGTATGTAAAAATGCCATTTGGACTTAGAAATGCTCCAGCCATCTTTAACAGGACTATCAATCTCATTTTTGGACCCTTATTGCTAGAAACAGTGAGAATTTTCATGGATGACTTTTCTTTATTTTCAGGATCTCACAAGGAGACACCTTGGGATTGCTTGGATAATCACTTAAGACAGCTCTAGAATGTTTTTTAAAAGGTGCATGGAGACTAAACTAAAGCTGAACCCAAATAAATGTCATTTCCTTGTGACAGAAGGAACCCTCTTGGGACATGTGGTGTCTGCTAAAGGTATGGCTCCGGACCCTAATAAAATTATTTCTCTACTAAAGTTACCTAAACCAAAATCTTCTAAAGAGATTCAAAGCTTCTTGGTGCATACTAGGTACCACAAAAGATTTATCAAAATGTATGCAGAGATAGTCAAGCCACTGGCTAGGCTTATAGGTAAAGAAGTACCCTTTAAGTGGGAATAAGAAGAAGAAAATGCTTATCGGACATTAAGGTCCAAATTGGTGGTTGCACCAGTTCTTATAACACCAGATTGGTTAAAACTTTTTAATGTACATGTAGATGCCAGTGCATAGGCAATGGGTGCAGTTTTGGCTCAACACAGTTAAGAATACAAACTGGATAGACCTATTCAGTATGCTAGTCAAATTTTGACTAAGGCTGAAAAAATTATAGCACCATAGAAAGGGAGGCCCTAGCAATGGTTTTTGATGTACAAAAGTTTCTTCATTATTTTCTAAGTGTGAAATTTTTTATCATCACTGATCATCAGCCACTTAGGTATTTATTGAACAAGCCACAAGCAATTGGGAGGATATGGAGGTGGCTACTTTTGTTCCAGGAATTTGATTTTTCTATAGTCCATAGACCAGGATCAACATGATGGATCAAGCAATTGGAGTAAATGATGATTTTCCAGATGCTAATTTTTTCGTTGTACAAGCACAAGGTTGGTATGATGACATCAAGAATTTTCTTAATACTAGAGTGTATCCAGAGAAGGCTACCACTATGCAAAGAAAGAGGCTACTAATCAAAAGCATACCTTTTACCATCACTGAGGGAAAATTATATAGATAGGGAAAGGATAATAGGTTTAGAAAGTGCATGGAAGAAGAAGAAGAAGTGAGGGAAGTCCTTAAATCTGCACATGAAGGAGCAGGTGGTGGGCACCTTCTAGGACACATTATGAGCCAAAGAATCATTGATGCTGGCTTATGGCGGCCTACATTATTCAAAGATGCAGAGGAATGGGGAAAAGCATGTGATATCTGTCAGAGGTGTGGACCCAAGCCAACAAAGCAGAGGCACAACCCCTTGATTATTTCCACTTCTTGGCAACCATTTGAGAAGTGGGGGCTAGATTTCGTAGGGCCCATCTACCCTGCGTCGGTTCCAAAGAGAGAAAAGTATCTATCGATTGCCACTGACTATGCAACAAAGTGGGCTGAAGCTATTGCCTCCCTTGATTGCACCGCTTAAACAGTTGCTGATTTCATTTACATAACATCATTTGCAGATTTGGATGAACCCTTACAGTGAGTGTGCGATGCAAAGAAGTGAAGTGCAAGGTGTGCAAGAAGAGTGACTTAGAAGTGTGCAAAAAAGTACTAAGCTATGCAATCAAAGGTCACAAGGTCCCATTGAAGCTATGTGCACGTCCACAGAAGGTGTCCATCCCTCCCCTATTGGAAGCTTGCGTGCAAGGTGTGCACAAGTGCAAGCTCCAGAGAAGCTTGATGGCAGCAAGAACCTTGGGTATTTTGTAACTTTGTTGATTGTGCACTCTTTGGGATTTAGCACAGAGAGCATTTGGATTGTATTGTACATCATCATTGTACTTTTCTCCTTATAATCGATCTATAAGCTTCTGGTGTCTGTATCTTTCTTCTTATCATTCTCTCTTCTTCTAAAAACACTCAAACCCCTTTCTACACAAGAATCCCCCAACACACTTAGATAAGCACCCATCTAGTGAAAGCCATGAGAAAAGTGAGTCACAAAGGTCCTATAGATGGAGAGAAATATGCCTATCAATATGGCAACCTATTTAGAGATGCCAGAAGGGCCTAGAAAACATAGGTGGAATACATCCGAACTAATCGATTAGGTGCTCAAATTTACGAAGATGTTTAGATAAGATCTATGATACATTTGAGAAACCTAGAGAAATCCTATGGCTTAGATAATCCACTAGTTAAATTGGAGAATGGTTCCTTCATAGATAAGCAAGGAACTATGTACGACATTACTAGTCACCCTGATAGACCAGACAACTTTGGGAATGTTCTCCTAGAGTTTGAAGTTACAGATTCAGATGAGGATAATAAGGAGGAAGTAGTAACTACTCCTAGGAAAAAAATTTGTACTGACGAGAATTGTGGCTATGAACAAAATACCTCATGACAATGAAACTATAGAGATTTATGAGAATGAAGCTAGCAAGGAGGATTTTTGGAAATTTAAGTTGGACAAGCCCCATACTAAGAAAGAGTTTCTTGTGTATGAGTTCAAAGGCCCAGATAATCCAGGAAAAGCAACCTATATGAGTCATGATTTAGATCGAGTGTACTTAGTCTAAGACTATAGTAAGAAGAATCATCTTTGGCAAAGGCCAAAAGATTTTGCCTCTACACAAACAATATGCTTCATGCCAACAAGCCACTGTAGGCCATGGTAACTCCTCAGGAGTTTAGAGAGAGAAGAAAAGAGAAGTCGTGGAGGTAAGCTTCATACATAATGTTGACCTCCTAATTCACCTGCTAAATGCGAACTTGGTGCACCCGATTGTTGTTATTAGCCCTTGATTGGATGGTATTTTGGCCATGTAACTATCGACTTTGGACAGGGACTTCAATGATGTACCTAGTCTTTCTATTCATGATTCATGAGTTGTTCACCCCCTAATATGCCCTTTTGTTCCTTCCACGATGGAATTTCTTGCCAAAATTATTTGGAAGGCATGTGGCTCTTTGACCTTGTCTTTGTGGCAAATGTAAAATATGTAAAACCCCTTTGTATTTAATGAAAAATAGAAATTTGGACTCTCTCAGGGCATACGGAGGGTATTTACCCCTTGCGTGCAGGATGCGAAGCATGGGCTCTATATGATGAAACACATGTTCTCTTACCCCGACATTGGAATTTGGGCTTCTATGGGGGTAGGATTTTCGAGGGATGTCTTCGTGGTTGGGATTCCTTCTGATCTTTCACAAAGAGCTGATAGTTATGGGTTGCAGTTCTAAAGAGAATTCAGGGGGGGTAGAGAAATTCCTATTTCCTTCTATTAAATAGAAAGGTGTTCACGACAAATTTGAGGAGAGTTGGAGATCTTCGAGGTTGCAGCGAGCTCACTTGGCTGGCAACAAGCTTCTATATTCTTGGGGATACATAGGACAACGGATCTGTGAGTCGGGGAGGATTCCTAACGCATAGAAATCGCAAGGAAGGGTTGTAATCGTGCACATAACCCAGGCATCTGATCTATATCAAGGGAAGGAATGGATGTATGAGGATGAGTGGCAGCTGAATTTCTAAGAGGACATAGCCTACGGGAAAGAAGGAATAACTGAAGTATTCTCTCCTCCTTCTGTGTGGGGAGTACAAGGCTCCGCATGAAAAGGTATCTTCATTCCTCTACCCCTACGAGCTTCTGAGATTTGGCAAGAGATGTAGTCGTCGCTACTGTATAAGCAAGGAAGATGAGGGTGCACTTTGGAAGATGGGGGTCGCATGCCGACAAGGAAATATTGCAGGGAGAAGAAATACATTTGCAAGGATGGGGGCGAAGTAGTACAGACTCAAGGAGGAGGACCATTGTGTAGGAAGAATCATCTCCGTGGATGAGGGAATGCAAATTCTTCGCTGTCAAAGGTAACATAAAGTAATATCATTGCTCTGTGTTTTTTCCCCAGGTTTCGGTTGCTGGGGATAAGCAAGTTCAAGAACAAAGAGTTTATGGACGCAATCATGGATTTCAGTTATATGCTGGCATCATACATTTCTCACTTTGTCCCGGAACTGTAAGTCAACCCTTGTGAACTTTCCGAATTGCATTACAAGAACAGAATTGCTAGATTTAAGGCAACGATCCATTAAACATGGAGATGTCAAGGGATGGGAACGCAATGTACTTTCCCTCAATGGTTGAATGTTGTGAATGAATTGTCTTAATTGAACATTTTGTGAATACATGCCATTGTGGTCACATGTTGATGTGTTCAAGGAGACTTACTAGGTTGGATAGTGAATGCATTAAGACTAATGATTTGTTTGTTAGGGCAGTCAATTTTTTTACACCGAGGGGGTGACACAATTGCATCAGAAAAGGAAAATTAAATTGTTTGAATATGTTTCGGGGCTCTTTCCAAAGGATCCAAAGGGTAGGCATACTCGGATGATTTAAGTGCATGAACCAGGGGGCATGAAGAATCCTGCATTATTCCTTAAGGGTGTTGAATCATGCTAGACGGATCACTGCGGGGTTCATAATTGCTCAGCTGACATTGGAGGCCTTATTCTTTTGATGTTAACATTTAGAAGATTTTCTGCTAAGCAAATACACGTTTCGCGGGCTGGCATAGGGCAGGCTAATTTTGATACTTCGAACCATCTTCTACCGTAGCGATAAACCCCAGACTTATTGCACAAAGTTCAAGCCAGGTAAATCTAAATCAGACTTATTGATACACTTCTAAAATGATGGTTTGCCATTTCTGGGAATTAACTAAGAAGAAACAACTCACACGTTGATTTATATTCAATGACATGTTATCTATCTTAACGAATAAAATGAGCTTCCACTTTTTCCTTCGTTATTGCCACATTCATAGTTGAATGAAATGTGTGTGGAGTTAGCCATATCTTGGACACAAAGGAGGGTCATAGACATCAGATGCACCACGTATCTAGGATGCAAAAAGGGGAACTCGACTGTTACTGAGGGATGCTATCCCTCCATACTAACGCTATCCTATTGGGCTTGTTTCCTCGAATAGTCATTAACAATGAACGTTGAATTAGAGAATGTCAAGAGATAGATAAGGGGAAGAAGAGTGTATATGTGTGTCTAAAAGAGAATGAGAGAGAAAAGTGAAATAGAATGAGTGAGAGAAAGTGAGAGAAGGTGGATGAGAAAGAGACAAAGAGAGAGAGTGTGTGAAAGAGAGAGAGATCGTGAGGGTATGTGTAAAGAAATGTGGGAGATACATAAAGTGAAAGAGAGGATGAAAGTGAGAGATAGATAAAAAGAAAGAGAAAAGAAGAGTGTATGTGCATGCATGTGGAAGAGTAAAGGAAAGAGAAAGATAAGGAAAGAGGGAGGTGTGTGAGTGTATATGGGAGTAAGTGGGTGTGAATGCATGAGAGAGTGGGTGAATGCGGGTGAGTGTGCATCAGCCAAGGGAAAGAAGCCCAAGAGGGAAAAGAGGGGTTTCCAAGTAGTCAAAAGTCTGGATATTTGCTAAACTCGAGTGGAAATATAGGACCAAGCATAAGACCGAAAGCTAAACAATTGCATTAATTTGCATAAATCTGGTACACAAGACCTTATCCATTTGGCGATCCTATTGGGGATTGCAAAAGTGAAATATCTATGCCGAAGTGTGAGCTCAAAGTAGGAAAAGTTGTGAGAGACAAGAATCCGAGTAAGATATAGTTAGATATTGCTGGTGTTTTCTCGCATTAAAAGATCTTATTTTAGGGGCTTAAAACCTTATCCACATAACCTTGGGATAGGTAGAATGGAACAAGGCACCAATCAACTAGAGAGAGGACCAGAGGACATAGATTACATGGAGAGTGCAATGATTTTCCCCTTACCTTGACAAAGGGAACTCTCAGGAACAGTGAGACCCTCATAGGTCGTCAAAACCATGAAGAAGTGCTTTGATGGTAGAGGAGATCCCTATGATCATTAGGCTAAATTCAAGAAGCTCTTGAGAGCAGAACAAACAGATGATTTTTTCACTCAATACGAGGCTTTTGGGCTTACCTTGAAGGATATCTATTAAAACATCTCATAATTGATGGAATCTTTCATCATTGAGTTCTCCAAGAATGGGATTAGACACAATACCTCATCCTTGATTCATAGTTTCAATCAAACCCTCCAAGAGATGGTAAGTCTAGTGGGACAAAGATTCAAGCAATACATAGAATGATGCCTAATCCTAGAAAGATGTTTAGCCTCAGAGCTACCTACACAGGCCAAATAGGTGTGTGTATTTCTAGATGGTCCCTTGAGGGGGAAGCTATGATCATATGTGTACCTAATGGAACCAAACACTCTAGACCAGTGTGTGAGAATGTGCATAGACATAGAAGATAACCTAGGAGAGGACCTAGAATCATCAAAGCTATATAGGAGATTTGAGTGATTGCCAAGTGTCATATCAAAGCCTTCATCTTTAGTAGAGGAGCTAGCTGAGTTAGTGGCACAAAAACTAGGAGGAAACTTGCAGAATAGATAAAATGAAAAGGTCACGACTATCAAGGGTTGTTATACATGTGGTCGTGATCATGTGGCTAATGCTTGCCCCATGTAAAGACTGAATGCCTTAGCTCCCACCTCTTTCTATTGCACCATATAGAGGAAGTACACGAACCACATGGAATAAGACTATCCCCACAACAAGAAAGAAACCAAACAAACCTATCAGCAACCATATCAACAACCTTATAGGTATCCAAATCAGTACCAACAACAACCCCGCTATAGGCAACAACAGTCAGGAATAGTGTCAAGCACATCCTAGATCATAAGGAGTGCTAGGTCCACAATTGCCACTCCTAAGCAATCTCATATGAATCAAGTATGTTGTAGAAGAAGAAAACCCAAATAGAGCTTTGGTAACAATTTCCCCAGTGATCATAAAGAACGATTTGAATGCAAATTGTTTTGATTCATCTCATGGCAAGAATGTCCCACCTACTACATAGAGTCCCCATAACATACTGAGACTTATCAATGTGCAATAGTATAGTTGGGAACCCAATTATGCAAATGTACTGTACGCTTATCCTAACCCTAAATCTCAGAGGAGATAGATGAGACCATAGGCTCCTAGAGGACCTTGTTATAGATGCCAAGGAGATCACTTCATACATGAATGTCCACATCCCCCACCAACAGGTCAAACACACTATCTTATGATCAAAGGGTTTTGTTTAGAGTGTGGTAAGGAGCATATTATATGTGAGTGCCCAAAGAACTTGGTTAATTCCTCAAATATTACCTTAATTAATGTGATAGGCATAGCATAGAGCTTGAGTGGAACTCCACCTATATTAGTTCCTATCTAGGAAGGTCACTAGAGCACAAGCTTTTCAACAAGCCAAGCAAGGAAATCAAGAGAAAGAATTAGAGTCTAGTGAGAGTAGATTTTCTAGTAAAAGAAAAAAAACTCTTGGAAAGAATCGAGAGAAAGAGTAAAGAGAAAGTGGTCGAGGAAACTAGTGGAATTAGAAAATAGCCTTAAGGAGTCCAAGGATAAAATTGCAAAACTCACATCTCATGTCCCTATACAAACCCCACTTGTATCTAAGTTTAGTTTTAGTATTAGTAGATCCTATCCCAAAAGACTTACACATGATGTTCAAGGTGTATTAGGCACAAATAAGAGAAGGAACAAATGCAATCAAATTAGATAGAAGCTACCCTAGAGCATACATAGAAGTAGAAAGAATGAAATTATGCATCAAGATGGTTAAACTAGCTCAAGCTATGCTGAAGGCTAAACTCTTTAACCATAGAAACCTAGTCGAACTAGATTTTTACTTGCAAGCGTTAGTAGAACAGTTAGAGAAAAAGGTGTCCAACTAGAGTACTTGGTGCTTCAAAAGGCTCATTCAATTGAAAGTGAAAAAGGATAATTCTTGCTAGTAGAGTTTTATGTTCCTAACTCAACAAACTGTGGAATTCCTCCTTCCATTAAAAGATACTCATAAGAGTTCTTGAGAGAAATCTAAGAAGAGAAGTGGGGTATGGAATAGATGGCTCCCCACCCATTCAAGAAATAGATGATAAGATTAATTCCCTCAGGACATCCCCTATATATACAAAGAGTAGGAAGACATTCAACCTGTTCAGATCCAATTCCCTATATATATGCATTCAACCTGTTGAGATCCAATAGCTTATCCTAACTACTAGCATATACTAAGCTCTACTGACTCAGTTTGTAAAATCATACCTTGTTTTCCCTATTTATCTCCTACTACCTAACTCTCCATCAGATCTTTTCTTTTCTTTACTTTTTTATTTTTATTTTTCTTTTTATTTTGCTTTTTGTTTTTCACTTCATCTCAACTCAACACTTTTTTCTTTTTATTTTTACTTTCACAAGTAATCCTATGCCGAAATTGGGTGCAACTCATGGACTTGTCCACCCGGCCAAGTTTATCCCACTTGTCTGCCGACTCGACATAGTGCACAACACACAACGGAAGCCCTACATGAAATGGATGTCAGCTCATGGATCTAACCACCTAGACGGAGTAACTCCACTTGCCTACCAACCCGTATAGGTGTATGACAATAGATAGGTCAGACCTACGATGAAACTAACATCAGCTTGTGGCCTTGATCACCCAACCAAGGTTGTTTCACCCACCTACTAGCCCATTGTAGCGCACTAAGAACACATGTGCATACATATACTGTTGGCTTGAGTATGAAGGTTTTCCTGAATCATGATCTATCTAGAGGTAGGATCTCGCAAGAAATAAATAGTAGGATCCAAAGAATCCCACTTATTAAGTGTTCAAATCTATCAGCATATACATGGAATCACTTTAAGTATGCCATCACACTCCCATGTTTTCACTCTCAAAAGTCTATAGTCTATTAATTGATTCTATTCATATCATTTCTAGTCCTTCATGCTTCATACGAAACCATAATAGATGTTTTCTATCTTGATCCCTACTTAATTTCCTTAAATTTGTATAGATCTCTTATTTATTACACACAGAAATGCAATGCATATGTTCTTTCAAGAGAAAAAGAATTTAAAACTGGAAGCATTTCACCTGATCATTTTGGTTCATCTTCAACATCGTTTGACCTAAGCATTTCTTCAATTTCTTGCTCTTTTGGAAACTATCTTTACTTCGTGACTTTTATTGATGATTTTTCTAGGCATGCATGGTTATGTCCATTGAGAGCAAAGTATGAAGTGTTTATGTGCTTCAAACAATTTTTGGTTTTGGCTGAAAATCTATCAGTATGTAAAATGGGCACCCTTTGTTCTGATCGAGGGGGGGGGGGTATATGTCTTTTGACTTTAATGCCTTTCTGGCTAAGTGTGGGATAAAAATTAGTGTATAGTTCCATATACACCTCAACAAAATGGAGTTGTTAAATGGAAGAACAAGTCACTAATGGAGATGGTGAGGTGTATGGTCAAGAGTTACGCTTTACAGCATAGTTTCTAGCTTGAGGCAGTTATGTGTGCAGCATATGTACTTAATAGGTGTCCCACTAAAGCATTGCAGTCTATCACTCCATATGAGGCTTGGCATGGTTGCAAGCCATCTGTTGCTAACCTCCATGTTTTTGGTTGTCTAGCATATGCATTAGTGCCTAACCAACAACGTAAGAAATTGGATGATAAAGTAGTGAAATGTATTTTTGTTGGGTAAAATTTTGAAAGCAAAGGCTATCGTCTATATCATCCAAAGGCTAAACACATTCTGGTTAGTTGTGATGTTGTTTTTGTGGAAGATGCTATTTAGCCATTACTTTTGTATACTAAGGAGACATCTATTAGCTCCAAAGATATGTATGATACTTTGCTGCCTCTCTTTATAGGTGGATAGTCTAGTGCAAGTCCTAATGAGGAAACCTCTCAACCTTTACAGGTTTCATGTGATGTTGAAGATCATTCCATTTCTGATGCAAATTTACATGATACACTTGTTGATGAGAGAGCTGATATTGAGGAGAAAAAAACTATGCCAAAATGGTTGGTGCAGGCTCTGTGTGATAGCAAATTAGATGCATCTCTATCATATCATACTTTTTCATACTCCCACAATGCCTTTTTTGCATTAGATTTCTATGTTATGGCTGCCTCTAGTCTCTGTAATGAGAATGAGCATGTTTCATTTGATGAAGCACAAAATTCTAAAAATTGGATGGTTGTTATGCAATAAGAATATGATGTTATCATGAAAAATGGTACCTGGTCTTTATGTGACTTGCCTCCTGGCAAGAAGGCCATTGGAACTAAGTGGGTATACAAGCTCAAATTTAAGCCTAATGGAATAGTTGACAGGTATAAGATTAGGCTTGTTTGCAAAGGGTTATGCACAGGAAAGAGGCATTGATCCTGACGAGACCTTTGTATCCACATGTTGAATGACTATTGTTCATAGCATTTGTGCACTTGTAGCTAATCATGTTTGGAATGTACATCACTTGGACATTTAAATTGCATTCCAAATGGTGACTTGCATGAAAAAAATGTATGTTTTTCAGCCCCAAAGCTTTTTGTAAAAAGGGCATGAAAACCAAGTGTGAAGGTTGGAAAAGGCATTATATGGTTTGAAACAAGCACCACATGCTTGGTATGAAAAAATACATGCCTACCTGATTGCACATTGTTTTGAGAACACTCCAACTAAGAGCTCGTTATATGTTAAGCATGCTAATGACGTGCTTCTGATCATTGTTGTCTATGTTGATGACATGCTGCTCGCTGGTCCTCATGAGAAGCATATTGCTGATTTTAAGGCTGATTTGCATGCCTCATTTGAGATGTCAGATTTGGGGCATTTGCATCATTATCTGGGCATTCAATTTATGCAAGTTGATGGCAGAATAGCTTTGTGTCAAGCCAAACATATTGACACGTTGATGCATCATTTTTGCCTTGAAGACTGCAAACCTATTGCCACTCCTATGGAGACAGGTTTACGATTGAATCTTCATGATGTTGGAGATGAATCTGATGTTGTTCTCTATTAGCACGCTGTTGGATGCTTGATTTACTTATGCATTACTCAGCCAGTTATTCAGTTTGTTGTCTCATAGATGAGCAGGTTTATGCATTGCCCATTTGTCAAGCATTGGCAGGCGGTTAAGTGCATCTTTCGCTACTTGAGTGGTACCTAGCTACTTGGATTGTTTTATCCCAAGGGGGAATAACTAACACCATATTTACATGCTTTTTCTAACTCTGACTAGTCTGGTTTCTATGACACTCGTGTGCCCACTAATGGCTTTTGCTTCATGCTTGGTATCTCATGTATATCTTGGTTGAGAAAGGAGCAACCTACTATGGACACTTCTAGTTGTGAGGTTGAATATAGGGCAGCTTTCACAACGACGATTGAGTGTGTATGACTCAGTCACCTTATGGCTGATTTGGGTGTTGGTCATTATTTTGCCACCACCATCATCACTAACAATTAGAGTGCATAGACAATTGCAAGGAACCCTCTGTTCCATGCTCCCACTAAGCACATTGAGGTGCACTATCATTATGTTAGGGAGAGGTTCTCTGTTGGAGAGATGAGTTCGGCATATGTGCCCATACAGGAACACTGCATACCTTTTCACAAAGGCTCTACCTAGGGAGAAGTTTGAAGCTTTCCGCAAAGCTTTGGGATTACTTCCTTTTGTGGATTGATTCCACATAGCTTGGAACTTCCTTATATATGAGTGCTAGCTCCTTATTCACTGCATCACTCCGAGGGGGGATTTGTTGATATATTTAGATTGTGATGTGTATGAACACTCTAGGACCACTAGGGCACTTTTTTTTCCTCTTTATGAGGTTTTTTCCCCTCAGCTTGTATATATGCCTATTACCCTAATGGGCTACTTATCTTTGTACATTCTAGTGGTAATACATTCAATATTGTGTGTTGTGCTCCAAGCTTCTTCTTCTTCTTCTTCCTTGTGATGTTCATGTGCTCTTGCAGACCTCAGACTCCAACAAATTTTCAAGCTAATAGCAAACACCTCAATCCATATAAAGGGAGGAAGTCATAAAAAGGTGATCATTTTTAACTTTTCCTATTCAATCACACACAACGGAAGATAAAGAAGCATAGAATCTTAAGTAGTGAGTGACGATGCTACCCAAATAGAGAAGTTGGAGAAAGGAAACTACCTACCTTTGAGATTTTGGGTTAGAAATTTCCTCATGGGAAAGGGACTATGGAGATTAGTTAGTGGAGATGGCCCTAGGCATCAACATGTAGAACCATTCACTCAAGCACAAGAGAGGGAAGTGAATGAGTTGATTTAAAGAGATAGGAGCTTTATATTCATCTTATCTCAACATATTAGCAATAGCATGATCTATTGCATCCAAGAGTTGGACTCATCCAAGAATGTGTGGGAGGCTTTAGAGGGATGGTACTCCACATCCACAAAGGCACAAAAGATTCAACTCAATAATGAGTTGAAAAACTTAAGGACAACTTCAAATAGCAGCATAATGATTATATCCCCAAGGTTAAAGAGATTGTAGAAGACTTAGGATCAATAGGAATCTCCATCAATGATGATGACTTGGTAGGTCATACACTAAATGGGCTGAGAGATGATGATAAATGGAGGCCATTCACTACTTGAGTATATGTGAGGGGCTCATTGCCAAATTTTGAGCAATTAGTCACACCCATGGTAATCGAGGAGATGAACCTCAATGGACATCATTCAAAGGGCAATGAAGCCCAAGTCTTTTATGTAGGTAAAGGCAAAGGAAAGAGAGGTGGACACAATGGACAAGGCAAAGGTAGAGGAAGATCAAGCTATGATCAAGATGGTTCAAGTCAAATCTATGGAGCAAGGGGGAGAGGAAAAGCTAGAGGAAGAGATGGTCAATATCAAGGAAGGAATACACAAATGAATGCTACAATTGCGGCAAGCCAGGTCACTTTGCAACGGATTATTACTCAAAGAACAACCAAGGAGGCTACAAGAAGAACCAAGATAACTTTGCAACTACTTCAAATACATTAGAGAATGATAATCTTTTAGCTATGATGCAAAGAAGTAGTAGGAAAGAAAGCATAGACACCACATGGTATATCAATAGCGGATGTTCAAATGTCATGAGCTACAATAGAGAACCAAGCAAACAAGGGCATGCAGAAATAGGGGATGATACCAAGCATAGGATCACACACATATGTGATGTTACTTTGGATGAAAATCAGAATGCAAAGTGTCTTAAACATGTGTTACATGTTCCCATAATCATGAACAATCTAGTATAAGTTGGACAAATGGTTGAAAGAGAGTATGTAGTCAAGTTCAATAGCAAAGGATGCTTTTTGGAAGATCCAAAGCAAGGATACAAGATGATAGCTAAAGGAAAGGATGACAGAAGGCTATTCACCATAAAGGTAAGACCATCTTCATCACATATGGTCTATTTGACATTTGGCAGTAAGTAAATAGCTCAAGTCGATTTGTCGCATTAGAGGATCAACCACATAAACCTTCAAAAGCTAAAGGATATGCGACGAAGGGGTGTGGTAAGTGGTCTTCCAAATTTCCATTCTCAAAGTATGCAACATTTGTGTGAACCATGTCAATTCCAAAAGCAAGCAAGGCTTCCCATTCAAGAAGATTACACAAAGGTTCAAATCTCCATTGGACCTCATTCACACTGACATATGGGGACAAACAAAGGAGCCCTCATTGGTAGGGAATAGGTATTTTCTTACCTTCATTGATGATCACAAAAGAATGACATGGTTGTATTGTATGAAGTCAAAGGCTGAAGTATTTAGGAACTTTAAATTTTTCCAAAGCACTTATTGAAAAGGAGATGCAAGTACATAAAGATTCTTAGATCCCATGGAGGATGAGAGTGCTTTTCCAAGGATTTTTCTAATTTTGTTTTAAATCATAATGGCATCAAAAGACAATATACATGTAGATATACACCCCAATAGAATGGGGTTGTAAAGAGGAAAAATAGGCACATAGCTAAAGTGGCATGATTGATGCTCAATGAGATGAGTGTGAGTAATTGCTATTTTCTAGATGTAGAAAATATACCCATCTACATCATGAATAGGTGCTCCGCTTCAGATGTACATGTTTCAAGTCCATATGAAGCATGGTATGGTAAGAAATCGGATCTATCTCATCTCAACATTTTTTGTTGTGTATGTTATGTGCATTATAAATTGATCCATAAACTTGAAGCAAAAGTTAAAAGGTGTATATTTATTGGATATTCAAGTGAGCAAAAGGCTTCTAGATGTTATGATTCTAAAACCAAAAAATTGAAGGTATCTAGATATGTTATCTTTGATGAACTATTGCCATGGTATGGTGTGAAAGATTCATTGTAGGTTGAAGCCATACATGAAATTGAGAGAAGACATGTAGAAGACCAACAAAGTATGGAGATTTCAGGTTCTTCAACTTAAAAGACAACATTAGAGGGCAGCCACACATCTCGATGGAAAGGGAGATTGGGAACCAAGCCTAGTTCAAGTGAAGAAAGTCCTACAAGAAGAAAAGCAAAGGATGAGGAAGATGATGGAGAAAATCCATTGGTAGAGATGAATAGAGACAATGAAGGAGAGATTGAAAAGATAGAGACTCCAGGTGTAACAACATCAAAGGCAAGTCTTATGACTCTTTCATTTCCAAACATTATGCATACATGAGTCAAGTAGTTCCATGTGAAGAGCCTAATTGCTTTGCAGATGCAAGAAAGCATGAAGAATGGAACCAATCCATGCAAGAAGAGGTGAAGGCACTCAAGGAGAACCACTCTTGGTCATTGGTGCCTAAGACCAAGGATATGAAGGTGATAGGCAACCAATGGGAATACAAGGTAAAGAGGAATTCAGATGGTAGCATATATAGATATAAAATGAGGTTGGTGGCCAAGATTTGTGCACAAATCTATGGCACTGAATTTATGGAGACTTAAAGTCCTATAACAAGGATGCCTAGAGTAAGAACTCTCATTGAAATTGCAACCTCAAAGATTTGGAAGATCCACCAACTAGATGCAAAGAATGTTTTCTTGAATGGTGACCTAGAGGAAACTATTTTCATGGAGCAGCCAAAAGGCTTTGAACATTAATGGTATGCTCATCATGTGTCTAGATTAAAGAAGTATCTTTTTATTCTCAAGCAAGCCCCAAGAGCTTGGAACCAAATGCTAGTGGAACACTTATCAAAATGTGTCTGCAAACAAAGTGCTGCTAACTCGTCATTGTTCATGAAGAAGGAAGGTGATCTTGTTGTCTACATTTGCATTTATGTTGATGATCTTATTCTCATAGGGAATGATGAAGCAAGCATTAGAGAGATCAAGAAGAATCTTGGAGAAGAATTCAAGATTTAAGATCTTGGAGAATTGAAGTGATTCTTAGGCATAGAAGTGATCTACAAAGAGGACAACATATACCTCATGCAAAGGAAGTGCATTCTTAATGTAGTAGAGAAGTATGAAATGTGTAATTGCAAGAAAATTACAAGTGAATGTAAACTTGAGTGTGCATGAGGGAGAAGACATTTAACATGTTACTTTTTATAGATCCATTGTTGGATCTTTGAGCTATACAACTCTTACCGGACATCAAACATGTAATGGGAGTTCTCTAACAATTTATGAAAACTCCCAGATCACAAAATTTAATGGAAACCGAGAGGGTTCTTAGATACCTCAAGGGCACTATAAATAGAGTTCTATTTTATTTTTATGATGAAGATTTTTAGGTGAAAGCTTATTGTGATGCAAATTGCCAACAAAATCCCTATGTTCCATCGAAGCTAAATATAGAGCATTTGCCCTTGTCACTTGTGAGCTTATGTGGTTGAAGAAGCTCTTTAAAGACTTGAACTTGTAGGTGCAACAAATTCCCATCATGTGTGACAATATGAATATTGTACATCTAGCTTCAAATCCGGTTTTCCATGCTAGGTCTAAGAACATTGAAGTACACTACCACTTCATCAGAGAGAAGGTGATTGCAAAGGAGGTCAACGTGGATCATGTGAGTACCAAATATCAATTTGTAGATATTTTTACAAAAGCATTGGAAGGGGTGTTTACAAAACCACTTTCCAAGCCTACATAGGGGTGTTGATTCATCCCCCAACCAAGGTGAAGAAAATTTTCACTAGAATTCTACCTTTCTAATTAAGGAATCATTCATATTTTTTAGGTAAGTTAAGCTAACTAATCCATGTACATGCACACATGGGCATTGATCATCTACATTTAACTGCCCATGTCTAGCCATCCTCGAAAGGCTACACATTTCCATCAGCCTTTTTATAGATGAACAATGTACTAGCCCAAACATCAGATTGAGCAAGAATACTTTCACCTTGTAATTACCACTCTAAAATTTTCTAGATTTCCATTTAATCTCCACCTTGAGAGCACAAGAATCGACAATGCCATCATCTTTGTACTTATTTTTAGTAATGAACTATAGAAATTCACAATATATGTTTTATTCTCTCTTGTAACTCCTTTTTATCTTGAAAAGCTACTTTATTACATATTAGCATATTTGTTAGGTATCCAGATTAAAGAGGACCACTTTTTGAGATTAAATGTATATTTTTGTTATCTCTTGACTAGTGCATGAGAAATGTCTTTATCTTGTAGTGGTTGCATCTTCTATTGTTAATCTTGAACCGATTTGCATTCATCCACCTACATTAATTGAAGTGAATCTAAAAAAACTAATGAAACATTGTGGAAATTCAACTTTTTTACAATTTTGTACTCCTATAAGTTGTTGAATAATATCATGGGGCCAATAGCTCTAATCTACAGTAGATTCCAATGAAGATGAAGAAAATCCTTGAGTAACAATTCAACCTCATCCAATTATTTTTTGAGCTTGCAAGGAGGTGGAATGCAGATGCTTTATGTTCCTTTTTGTGAGTGTGAGTTGATTTTTTGTTTTATTGTAGTTTGTACTACACTGTTAAAGTGCAAAAATCTTGAGGCATATTGGATCACCAATATGAGAACATGAATCAAAATAAGTTTGAAAATCTTGAGAATGAGTTAGAAAATGAGGAGCACGCTAAGTTGGAGAAGGCAAAAGACTTCATCAAGTGAATGAATCATTTACAAGCACAACTAGCGATTGTTGGTGTCATGATAACACGTGAAGAACTAGCTTGCAAGTATGTTTGAATTCTTCTTGCAAAATATGATGGGTTAGTAACTTCTCTCAACACTCAAGTTAGACCTCCCCTCTTACCTTTGAAGAGTTTTTCCGCAATGATTGTGCAAGCAAAAATGCATTTAAGATAAAACAAACTTCAAACAATAAAGCATAATTAGAAATGGCAAAGTGCAAAAGCTCTTTTGATAGTTCAACGAAGAAGTAAAAGAGGAAGAAGTTCACCGCAAGCTACTTTTAATGCAAAAAAAGATTCATTACATTAAGAACTCTAAAAAGAAGCAAGTTGGCAAGAGCAATGGTACTCTCTAATCTACATGGAAGAATAGGGAATCTGCAAGTAAATATAGCTTGAATTATGAGTTTCCATGGATGAGGAATGCATATCCTCCCAAACTCGTGTGGATGAACCTAGGATACTAGATAGTGAAGTGCCTTAGCACATGGCTAACAGAGAAGGGCTAGCTTAGTCCTTAACGCCTTTGTAGAAACCCATCAATGTAGGAAATGACTCCAAATGTCTAGTTGTACGGATTGAAATCATTTCATTTTTTTTTATTGCTAGTGTTGGAAGAAAAATATGTGATGTTTTGTATGTTCTTGCACTAAAAAGAAGTTGTTTTATCAATTTCTCCATAATAAATTATGGTCATGAAGTACATGGATCAATTTAAGTTCTAGAGAAATATAGGCATGTGAGTCTTCATCTTAAAAGCACGACTAAGTCGAAGGTTCATGAAAGGGTTATATATATATATATATATATATATATATATATATATATATATATATAGAGAGAGAGAGAGAGAGAGACATACATACACACACACTATATGTGTGTGTAACAAAGTAAATAGAAAATTTAGTGAATGATAATTCTTGTCGAACTTAAACCTATTGTATTCACATTCGTTTTTTTCTTGTCAAGGTTCGTTTGAGTATTATGGTGATTTACATGTTGGAGAATGAAAATTTGTTTATGCATCCACTAATTGTTGATTTATTTCAACAATGATGTGTGTGAATTTTGTCCATCTTTAGGAGGTTTTCTCCCTCTAGCTTGTATAAATGCCTAAAGCCCTAATGGGCTACATGTCTTTATAAATAAACTTAGTGATGTAATTAATTTGATTCTTCTTCTTTCTCATGTTATTTTTGTGCTTTGGTACTCCTAAAACTCCAACAATTGGTGTCAATGTAGGTCCTTAATTTCTACAAAGCATCATCATCACCTTTCTTGTCATAGTATTAGAATCACACAAAATTTGTCGAGCATATTGGAGGTCATTAGGATTTCACAAAAAGAAAATTATTTGATCTCATTTTGGATTTTTCAAGCATATTGGAGTTCATTGGGATTTCACAACGGCTTCATTGTATGGCATAAAAATGTTTATTTGAGCTCATTTTGGCTTTTGAATGCACCGGTGTTAATTTTGCAAGCATTTTTGTCCTTCTATGCCAAACATGTATACACTTTTTTGTTTGCTCATACAAGTGCATTAAAGTCTATCATAGGTCTAGTAAAGCTTGATCGGGTATTTTGGTTCAATGTTTTTGAGAGTTTTTCAATTTTTTTGATGAGGATCTAGTCACTAGCCATGGATGAAAGCAATGATGGATCTTGTAAGTTTGCTATTGAGGATAAATAGGATGGTTCTAACTACCCTATTATGGGCATCCATGATGCATCATGTATTGGTAGAACAAAGCTTGTGGAATATGATGCAAGGTGTTGAAGCACATACTCCTACACCTACAAAGTTATGATAGCAAGTGATGCACATGGTGTTGAAGATGATGACCTTCAATTCCTAGTTCTAGCATGGTTCCTATTGCATGTGCTGTTGAAAAGCTTTGTTGGGATGGTAGAAATGCATAGGCACATGCATTGATCCTCACATTCACTGATTCAAGATAGACAAAGATGCTTGGGATATGCTTATCACACTATATCGAGAAAGACATGAGGCTAGTTTTTCTTACCTTTAAATAGTTGGGGAGTGAGTGCATGGATGAAGATAATTCAATGGACACTTATAAACAAAAACAAATTGATTTTGATGATGAAATCTTTTTAGATACTTCACTTGTGCAAACTATTCTTAATGGTCTTCTAGTTTCTTATTAGATTTTTTTCTTCTTCTCTTTTCTTGATGATAAAAGGAAATCAAAATGACTTAAATTTTGAGGATTTGATCTCTATTTTGCTACAAGAAGATCCGTTTAGACAAAACAAGTCAATAATGTGTGTTGCAAATCAAGCTTTCTTAGCTAGTCAAAAGGGCAAGGGTAAATGGATCTTGTCTACTAGTTAGCAGAAATATGCTAATATCACACAATCAAGGAAGGAAGACAAAGATGACAAGAAAACAAAAAGGCAGAAATTTTTTTCCAAGTATTGTAAGGAAAATGAATACAGCATTGAGAGTTTTCCTAAACTTGCTACAAAAGAGGCACAAAAAACAAAGAGACTAAAATGGTTGATGTAGAGGCCTCCATACCTAAAACTGAGTGTGCTAAAATTGTTCAAAATGAGAAATGGGCATTTACGACTCATTGAAACTATGAACCATCTTCTTATGACCAGTGTATGCCTATACTAAACTCCATTGTTTGGTATTTTGATAGTGATACAATCAAACATATTACCTCACAACATAGTTTCTTCACTTCACTCAAGTATAGCCCTATAAGGAATATTTCCACATGTGCAAGCAACTTCTCCTATCTTGTCATGGGATTTTTAAACATCATTCTTACTACTTTTGATAGTATTACTTTCACATTTCTAGATGTCTTATATGTGTTAGGGATCAAGAAATATTTTTTATCAGCTTTAGCACTAGCCAAAATCAGCTTTATTGTTAAATTTGTTGATGATAGTTGTGTAGTGATAATTGTTGGAGTTAGACGTCTGCTGAAGCACACGAACAACACAAGGAAGAAGAAGAAGCTTGGAGCTCAACACACAATACTGAATGTATTACCACTAGAATGTACAAAGATAAGTAACTCGTTAGGGCTATAGGCATATATACAAGCCAGGAAAAAAAAAACCTCCTAAAGAGGGAAAAAAGTGCCCCGGTGGTCCTAGAGTGATCACACACATCATTACCTAAATATATCAACAAATCCCCCAAGCTAAATATATCAACAAATCCCCCTTGAGATTGATGCGGTGAACAAGGAGTTGGCACTCATGTATAAGGAAGTGCCAAGCTATGTGGAAATCACTTCAAAAGGAAGTAAGCCCAAAGCTTTGCAGAAAGCTTCAATCTTCTCCCAAGGTAGAGCCATTGTGAAAATGTGTGCAATGTTCTCCTGCCTGGGCACATATGCCAAGTTGATCTCTCCAGCAGAGAACCTCTCCTTGACATAATGATAATGCACCTCAATGTGCTTAGTGTGAGCATGGAACACAGGGTTCCTGCAACTGCTAATGCACTCTGACTATTAGTGAAGATGGTGGTGGCAGAAGACTAACCAACACCCAAATCAGCCATAAGGCATCTGAGCCACACACTCAACAGTCGCTGTGAAAGTTGCCCTATACTCATCCTCACAACTAGAAGTGGCCATAGTAGGCTGCTTCTTGCTCAACCAAGATATGCATGAGCTATCAAGCATGAAGAAAAAACAACTAGTGGACACATGAGTGTCATAGCAACTAGCCAAGTCAGAGTCAGAAAAGCATGAAAACTTGGTCGTAGTGATCCCCCCTTGGGATAAGAAAACCCAAGTGCACAAGCCATTTTGGCATAGTTTTTGCTTGCTCAATATCAGTTCTCTCAATAACAAGTGCACCATGTAAATCTGCATCAGAAATGGAATGATCTGCATCATCACATGAAACTTGCAAAGGCTGAGAAGTTACCTCATTAGGACTAGCACTGGACTATCCATCTATAAAAAGAGCGAGCAAAGTATCATATATGTCTTTGGAGCTAACAGATGTCTCCTTAGTACATGAAAGCAATGGTTGAAAGGGTTTAGTGTGTGGATACAACTGATAGACTTTACTTTTAGAACTGTACCCAACAAAAATACATTTTACTACTTTATCATCCATTTTTTTGCGATGTTGTTCAGGCACTAATGAATATGCCAGACAACCAAAAACACGCAGATTAGCAACATATGGCTTGCGGCCATGTCAAGCCTCATATGAAGTGATAG
Source organism: Ceratopteris richardii (assembly GCA_020310875.1). Taxonomy (NCBI): domain Eukaryota; kingdom Viridiplantae; phylum Streptophyta; class Polypodiopsida; order Polypodiales; family Pteridaceae; genus Ceratopteris; species Ceratopteris richardii. The sequence continues at coordinate 143,192,406 of CM035406.1, forward strand.
GTTGCAGCGCTTTAGTGGGACCCCTGTTAAGTACATATGCTGCACACAGAACATCCTCAAGCCAGAAACTATGTGGTAAAGCCTCACTCTTGACCATACACCTCGCCATCTCCATGAGTGACCTGTTCTTCCATTTAGCAACTCCATTCTATTGAGGTGTGTATAGCAATATACAGTTATGTTTTATCCCACGTTCAGCCAAAAATGCATTACACTCAGAAGTTATATATTCCCCCCCTTAATCAGAACGGAGGGTGCCCATTTTACATGCTGATAGATTTTTAGCCAAAACCAAAAATAGTTTGAAGCACATAAACACTTCGGACTTTGCTTTTAATGGATATACCGATACATGCCTGGAAAAATCATCAATGAAAGTTACAAAGTAAAGATAAGTTCCAAAAGAGGGAGTTTGCATAGGACCACAGACATCATTGTGAACAAGCTACAATTTCTATGTAACTCGAACTGAACCATCTTTTGGAAAGGAGGAATGCTGCATTTTACCCAAAATACAGCCTTCACATACATGTTTACTGGGTGCCTCAAGTTTGGTCGAAGAGGACACCATTTTAGATTTCTATAGGCAAAACAAAACAACAAAATTTAGATGACTAAAGCGTGCATGCCAAAGCTTTGCATCTGACATAGACTGAGAATCATGTACTACACATGTTGAATCATTCACAGATCTTTTATAGTCTATGAGCTTATACAAACCATCGCATAGAATTCCAGAAGTAATAATCACGTTGCCATTTGACGGATCATGAACTGTAAAACTGTCATCAACAAATTTCACAACCAAGACAATCTTGGCTAAAGCCAAAACTGGTAACAGATTCTTCTTGATCCCTGACACAAATAAAGCATCTGACAAAGTGAAAGAACTACCTTCAGCAGTAGTCAAAATGATCTTACCAACTACCATGATAGGATAAGAGGAGTTTTTGGTGCATGTGATAGTATTCCTTGTAGGGGCAGGCTCGAGTGAAGAGAAGAAACTGCACAGCGAGGTAATATGTTTGGTCTGCCCACTATCAAAGTACAAAACATCTGAGTCTATTGCAAACATACACTACTGTTTTCACTCTTAGCCCAAGGGAAAATGCCCATGCACAATGATATTTACCCCAACTTGCTGATGTTAGGTCAGCTTTTGTCACCCTAAGTCCCCAATTTCGCTCCAATGTAACCTTGGAAAAGATGGAAAAATATGTGCACAACTAAGTGTTCAACCCCAAGGATTCCTTCTAACAACCTCCCTCTCTCTCTCTCTCTCGCTCCTACACATACATGTGCTCTCAGGCACTCACACACCGATATTCGAAAACACTCTCATACAAACACATACGTACTCACATGCTATTACTCGTCCTCATTTTCCTTTCTTCTTCACAATTCTCCTTTACTCCACTTTATGTTTCTCCCCCACTTTGTTTTTACTGATCACAAAAGATGTACTTATGAGTTGATTTGGGAGCTATATAGTTTTAACAAGAACATTAAAGCGTGTATTTATATTCCGATAATTATATTCTATCTCCGTTATGTGAGCCTTGTTATGACAGGAAACAAAACGAATTAATACCTTTAAACATTTCGCGCAAAAGATTTTGTTTTTTCTTGTTCACCATATATCATACCATGAAATGTACTTTTAAAACATGTCAAAAAACATTTCTTAATGAAATCCAGCAGCTTTGTATTGTTCGCATTTTTACGCACTTCTCAATATTCAGATATATGCAACAACCTTTTTATGTTATTCAATCCATGACTCACTTCTAACAACATTTTGAAATATCACAGTTCACATTTTCAGATTTACCCAAAGGTTATTGGATAAAACATATGTACGTAGCAAGTTTCCACATTTCCTGTAATAGAAACAACTTGAGATATATATACTGTGCACACCTAATATTTTGAAATGTAGGCAAAGAGAATCAGAACAAACAACTCCATGAAATGTTATGCCGGAATATAAACAAGATGATTTACAAATTACACCACTAGCTTGAGTGTCTTATATTTTTCCAAATTCAGCGGACACTTAGTTACATGCTATAAACCCTTCTCGTTACCCATTAAGAGATAGAGCAGCAATGCAAAGCAAACATCATGTTCCATACTTTATGCTAAGTATCCATAAGATTGATACATCATAAAAAGAACATCAAAATCATTATCTTGATGTTACCTCATCAGAACAGCGACGATTCATGGTATAGTGGAGTGTCAGAGGAACCCTTTCAGCAGCGTTGATCTTCACCAATTTCTGCAGCACTTTCGCATGAATTCACCCAAACTAAAAGTATTCAAAACAAATCTATTGCCTTTCATCAGCGTTCAATTGATCGTAATAGTGTAGATTTGCCAAAAATAACATATAGAGCTCCATCGAATGAGATTCCTGAAGGAGATCACCAAAATATTCCTCTAAATCAGAGAACTAGGAAATGTTTGTCAGACCAGCTACTACCCCTCCTGAAGTCATGCGCCCAAAGATAATCACTTCTTCTTCATAAAGAAAACTGTTTTGATATTGAAAAGTCTTGGAGCAACTGCAGCAAGACTTTCTGCAAACTAAGTTGAAAAAAACAAGAGACTTGCGATATCCAGAAGAAATAGATCTCGATGTGTGTTTTGAGGCGGGGAACATATGCATTTCTTCTTCTACATCAGCTGAGAAACATTTCAAGCTGGCAATATCCTTCTGAAAAGGAACATAGAATCACCGTCCAGGACTGGAGGTTGCCATGTGGCATGGCCATAAGGATACCAGAGCTTTATCTTTTCCAAAGTTGTCCTAAACGGATCGTGCATTCATTATCGAGCTTGTCGACTCAAGTAGAGCACTAGCTTCGCTCTGCATTGACCTACAAGTCCGTCCATAGACCGTAGTATCCTTATCAAGAATACGCAAGCAGGAGTTCTTCATTTCAACCCGAATCATCCAGACAGTTTTCTTTGCTGAGAGGTCAAGATGATGCCATCCAGCATTTCTCTACCTTTCCATGCAGCTTACCAAGGTCTTCTTTACTATCCACCTCTGTAGAGCATCAACTCTCGATGGTTATTCCTTCGAAACTTCCCTCCAAGCCCTTGGCGGAGAGTACAGACAGTGGTCGAGGAGAGCAAAAAACAGCCACCCCCCCTTTTTCTTCTCTCATCTGATTCCCTCAAACCTCTTCTCCTTGTCTGAGCCTGCCTCCTCCTCAGATGCGAAAAACCCCCCTTTTCTTTCTAGCCCGAAGAACAATAAAGCCCTCTGCAAAACATGGATGTCCCGTCCCTTCGTACCTTCTGTTCTCTTCCCAGAGAGCCAACAGCCCCCAAAGAAGTGCTAGCACCCTCTCCTATATGCCCGATCTCCCCCACAAAAGACACAGCAGCGGCCCCTTTTCCAACTGAGCAAGAGTCTAAAAAAACTCGGATGCAGTCGCCTTGTTTCAGCTCTGCCAAGAAAACGGCATGGAACCAATTTTTTCTTCTGACAAAACTGGCATGATAGTATAACAGAAGTTGTTTCTTCCCAAAAGTTTAATACCACTTGTACTATGGTTCCCCACCTCGAAACTGAATTCGTCTTCTTCCCACTGATGTGTGACAAGCGTGGTAAGCAATCCTTCCTTGCTCATGTCATCAGCATGGTTGCAGGTGCTTTTCGAAATCCATCAATAATAATGCGAACCTTGATCGACGTCCTTTACCACATAAATGGCTTTATCCATTTTCTTTTCTGCAGGTGATCTTCTCCCACCTTGCACGACAGGCTTGCTTCTAGAAGAGAAGGATGAGTCGAGATCTACGGGCCACTAAAGCTCAAAGCAAGCTGATGACCAAAAATACTCATTAAGGTCATCATAATTGCGCCACTTTGAATGAGGAAGCTTTTTCCTTTCATGTCCACGATTTGCACTAACTTCCTTTTTCACTGCCAAATAGCAACACATTAGTACATAAAAACCAACCATTTTTGGAGCTAACATACTTCCCTCTTCTTATTTGCGAAGTCGTCCTCGACGAGCCACACTTGCTTCCACATAATCCAATCAAATGAACATGTCAGTTTACAATTGGTTCGCATACCTTTTCATTGAGCCATCATTCCAACTGAACCTGCACTCATTGAAGCTATTAGTGCCATAAAAATCAATCATGAATACATACAAATCATTCAGATCCAAGAACATGCACATATATGCAACTCCAATTCCAACATGCATCATATTGCTCATGCATTCCATTATGAAACAGTTTCAACCAAAATAACACATGCATACCTTTCCATGTTTTACCCATGCAACTGTCATTGCGAAAAAAATAGAAACGGAAATACCGAAATAAACAACAACGATTGAAATGAATTCAACAGGAGATGCAACATACCCCAAAATGCATACCCCTTTTATTGACCTACTATTCGCTATTTACACATACTTCTATGACCAGACACTCCCTAAGAATCACCATCGTCGTCCTACAAAAGCCATCGAGACTCGAGTACAAGTCAAGACCTACATAAAAACCCGAGAGTGCCCCCACACACTGGAAAACCCTCGGATAAAGCACACAAGTTATAAAGCAAGACCGTTGCATTACCTTGCTAAAGCCTCATCCATAAGTACATATAGAGTCTACGTGCCTTCAAGAATGTTGATTCAAAGTGAGCTGATCTGTCACAAGCCATCACATACCAATCACACAAGCAAATAACGTTCCCTTCCAGGCGATCATCGCCCTCTCCTCTCCCTCTCTCTCCCCCTCAGGAGTGGGGAATAATTTCATAGGTAAATTTTATTTTAATCACACGTTGGCCTGTATTGACATTGGATGCGATTCGTGGACCTGACCACCCGGCCAAGTTGATTCCACCCATCTACCAATGCAATGCAACGCACGACACACAAACACACACTGATAACACATAACATATATCAGCTAGCCCATAACAAAGCTGGATACGGCTCGTGGTCGTGACTACCTAGCCACGATGGCTCCACCTACCTACCAACCCGTTATGGCGCATAGCTAAGACATAAACATATACATCCCAAGCCTATGGCGAAACTAGCTGCGGCTCGTCGTCCTAACCACCCGGCTAGGATAAATCCACCTACCTACTAGCCCACCATAGCGCATTGGTACGATCACAACAACACAAATTTTTTCTTTTCTTTTCTTTTTCTTCTCTTTTTTTTCATAGTTAATTAATTTACCCAAGTCCTGAGAATTAGGGAGAGGAAGAAAGGGATTTTCCCCACTTTTCCCACACATGCATGCAAACATATACACTCTAGCCTTTGACAGATCAACCACCTCTTCACTCCATTCTCTCAATTACAGACACTACATATGTATTCATCGAGTTGACTTTTCACTTGGTAACTACAACCAGCTATGCCTTAGTCCCTCTTGTACCTATCCTTAGATGCTCTAGAATGCGAGTCTCCGGGGTGTCTCATGTAGCCTCTCATCGTACTCGCATCCCAACGACTTCCCTAGGGCGACTCAAGCTCAACTTCAGGAGCTCCGTCATCACTTCCTATCGTTAACACATCTGCCCAAGCCCAAGTGATATCATTTTCTTTGTTAGGCATGTCCCTCGAAGGGTCGAAATAGTAATATCGATCCCCCGCCCATCCTACATGTCGGGTCAGGTATTCCTCAAAACACTCAATATAAAACATAACATCCAAACCTTGGTTTATGAAGCATACCAGCCAATGCGCTTCCTCCACATCATATTCCGTACCAAAGTCGTCGACATCTATGTCCATGTGGGCAAATGTTTGGTCCGAGAAATAGATCCTTAGCTCGTACAAATAGAGTTGAGTTATTTGATCTGCCATTTTGTTACTTCGCTTCTAGCAGTCTCTGCGCAACACAAAAAATAATTAGAAGTCCAAAATTCTTGAGCTAGCAAGGAAGAAAATTTATGACACACAAATCATAGCTTACATATGCGCATATATATATATATATATATATATATATATATATATATATATATATATATATATATATATATATATATATATATATATATATATATATATATATATATATATAACTATACATCTATGTACAAGGAGTCTACGACGTCCTTCTGCTTGGATCTCGTCTGGCTTCTCCCGTCCTAATGCTACTTGAAATATGGTTTAACTCGAAGCGCGTTAACCTTCACGGGAGCGCATTCTTCTCCTAAATCTTGAATTTGCATGGAACCATTGGAGTTGAGTTCCACCACTTTAAACGGTCCTGCCCATCTTGTCTGTAACTTCCCCGGGAATTTATAATATTTACTATCATAGACTAGCACCAAATCCCCTTCTTGAATCACATAGGTCTTGAGATTCTTGTCGTGCCTCTCCTTACGTCTTTTCTGAATAGCTTCCAGACTTTGTTGTGCAATGAGTCTCTTTTCTTCTAGCTTGACCAATTGTATGTACCTTTCCTTCAATGACTCTTCCTCTCCCAACCTAGCCTCGATGGCCACTCTTAATGTCGGAACTTCTTTTTCGATGGGAAAGATGGCTTCCTCGCCATATACTAGGGAGAACGGAGTGCTCTTAGTCGTCACTCGGTAGGATGTTCGATACGCCCACAAAGCTTCCAAAAGTCTCTCATCCCAATCTTGCCTATGCACAGCTACTGTCTTTGTCAGAATCTGTTCAAGAACCTTGTTTGTGACCTCCACTTGTCCATTTGCCCTCGGGTAATATGGAGTGCTTTTCCGGTGTTTGATCTTATACAATTCCATTAACTCCTCGATCAATTTGTTGACAAAATGTGTTCCTCTATCACTCACTATCTCCAACGGGCATCCGAATCAAGTGATAATTTGTTCATACAAAAATTTGGCCACATCAAAAGCTCGGTCAGTCTTCAGAGCTTTGGCCTCTACCCACTTGGTAACATAGTCAGTGCAGACCAAAATATACATATTAGACCGACGTCTTGAGGGAGGATCAATAGGCCCCACAAAATCAATTCCCCATTTCTCAAACGGCTTAAGAGCCAGCACCGGCGTAAGAGGAGCAGCATGTGCTAATGTTGGTTTGCCCATTCTTTGGCATTTGTCGCATTTCTTACAGTATGTGTGAGAGTCTTTAAACAACGTTGGCCACCAATAACCAGCCAATAAAATCTTTCTTGCCGTCAATTCACCAGCAAAATGCCCACCGTGGGGTTCATCATGTAATGCCCTCAAAACTAGGGCTGCTTCTTCTTCCTCGAGACACCTCCGATAAATGCTTTCATGTACAAAATATCGATAGAGCTTCCCACCAATGATGCTATGGTGTTTTGCTAGTGCTAATAGTTTTTGCTTCTCTCTCTTGCTTGCTCCTTGTGGATATTTAGTGGTGCACAAGAAATTCACTAAGTCGGCATACGAAGGTACTTTAGCATCAATCTGGAATAGATATCCATCAGGAGCACCATCGGGCACACCAGAGATTGGCTCCTCATTAACAATTCGAGATAAATGATCAGCCAATATATGCCCTTTGCCTGGTTTGGTTACCACTGTGAACTGAAATTCTTGGAGGAGTAGCATCCACCTCATCAATCGCCCTGATAGCTCGGGTTTATTAATGATATACTTTAGGGCTTCGTGATCCACATAAAACGTGAAATACTTTCCCATCAGGTAATGCCGATACTTGTTTACCGCAAAGATCATCGAGAGGCATTCCTTTTCTGTAGTCGTGTAGTTTCTTTCAATTCTATTCAAGTTTTGACTTGCGTAATAAATAGGGTGGTCCAATTTCCTTTCATCGGCTTGACATAGCACTGCTCCAACCGCAGTATGAGAAGCGTCGGTATGCACATGAAATTCTTTCGTCCAGTCGAGTGCTACCAAAATCGATGCATTTATCAATTTATTTTTGATCAATTCGAATGCAACTTGACACTCTCCAGTCCATTGGTATTATTGGTCTTTCCTCAAAAGATTCATCAGTGGTGCTGCTATTGATGCAAAATTTAATATAAATCGTCGATAATAATTAGCATGCCCCAAGAATCCTCTGAGTTGCCGCAAGTTTTGAGGAGGTGGAAGTTGTCCAATTTTTTCTACTTTATCCTCATCAACCGCGATCCCTTTTTCGGAAATAACATGGCCCAAAAGCAATCCTCTTCGTACTCCAAATGTACACTTTTCAGGATTTAATGCGATGCCTTTTTCAATGCTTCTTCTTAAAATAGCTTCGATCCTCTCCATCATGTTTTCATCATTGCCCCTGATTGCAAAATCATCGAGGAATATCTCCATCCAATCCTTCAAATAGTCTTGATATGCAGCTATCATTGCTCTCTGGAATGTGGCCGGTGCATTGCATAATCCAAATGGCATCACACGATATGCATACGTACCCCATTGTGTCGTGAAAGTAGTTTTTGATTGATCTTCTTCATGGATTTGGATCTGGTTGTACCCACTGAAACCATCCAAAAATGAGTACAATTTATGACCAGCCACTCTGTCCAAGATTTGATCAGTGAATGGCAAAGGGAAGTGATCCTTCTTTGTGCGCTCGTTCAACTTACGATAATCTATGCAAATACGGATTTTCTTATTGTTCTTCGGAACAACTACAATTGGTGATACCCACTCGCTGGATGCGATGGGATATATAAATCCTGCCTCCAATAACTTAGTCGATTCCAGCTTGATCAATTCCGAATATTGGTCGGGTACCTTCTTCCAAGTCTATATAATGTTGGCAGATTCGGGGATCAATTCCTCTCAGATCACTGTATGACCATGCAAAGGCCTTGCTTAAATTTTTGAGTGCCAATTTAATGCAATCTCATACTCCATACGGTAGCTCTGACCCCACACTCAAGAACTTTACTGGAAAAACTTCCCATTTTTCCACCTGAGCTTCTCGCGAATATTCCTTATTCCTTGATGACACTGTGATTGGAACGTGCTCTCCAATCACGCGTGCATGGTTGGCTAGTAAATCATTATTTTGTCCTTTTTCAACCGTATCCAATTTCTTTAGTTCAGCTTTTGCAATGGCTTCCGACACTTTAGTTTTACTTTCCGCTTCTCTGTCTGATTGTCGACTCCTCCTTAGAAGCTCTTCTTCTAGCATTCTAACCCTTTCTCTCAACTGTTGTACTTCCATTGTCGGAGCTAACTCCAGTTTCAACTCTTCTTTTGAAGTTCCCTTCTCTAGGGATTGAGTAGCTTTATTTTCCTTTGCGTCTATACTCAACATGTAGCACTCAAATTCACTTGTATGTGTCAACCATCCCAGCAACTCCTGGTCTGAGTCATCCTTGTAACATAGTGGATCTTTGTACTCGCCCACTTTCGCATGTTGGAGGTTGGCCAATTGCAGATTAAATCCATCCTGTGAAAGGTCCTTGGAAGTCTCCATGCGCAGGGCAAATCTTACCCGCGCCATTTCTTGTCTAACCTTTTCCTTTGCTTTTTGCTCCCTTTCCTCAGCTGTTGTCGATTTCTTGCCGGTCAAGTTTGGAGACACTTGAAGTTGTATTCGATCAACCTTTGGTCCAATTGTGATAAATCCTGTGCGCCAATCGTGCACACATTCGGCTTGCACCAGCCATGGCCGTCCAAGTAAGATCGAGAAGGTAGCCTATGAGGTCCTTGGTCTTACTATCAGATAATCAACTTTAAACTCTAGACCACCCACAACTGTGCTTACATTCTTCAAAAGACCCGTAGGCTTCACTTGTGTTTGATCTGCCATTCTCAAGGACATCGGAGTTTCTTCCATGTGGTTGAGGCCCAAAGCTTTCATCATGAACTCAGTCATTAAGTTGACTGCGGCTCCACTATCTAGCTGAGCACCGGGGACTGCATATCCTTTAATCTCGACTGTCACAGCTGGAGCATTCGAATCAATTTGCATCGTAATACTTTGAATGATCCCTTGGACATCTTTATCTTGTCTCTTTTTATCTCGAGCTTTCCTCGGCTTCTTAATATATTCATTGTAGAATTGTTTCCTATAAGGAGGTGAACATTTTAGCAATGTGCCAATATCCAGAGTGACTTCCGTGTCAGCAAGCAAATTTACAATATCCACTTCTTCCAAACTTTGTCTTTCCTTCCTACATTTTGGAGCCCTTAATCTTTCAGGGAATGGTGCTATGCCCGGCACAAACTCCTTGGTCACTGGTGGAAGAATCTCTATCTCTTCCCCATCCTCAAACTCTTGCTGCTCATCAAATCCTCCAACTTGGTTTTCTACCTCTTCATGTTCGGGTATCTTCTCTTGACTTGCTTTTCTGTTTTCACCTTCTGGATTTTTCTTCAAATACTCTTGAGTTCTTGTGACTACCGCCACAGTTGGCTCTTTATGCGGTTTCTTGGCCTGGTAAGCATCCACAAAGTGCATTGACGAGCTAGAGCCTTCTTGAGGGTTCGGTTTCTTGAATACTACTCCGATCGTAGGAACGTGATCTTGAGCTCTCGATGTGGAATGCATCTGAGTATCAACATAATTCGAGGACCCTACTGGTCCTTTTTCCTTGCCGGCGGCAGCTCTTCGTTTTGGACAATCTTCATCAAAGTGGCCCTCTCCACTACAATACCTACATAGTGGGGTATAATCAATTGGTTTCTTTTCGTTTGGACATCTAGATTGAGTATGGCCAAAGCCATGGCATCTCCAGCACTGGATTGGACCATCTCTTCTTTGATCACGTGCGGCTCCTCTTGGATAGTCTCCTCCTTGACCCTGAGCACCATATCCATAAGTAGGTCTGTTTTCCCAACGAGATGTAGGTGGGACACTTTGAGCGGGCAATCCCGTGTAAGGTCTTTCTCTTGTATCTCCCGATTTCATGGTCCTCTCTTCATAAGCTCTCTTGTTATAACATCGGTCCTCCGTGTGATTTGTTCTTCCACAAAAAGTGCAACGTATTCTAGGTGGTGATCTATCTCTGAATACTCTTGAGACTGTAGGGCATTCTGAAGCCAAATGGCCGTAACCATGGCACTTTCCACACCATGTGTTTGATCTAAACACTTGATTCGGGTTTGTAGTTACCTCGGGTTTTACTGTGTATGTTTCCTGGGTCATTGTGGCAGCTTTTATAGCTTGTGTGACCAACTCCAATATTCCTTCTTCAGTTAGCGCGGGCTTTACCTCGCCTGGCGTGCTAGTGGCAGCTACAAAAGTTCGGATCGTCAATGCGGGACTTCCTTGGCCAGGATCTTTCATCGGTATGTTTCCTAGGCCTCCCATTGGCTCGTATAAGAGCTCCATCTTCCTCTGTTGACATAATTGTACTTCCTCCCAAAGCCTTGCTTGTTCCTTAGCATCCATTAAAGTTGCAGGTCTTGTCAGGCTGATATGCTGCTGTGCCGTAGGATCTCTCAATCCCGAAATGAATCTTCTTTTCAATGTCTCATCGTTCGGGGCATTCGCACCCATCTTTCTTACCAACGTTTCCATTCTCTGAATGTAGTTATTGATGCTCTCATTGACTCCTTGTCGCAAGTAATCCATCTGTTGGGCCAATCTATCTTGGAAGCCTTGTCGTCGAAACTTTGCCAAGAAGGCTTCCTTGAGCATCTAATAAGTTCCACACTGTTGAGGTGTCAAATTCCCATACCAGTTGGCTGCCTCATCACGAAGAGTAGCCGGAAAGATCCTCAACCTTTGAGCCTGGTCTACTACCTCATTGGCCGCACACGTAACCTCAAACAATTGGATAACACTATCTGGGTCCTTGTCCCAAGCACCTGAGAACTTGGTGAAATCCCCCAAGTGAACCGAAATCCGCTGAGCCATTTCAAACAGAGGTGTGATGTCAATATCACTTCGATCCCAAAAATTTAGCACACGCGGCCTCAGGATCCCTCCTTCAAACTTTCTCACTTGATTCGAGACTCTACTACGAGAGTACACATTTTTGGTAGATTTCTTCGAGCTAGTCGAGGTTGACTCAACTTGCGATTCCCACCTCTTCCTTTCTCTTTCAAGGGCTCTTCTCTGAGCGCGTTCCTCTCTTTGAGTTTGTGTTGCTCCTTAGGATGAGCTCCCCTCACTCATGTACTAGATCTGGAGTCCGCAAGCTCAGCCAACATGTGGCGCTAGGCGAACCTATAGCACTCTCTTATAGAGACGTGCCAAGCTTTTCCCGGCAAACGCACCAAAATGTTTTCACTCTTAGCCCAAGGGAAAATGCCCATGCACAATGATATTTACCCCAACTTGCTGATGTTAGGTCAGCTTTTGTCACCCTAAGTCCCCAATTTCGCTCCAATGTAACCTTGGAAAAGATGGAAAAATATGTGCACAACTAAGTGTTCAACCCCAAGGATTCCTTCTAACAACCTCCCTCTCTCTCTCTCTCTCGCTCCTACACATACATGTGCTCTCAGGCACTCACACACCGATATTCGAAAACACTCTCATACAAACACATACGTACTCACATGCTATTACTCGTCCTCATTTTCCTTTCTTCTTCACAATTCTCCTTTACTCCACTTTATGTTTCTCCCCCACTTTGTTTTTACTGATCACAAAAGATGTACTTATGAGTTGATTTGGGAGCTATATAGTTTTAACAAGAACATTAAAGAGTGTATTTATATTCCGATAATTATATTCTATCTCCGTTATATGAGCCTTGTTATGACAGGAAACAAAACGAATTAATACCTTTAAACATTTCGCGCAAAAGATTTTGTTTTTTCTTGTTCACCATATATCATACCATGAAATGTACTTTTAAAACATGTCAAAAATCATTTCTTAATGAAATCCAGCAGCTTTGTATTGTTTGCATTTTTACGCACTTCTCAATATTCAGATATATGCAACAACCTTTTTATGTTATTCAGTCCATGACTGACTTCTAACAGCATTTTGAAATATCAGAGTTCACATTTTCAGATTTACCCAAAGGTTATTGGATAAAACATATGTACGTAGCAAGTTTCCACATTTCCTGCAATAGAAACAACTTGAGATATGCATACTGTGCACACCTAATATTTTGGAATGTAGGCAAAGAGGATCAGAACAAACAACTCCATGAAATGTTATGCCGGAATATAAACAAGATGATTTACAAATTACACCACTAGCTTGAGTGTCTTATATTTTTCCAAATTAAGCGGAGACTTAGTTACATGCTATAAACCCTTCTCGTTGCCCATTAAGAGATAGAGCAGCAATGTAAAGCAAACATCATGTTCCATACTTTATGCTAAGTATCCATAAGATTGATACATCATAAAAAGAACATCAAAATCATTATCTTGATGTTACCTCATCAGAACAGCGACGATTCATGGTATAGTGGAGTGTCAGAGGAACCCTTTCAGCAGCGTTGATCTTCACCAAGTTCTGCAGCACTTTCACATGAATTCACCCAAACCAAAAGCATTCAAAACAAATCTATTGCCTTTCATCAGCGTTCAGTTGATCGTAATAGTGTAGATTTGCCAAAAATAACATATAGAGCTCCGTCGAATAAGATTCCTGAAGGAGATCAGCAAAATATTCCTCTAAATCAGAGAACTAGGAAATGTTTGTCAGACCAGCTACTACCCCTCCTGAAGTCATGCGCCCGAAGATAATCACTTCTTCTTCATAAAGAAAACTGTTTTGATATTGAAAAGTCTTGGAGCAACTGCAGCAAGACTTTCTGCAAACTAAGTTGAAAAGAACAAGAGACATGCGATATCCAGAAGAAATAGATCTCGATGTGTGTTTTGAGGCGGGGAACATATGCATTGCTTCTTCTACATCAGCTGAGAAACGTTTCAAGCTGGCAATATCCTTCTGAAAAGGAACATAGAATCACCGTCCAGGACTAGAGGTCGCCATGTGGCATGGCCATAAGGATACCAGAGCTTTATCTTTTCCAAAGCTGTCCTAAACGGATCATGCATTCATTATCGAGCTTGTCGACTCAAGTAGAGCACTAGCTTCGCTCTGCATTGACCTACAAGGCCGTCCATAGACCGTAGTATCCTTATCGAGAATACGCAAGCAGGAGTTCTTCATTTCAACCCGAATCATCCAGACAGTTTTCTTTGCTGAGAGGTCAAGATGATGCCATCCAGCGGTTCTCTGCCTTTCCATGCAGCTTACAAAGGTCTTCTTTACTATCCACCTCTGTAGAGCATCAACTCTCGATGGCTATTCCTTCGAAACTTCCCTCCAAGCCCTTGGCGGAGAGTACAGACAGTGGTCGAGGAGAGCAAAAAACAGCCACCACCCCTTTTTCTTCTCTCATCTGATTCCCTCAAACCTCTTCTCCTTGTCTGAGCCTGCCTCCTCCTCAGATGCGAAAAACCCCCCTTTTCTTTCTAGCCCGAAGAACAATAAAGCCCTCTGCAAAACATGCATGTCCCGTCCCTTCGTACCTTCTGTTCTCTTCCCAGAGAGCCAACAGCCCCCAAAGAAGTGTTAGCACCCTCTCCTATATGCCCGATCTCCCCCACAAAAGACACAGCAGCGGCCCCTTTTCCAACTGAACAAGAGTCTAAAAAAACTCGGATGCAGTCGCCTTGTTTCAACTCTGCCAAGAAAACGGCATGGAACCGATTTTTTCTTCTGACAAAACTGGCATGATAGTATAACAGAAGTTGTTTCTTCCCAAAAGTTTAATACCACTTGTACTATGGTTCCCCACCTGGAAACTGAATTCGTCTTCTTCCCACTGATGTGTGACGGGCGTGGTAAGCAATCCTTCCTTGCTCATGTCATCAGCATGGTTGCAGGTGCTTTTCGAAATCCATCAATAATAATGCGAACCTTGATCGACGACCTTTACCACATAAATGGCTTTATCCATTTTCTTTTCTACAGGTGATCTTCTCCCACCTTGCACGACAGGCTTGCTTCTAGAAAAGAAGGGTGAGTCGAGATCTACGGGCCACTAAAGCTCAAAGCAAGCTGATGACCAAAAATACTCATTAAGGTCATTATAATTGTGCCACTTTGAATGAGGAACCTTTTTCCTTTCATGTCCACGATTTGCACTAACTTCCTTTTTCACTGCCAAATAGCAACACATTAGTACATAAAAACCAACCATTTTTGGAGCTAACAACTACTCATGAGAAGATGGGTCAAAACTACAAACAGTAGCAAACACCCATTCTTCATTCTACACAAGATTAGGAGACTATGTTTTTGGTGTAGAAGCCTCTGCAACAAGCGTTCCGACCTCTTTCCTTTTTGCCTCTTTAGCAGCCAATTTTGGACAGATCTTAATGACATGATTATTTGCTTTACAGTATTTGCAAAACAATTTTTGCTTTTCTATTTTCTTGTCATCTTTGTCTTCCTTCTTGGATTGTGCAGAATTAGCAGATTTCTGCTTACTAGTTGAAGAGCTCCATTTTCCTTTGCCCTTCTGACTGTCTAGGAAAGCTTGATCTGCAACATGCATAATGGACCTATTCTGCATGACTGATCTTCGTGCAATATAATGGAGACTAACTCCTCAAATGACAAGGCATTTGGATTGCCTTTCATCATTAAACGAAGAGTAGAAGCAAAATTATGATATGACTCAGGAAGACCATTAAGAATAGTCTGCACAAGTGAGCTATCAGGAAGAACTTCATCTGCAAAAATCAACTGTTCCTTTAAATTCTTGATCTTTGTTAGAAAATCGTCCATAGAATCACCTTCATTCATGTGCTCACTCTCCAATTGGTTTCGAAGGTAAGCAACACGAGCCTCATTCCTAGCCTGATACAATGTGGTAAGTGCATCACAAGCTTCCTTAACTGTTCTGCAAGAGCGAATGTGAGGAATAATGACATGTTTGATAGATAAAGCTATCAATGCATGTGCTTGAGCATCTCTACCATCCCAACAAATTTTCTATACAGTAGGTGCAACAGAAACTGTAACACGAATAGGAACCTCCAGAATATCACCATCTTTGACACCTTCTGCATTAGCTTCAGTACCTACAGTTGTAACAATTGCAAGTGTGATAGGACGTTTTTCAACACCCTGCACAATGTTCCACAGTCCTTTTACAACCAATACATGTCGCATCATATAAACCCATAACGGGTAGTTGGTACCATCCAACTTATCCTCAACAGCAAACATATGGAATACATCACTACTTTCAGCCATGGCCGGTGACTAAAATACCTTGATGCAAAAATTGACTGTATCTCAAAACGTTGAACAGAACTACCTATAGCAGACTTTGAGATGCTTATACTGGCAAACCAAAATTGATATATACCTTTGGCACAAAAAGACAAAATAGCCTACACAAGTGCTTCGATTGTGCGTTCAGAGGCCGAAACGAGCTCATATCGCTATTTCAGCACCACAAAGTGAAGCTGTTTTGATCTCTGAAACACCCTGAGTATGCTCACCAAATTCATGTGATTCTGAGACTGGAACCAGAGAGGTGTCGACGACGCCCTAGATGAAGCGGTGACCTGCTCTGATACCAATTGTTGGAGTTAGACGTCTGCGAAAGCACACAAACAACACAAGGAAGAAGAAGAAGCTTGGAGCTAAACACAATATTGAATGTATTACCACTAAAATGTACAAAGATAAGTAACCCATTAAGCCTATAGGCGTATATACAAGCCATGGAAAAAAACCTCCTAAAGAGGGAAAAAGTGCCCCGGCGATCCTAGAGTATTCACACACATCACTACCTAAATATATCAACAATAATATCATTGCTTCTATCATTTTATTTCATGGTATGTGTAAGCTCCTATATAATGAGAAACCTTAGAATGGTTTAGTATGTCTAGTGCATGATCCTCAAGTTATTTTAAGATCATTGCTTCTAGCATTTTATGTCGTGGTTTGTGTAAGCTCATATATTATGAAAAATTTTATAATGATTTATTATGTCTAGTGAATGATCCTCAAGTTGTTTTAGATGCAAAACTTTTGCATGCATGCTTAAATTATTTAAATTTTTCTAGCTTGCTTCACGTTCAAAAATATGAAATGTTATCCTCTTTGCATAAACTTGAGGAACCTTCTAAGCATGTCTATGAGTATTGTATTTTTTGGGCACAATGTAGCATTCTTCCTCCCTAAAGATGGCTCAATTAGAGTTCACATAACTTTTAGCTTATGCACAATGAGTTTTGTGGTCTTATGAAGACACCTTGATTTTTCGATTATACTTTCATTGATTAATTTTCTAGAAAATGCATGGATTTATCGATTGATTATGGTTGAAAAATTATTTACTATGTAAAATGCTACATTCTCATTAGGTGGGAAATATATGTCTTTTGAGTTTAATGCATAGCTAAGTGTAGGATAAAATATTAGTGTAAAATGCCATATACACCTCAACAAATCACTAAAAGGAAAAATAGGTATCTCCCAGAAATGGGAAGGTTTTTACGGTAAAAAATTAGGCTTTATCACATGGATTTTAGCTTGAGGCCATTATGGGTGCAACTTATGTACTCAATCAGTGTCTGAAAAAATAATTCTAGTATGTCACTCCATATGAGCCATGGTATGGTTGCACACCATCTGTTGCTCATCTACATGTTTTTCCTTGCTTGGCATATGCATTAGTGTCTGAACCAAAATACAAATGATATGGTTGTGAAATGTAATTTTGTTTGGTACAATTCTAAAATGAAAGGCTATCATCTCTATCATCCATAGATCATTGTAATGTAATGGTTGCCTCTCGTCTTTGTGATGAGAACAATCTTGTTTCTTTTGATGAAGCACAAAAAAGAAAAAAAAATGGGTGGCCTCTATGTAACTAGAATTTGATGCCATTATGAAGCATGGTGCTTGGTCTTTATGTCAATTGCCTCTTGGAAAAAGCTGATTGGCATTAACTATGTATACAAGCTGAAACATAAGCCTTATGAAATAGTTGATAAGTATAATGCTAGGCTTGTTCTGAAAAGTTTATGCTCAAGAGAGGGCCACTTATTATTATGAAACATTTGCTCCTACATGTCAAATGACAATCATTTGTAGCTTCTAGGCACTTGCAACTCATCATGGTTAAATTGTATATGAGTAGGATATTAAAACAATATTTTTAAATGGTAATGTATTTGAGACCCCTATTGTTGTGTAGATTGGGCATGAAAACAAAGTATGCATGTTGAAAATGGTGTTGTATGAACTGAAGCAACCATGATATCCTTGTTATTAAAAGGACACATGCTTGCTAACAGAGAGCACCTTACATAAGCATATAGATTTGTCATCATTATTGCACATGTTGATGATATTGTAATCAATACTCCTAAGAAGAACCATATTTTAAATTTAAGGCTGACTTGCATGCCTCTTCTTAGATGCCATATTTGGTCCTCTTGTATCATTATTTAGGCATTCAATTTATGCAAGTTGATGAGGGAATTTCATTATGTCAAACCAAATACATTGGGATGTTATCGTAGCATTTTGGTCTTGAATATTGCAATCCTATAACCACTCCCATGGAGAAAAATTTACTGTTGATTCTTAATGATATCATGGATGCATTTGATCTTGTTCTCTATTAATAGGTTATTGAGTGCTTAATTTACACATCTATAACTCAGCATAGTATTTAGTTTTTTAGTCTCTTAGATGAGAAGATGTATGCATAGCCCATCCATACAGCATTGCAAAAATAGTTAAATTATTCTTTCACGAATTGAGAGGTACCCAACTATTTGGGTTGTTTCATACTAAGGGGGATCTTTACCACTAGATTTCCATGCTTGTTTTGGCTCCGATTGGGTTGGTTGCTATGATACTCATGTTTCCACAATTGGTTTTTTCTTCATGCTTGGTAGTTCATGCATATCATGGAGCAAGAAACAACTTAGTGTGGTCACTCCTTGTTGTGAGCTTGAGTATATGGAATCTTTCACAACAATTGTTGAGTGTGTGCCTCTCAAATGTCATTTGTCTAATTTGGTTGTTGTTCAATCTTCTGCCACCAACATCTTTATTGATAGTGAGAGAACCTTCACAATTAGGAGGAATCATGTGTTCCATGCTCACACAAAGCACATTGAGGTGCACTATCATTATGTTAGGGAGAGAATCATTTTGGCTTATATGGTCACATAGGATAATGTTGAAGACTTTTTCATAAATGCTCTGCCCATGGAGAAGTTTGAAACTTTTCAGGGAACTTTGGGTTGACTTCCTTTTTTGGATTGATTTTTATTTTTGGATGGCTTGCTATTACTTACACATGAGTGCTAGCTCCTTGGTCACTACATTATTCCTAGGGAGATTTGTTGATATATTTTTGTAGTGGTGTGTACAAACACTCTTAGGACTACAAAGGTACTTTTTCCCTCCTTAAAAGGATTGTTGAAATATTTTGGTAGTGATATGTGTACTCTTAGGACTATGAGGGTATTTTTTTCCCTCTTTAAGAGGTTCTTTTCCCTCTTCTTGAATATAAAATTATAACCCTAATAGACTACTTATCTTTGTACATTGACTTAATATTAACTTACTGTTGTGCCGCTTCTTCTTGTTCCTAGTGTTGTTTGTGTGCTTTCGTATTCTTGAAACTCTAACACTACCATGAAGACATAAAAAACCAAAAACTTGAAGCTCTGGCCTCTTAGTCATCACATACATTTTGAGCAACTTTTCCCTGTTTCTTAATGACGTTTCGTGTAGCTTCATATAAAGGATATGTTTCTAGAGTTAACTAAGTACATGGCAAAAAGCAATTATGGAAGTGGTGCCTATGTAAGGAAATTACATATTTTGTGGATAAACGATAATTACCAGCCTCTTTGCATTCATTGATTCCAGGTTTCTATAGACCTTTCACCATAAGAAACAGTATTATACGTTCGTTAGGCTATAAGATGCTACTCAGTTCATCATCATACATAATATGCCACAAATTTTGATTTATACTTTACCCAATTTTTTGTGAATGATTACATTATAAAAAATTACTTATCTAAACATTTATATTGAGGGAAAAATATATGCTTGTGTACA
>CM035406.1:143214869-143314869 GCA_020310875.1 Ceratopteris richardii
GTATGTGTATGGGTATGTGTATGTGTATGGGTATGTGTATGTGTATGTGTATGTGTATGTGTATGTGTATGTGTATGTGTATGTGTATGTGTATGGGTATGGGTATGTGTATGTGTATGGGTATGGGTATGGGTATGGGTATGTGTATGTGTATGTGTATGTGTATGTGTATGTGTATGTGTATGTGTATGTGTATGTGTATGTGTATGTGTATGTGTATGTGTATGTGTATGTGTATGTGTATGTGTATGTGTATGTGTATGTGTATGTGTATGTGTATGTGTATGTGTATGTGTATGTGTATGTGCATGTGTATGTGCATGTGTATGTGCATGTGTATGTGCATGTGTATGTGTATGTGTATGTGTATGTGTATGTGTATGTGTATGTGTATGTGTATGTGTATGTGTCATGTGTATGTGTATGTGTTATGGTAATGTGTATGTGTATGTGTATGTGTACTGTTGTATGTGTATGTGATTGTATGTGTAATGTGTATTGTATGTTATGTGTATGTGTTATGTGTATGTGTATGTGTAATGTGTATGTGTATGTTGTATGTGTAATGTGTATGTGTATGTGTATGTGTATGTGTAGGGTGTAATGTGGTATGTGTATGTGTATAGGTGTATGTGTGTATGTGTATGTTGTATGTGATGGGTGGTATGTGTGTATGTGTTATGTGTATGTGGTATGTGTATGTGTATGTGTAATGTGTATGTGTATTGTGTATGTGTATGGTGGGGGGGGGGGGGGGTTTTTATGTGTATGTTATGTGTATGTGTAGGTGTAATGTGTATGTGTATGTGGGGGGGGGGGGGGGTGGTTATGTGTAGGTGTATGTGTATGTGTATGTGTATGTGTATGTGTATGTGTAATGTGTATGTGGACTGTGTATGTGTATGGTGTAATGTGTATGGTAATGTGTTGTGTAGGTGTATGTGGTATGTGTAGGTGTATGTGTATGATGTAAGGGCTGTATGTGTATGTGTATGTGTATGTAGTATGTGTATGTGTATGTGTATGTGTATGTGTATGTGTATGTGTATGTGTATGTGTATGTGTATGTGTATGTGTATGTGTATGTGTATGTGTATGTGTATGTGTATGTGTATGTGTATGTGTATGTGTATGTGTATGTGTATGTGTATGTGTATGTGTATGTGTATGTGTATGTGTATGTGTATGTGTATGTGTATGTGTATGTGTATGTGTATGTGTATGTGTATGTGTATGTGTATGTGTATGTGTATGTGTATGTGTATGTGTATGTGTATGTGTATGTGTATGTGTATGTGTATGTGTATGTGTATGTGTATGTGTATGTGTATGTGTATGTGTATGTGTATGTGTATGTGTATGTGTATGTGTATGTGTATGTGTATGTGTATGTGTATGTGTATGTGTATGTGTATGTGTATGTGTATGTGTATGTGTATGTGTATGTGTATGTGTATGTGTATGTGTATGTGTATGTGTATGTGTATGTGTATGTGTATGTGTATGTGTATGTGTATGTGTATGTGTATGTGTATGTGTATGTGTATGTGTATGTGTATGTGTATGTGTATGTGTATGTGTATGTGTATGTGTATGTGTATGTGTATGTGTATGTGTATGTGTATGTGTATGTGTATGTGTATGTGTATGTGTATGTGTATGTGTATGTGTATGTGTATGTGTATGTGTATGTGTATGTGTATGTGTATGTGTATGTGTATGTGTATGTGTATGTGTATGTGTATGTGTATGTGTATGTGTATGTGTATGTGTATGTGTATGTGTATGTGTATGTGTATGTGTATGTGTATGTGTATGTGTATGTGTATGTGTATGTGTATGTGTATGTGTATGTGTATGTGTATGTGTATGTGTATGTGTATGTGTATGTGTATGTGTATGTGTATGTGTATGTGTATGTGTATGTGTATGTGTATGTGTATGTGTATGTGTATGTGTATGTGTATGTGTATGTGTATGTGTATGTGTATGTGTATGTGTATGTGTATGCGTATGTGTATGTGTATGTGGATGTGCATGTGGATGTGCATGTGTATGTGTATGTGTATGTGTATGTGTATGTGTATGTGTATGTGTATGTGTATGTGTATGTGTATGTGTATGTGTATGTGTATGTGTATGTGTATGTGTATGTGTATGTGTATGTGTATGTGTATGTGTATGTGTATGTGTATGTGTATGTGTATGTGTATGTGTATGTGTATGTGTATGTGTATGTGTATGTGTATGTGTATGTGTATGTGTATGTGTATGTGTATGTGTATGTGTATGTGTATGTGTATGTGTATGTGTATGTGTATGTGTATGTGTATGTGTATGTGTATGTGTATGTGTATGTGTATGTGTATGTGTATGTGTATGTGTATGTGTATGTGTATGTGTATGTGTATGTGTATGTGTATGTGTATGTGTATGTGTATGTGTATGTGTATGTGTATGTGTATGTGTATGTGTATGTGTATGTGTATGTGTATGTGTATGTGTATGTGTATGTGTATGTGTATGTGTATGTGTATGTGTATGTGTATGTGTATGTGTATGTGTATGTGTATGTGTATGTGTATGTGTATGTGTATGTGTATGTGTATGTGTATGTGTATGTGTATGTGTATGTGTATGTGTATGTGTATGTGTATGTGTATGTGTATGTGTATGTGTATGTGTATGTGTATGTGTATGTGTATGTGTATGTGTATGTGTATGTGTATGTGTATGTGTATGTGTATGTGTATGTGTATGTGTATGTGTACATGTATGCATGTATGTGTATGTGTCTATATGTATGTGTATATGCATGTGTATGTGTGTATATTTATGTGTATGTGTGTGTGTATATGCATGTATACATGTGTATATGTATGTGTATGTGTGTATATGTATGTATGCATGTGGGTATGTGTGTGTATGTGTGTGTATGTGTGTGTATGTGTATGCATATATGTGTATGCATGTATGTGTATCTGTATGTGTATGTGTGTATGCATGTATGTGTATGTGTATATGTGTGCATTTGTATGTGCATGCATGTATGTGTATGTGTGTATGCATGTGCATATGTGTATACATGTGCATTTGTGTATGCATGTATGTGTATGTGTGTGTATGTGTAGGCATGCATTTGTATGTATGTATGCAGTATGTGTGTATGCATGTATGTGTATGTGTGTGCATGTGTTTGTATGTGCATGTAGGCATATGTGTGCATATGTGTGTGTATATGTATGTGTGTATGTGAATGTTTGTGTTTGCTATGTATGTGTATGTGTGTTTATGTGTACATGTGTGTATGCAATTGTGTATGTATGCATGTATGTGTGTATGCAATTGTCTATGTATGCATTTATGTGTGTATGCAATTGTGTATGTATGCATGTATGTGTGTGTATGTGCATGTATGTACATGTGTGTGTATGTATATGTTTGTATGTGGTTGTATGTGTGTATGTGTGTGTATGTGTGTGTGTATGTGTGTGTATGCAGGTGTATGTATATGTGTGTATGTGAGTGTATGTGAGTGCATGTGTGTGTATATGTGTATCTGTGTCCATGTATGTGTGTGTATGCATATGTGTGTGTATGTATATGTGTGTGTATGCATGTGTGTATGTATTCATGCATGTGCATGTGTGTGCATGCTTGTGTGTATGTATTCATGCATGTGCATGTTTGTGTATGTATGCATGTGAGTGTACGTGTGTGTGTATGTGTATTTGTGTATGTGTGTGTATTCATGTGTATGTATATGTGTGTATGTGAATTTATGTGTGTGTATATGTGTATGTGTGTGTATGTGTGTATGTATATTTGTGTGTGTATGTGTATATATGTGTATGTATGCATGTGATTCTATGTATGTGTGTGTATATGTGTATGTGTGTGTGTGTCTAAGTGTGTGTATGTACATGTGTGTATATGTTTATGTGTGTGTATGCATGTGTATGTATATGTGTGTATATGACTATATGTGTGTGTATATGTGTATGTGTGTGTATGTGTGTATCTATGTATGCATGTGTTTATGTATGTATGCATAAGCATGTGTATGCATGTGTGTATGTATGCATGTGTGTATGTGTGTATGTATATTTGTGTGTGTGTATGTGTATATATGTGTATGTATGCATGTGATTCTATGTATGTGTGTGTATATGTGTATGTGTGTGTGTGTCTAAGTGTGTGTATGTACATGTGTGTATATGTTTATGTGTGTGTATGCATGTGTATGTATATGTGTGTATATGACTATATGTGTGTGTGTATGTGTATGTGTGTGTATGTGTGTATCTATGTATGCATGTGTTTATGTATGTATGCATAAGCATGTGTATGCATGTGTGTATGTATGCATGTGAGTGTATTTGTATGTATATGTGTATGTGTGTGTGTGTCTATGTGTGTATGTACATGTGTGTGTTTACGTGTGTGCATGTATATATGTGTGTATGTGTATGTGTGTATGTGTGTGTATATGTGTGTATGTGTGTGTATGTATATGTGTATGTGTGTGTATGTGTGTGTATGTGTGTGTATGCATGTGTATTTATATGTGTGTATGCGAGTGTATATGTTTTTGTATGTATGTCTATGTGTGTGTATGTGTGTGTATGTGTGTGTATGTCTATGTCTATGTATGTGTATGTGTATGTGTGTGTATGCATGTGTATGTATGTGTGTGAGTGTATGTGTGTATGTGAGTGCATGTGTGTATGTGTATGTGTATTTCTCTTATGTGTGTGTATGTATATGTGTGTGTATGTACATGTGTGTATGCATGTGTGTATGTATGCATGCAAACGAATATGTGTATGTACCTTTGTGTGCATCCTTCTCTCTCTCTAGTATATGTGCATTCTTTTCTCTCTCTACAGGTATGTATGCATCCATCTCTCTCTCTCTCTCTCTCTCTCTCTCTCTCTCTCTCTCTCTCTCTCTCTCTCTCTCTCTCTCTCTCTCTCTCGCTCGGAGTCTCCACACATTTAATTCCATTTTTTTGTATATGTAGGACATCGCATATGCGATGGTCCAACGTCATAGAGAGCTTGCCAGCGTCGCTCAGACTGTTGCTGCATTGTGATGCTTGTAGCAACATTATTAAAGTGCCATCACATAAGCAATGCTCAATGTGACTAATTATGCAACATGGTCATTTATTTTTTCTTTGGCATTGCTTATGTGCCGCTCACGGGGCAAAGCATTGCATAAGCACCATAGATCATTTTTTGTTTTAGTTGGGGGTGTTGCTATGCTCCTTATTCCTTGTAATGGACGGAGGTCTTATGTTCAACCCTCATGAGTGATAGGAATTTCTAAAAGCTCTAGTGAAAATAGGACTTGTGAATGATGTGAGTGCCACTCGCCTCCCATCCATTATATACCCGTGCATTCAAAATAGTAATGCTCTAGAATGTTCTAGTGCTGACATGTGGCCACCATGCAACACTCATCCCCATTACCATTGAATACCTTAGGATATCCCCTGAGCTAGGGACCTTGGCTATGACTAGCCCTTGTCCCACACACACATGGAATAGTCTCTGTAGACCAATGTTTGAAACTCTCTCCCACTTCTAAGGATCATTTTCCTCAATGATCAATGAGGCAAAGTACTTGTGAACTAGAGCTTTTGATTCCCAAGTACAATTTGTAAGCGATAATCCCCTCTAGGCTACTCGATACTCCTAGATGACATGGTTTCTCAATTGTTTGTGTCTTTAATCTGATATCTATCTGGAGAATGATCTGTGCTATCACTTTCATGCAAAGAACAATACCCTCTTTTAGATTATCCTCCTTGGAAATATATTTTCTAAGTTTACTGACATGAAACACTAGATGGACTATGCAATTTGGAGGAATTTCTAATCCATATGAAACATTACTAAGCTTTTTAAACTATCTTCCTAGGTCCACAAAACCTTAGTGAAAACTTAGTACATTTCCTTGTGGATAGTTAAGTAGATCTAGCTGGAGCTTGAAGAAAAAAACTCTATCTCCTTCCTCAAAGACTCTACGAGATCTCTTCTTGTCAGCATATTCTTTTGCCCTATCAATTGCTTGTTGCATCTTCACTATAGCTATTTCTAAATTTGCTTGGTGGTTTGCTAGGAACTCTGAAGCACTATACAATTTCTTTTGCATTCCTATGGTATAGGGAATAGTGGGATTCATGCCATAATTCATCTCAAAAGGATACATTCCAGTCACTTTATGAGGTCTATTATTATAAGAAAACTAGATAAAAGACAAGTAACTATCCCAATATGACTGCCTCTCAGATACATATGATCTCAACATGTCCTCTAGAATCTGGTTGACCCTCTTAGTCTAACCATCTGTCTGTCGATGATCACCACTTCTCATCTTTAATGACACTTTCATTTTTTCAAAAACAAACTTCCATAAGTCTCTTGTGAATCTAGCATCCCTATCTAATATGGATGTCTATAACATGTGCAATATAAAGACATGCTTGATAAATAGCTCCACTACTGTGGAGCTTCTAACGTCTCCCATGTGCGTATGAAATGAGCCATCTTGCTCAATCTATCTACCACCACTAGGATAGTATCCCACTTCCTTGGGGTCCACGGTAACCCCGCTATGGTCCATGGATACACTATCCCCATTGTGCTTTGGAACGTGTAAAGGATGCAAAAGATCCAGTGTCTTTACCCCTTTTGCTTTGTTGAACTCACACATAAAGCATTGTTCAATATATGTGTGGACATCTTTGGCTAATCCAAGCCACCAAAATGTTCTTCTAATAAGTTGAGTGGTCTTGTCAAGACTAGGATGGCCTACACAAGGAACATCATGGTTATCATGCATGAATTTTCTTCTCAAATATTAGGAAACTATTATGAAAACCTTTCCTTTTGGTTTGATTATTCCATTCTCCATTGAGAACTTGGAATATGTACTTGACTTGTTTCCTTTACGAGGGGAAGAAACAACTAGAACTACCTCATCTCCTACAATAGAGTCATCAGTGATGGCTCTAATGATCTGTAATAAGTGTGGATTTTCCACTTGTGCTTCCTTTATTTCTTGAAGCAATAAGCTTTCTAGAATTATAACGCTCATTTGACACACTATCCATGGTAATGCATCAACCACAATATTCTCTTTGCCTCTTCTATAAAGGATTTCCATGTGAAACTCCTACATGAGATCAAACCAACAAGCATGTCTACCTTAAAGATTTGTCTGACCACAAAAGTACTTGAGTGTATGGTGATCTATGTATACCTTAAAGTTTTTGCCATAAAGATAGTGTCTCTAGACTTTAAGAGCATGCACCACTGCATACAACTCTTGTTCATGCACTAGCCAAATTGCATTCATGTGCTCTACTCAATGTTTTGCTTTCAAAAGCTATTGACCTTCCATTTTGGCTCAACACTTCTCCTATGGTTATGCCATTAGCATCTGTCTCCAACTCAAATGGTATCTATCACTTTGAGTATTGGAGCCTCTGAAACAACTTGCTTCAAAGTATCAAAACTTTCTTACTTCTCTTGCTTCCATGCAAATGGTACTTTTCCTTGAAGCAAGTTCATCATATCCATTGCTATCGACGAATAAGAGGAGATGAATTTCTGATAGAAATAAAAAAGTCCTAGAAATGAGTGTAACTGCCCTTCATCTTGAGGACTAGGCCAAGATAAAATAATTGAGACCTTCTTGGGATCCATTTGAACCCCATCGACTGATACCACATGCCCTAAATACTTTTATCTTTGGAAGAAACAACCGAGTCTTATCTGGATTTACAAATAACTGATTTTCTTTTAACTTATATAACACTAATCTTAAATGACTTTCATGCTCATGTATAGATTTACTATACACCAACAAGTCATCTACAAAATCCACACCAAACTTTCCAATGAACGGACATAAAAGATCATTCATTAACATCATGAAAGTAGCAAGTGCATTAGTCAAACCAAATGGCATAATTAAATACTCATAATGCCCAAAACGGGTCTTGATCTTGTTCCTTTGCTCTAATCTAGTGGTAGCCACTTTTCAATTCTATCTTACTATATACAATGCATCCACCTAGAGCATCTAGCAAATCATCTATCTTGGGCATGGGATATCTATGATTGATGGTAATCTTATTAAGTGCTTTATAGTCGATGCACATCCTATAAGATTCACACTTCTTCTTTACGAGAATAATTGGTGCTACAAAGGGTGAATAGTTGGGTCTGATCAACCCTTTCTACAAATACTCTCCCATGGCCTTGCGAACTTCATTCTCCTTATGCAAGCTCATTCGAAATGGTGGTCGAGCGGTCAGACTCACTTGTGGAACCAATTTGATTCTATGTTCAATTTTCCTACAAGGATGTAAAACCAAAGGTAATTCTTTAAAAATCAACTCATTTTGCTCTTATTCTATTTGAAAGTACTTGAGCATTCCAACTAGGGTTTCCTTGACTACAAGAATCCATCACTACACACGATGAATACACAAAATAAAGAAAATAATTATACTTACAATCAATCTTGAGCAACTTGCTTGCAGTCACCAATCGCCTCTTGAAGATCTAGCTCTCGATGTATCAATAATCACCTCCCTTAACATGCTCAAATTAATAAACATGTGAAGCAAAATCAATGATTATACTTAAGACTACATCAAAGCCAGCGAGTCATGTTATCTCAAAATCTAGTCTGTCCTCATAGGGCTAGATCTTGATGAGTAGACCTACTATTCGTTGGTCCCATGTCTCAGTACCCTTCTCATTAGCTAGCTTCGCTGTGTAGGCATACTCTGACTATATAGTGTCTAAGTTTATCCTTTTGAATAGTCAAGAACTAATGAAGGGAATTGGTATCCTTTCTATGCCACTTGCAAAAGCACAACATCTAGCATAGAAGGCACCTTCTTTGTGACCCTCATGGCCACTATAGGAGATGATATTTGAGATGGTGGATCACTGAAATCCTCATCTACATCACTCCTTACATGTGGGATTTATGACTATGGTTGTTGCTATCTTTTTCTTCTTAGGATATCTTTAAAGTGATGTTGTCCTAAACATCCATAGCATAATAATTCCTTCATTGGCTTCTTTTTTTGCTGAGGGGTAAGGATGAACTTGTTTTAAGCCCCCTCATCTAGAGCAAACACCTTTTTCTTTGCTCTTGAAACTGTCTTGATAATGTGCACCTACTTAGCCTCTTTATGAGGTTGTGCAGCAGTCAAGATAGCAGTGGAAGTGGAAAAGGGTCGACTCATATAGTCCATGAGGATATCTCATCTTGGGAGCCTATGCCCTTGTGGCCATCCTCATAGACTAGAGCCATTTCTATGGTCTGTGCCAAAGAGTGACACCTCTCCTTTCAAACTAGAGGTTGAATAGTTTCTCTAAGTCCCAAAACAAACTTGTGAACTTGGAGAAACTCTCTGATAGAGTTTGATACTTTAAGAAGTACCTCCCTATACTTATCCACATAATTTTGAATGGTTTGGTTTTTTAGACTAATGACAAACCAAGTGTCTCATGCTCTAGACATCTCATCAGGTGATACAAAAACAGGACTTTAAATTGTTCGCATGTGGTGGGCTCTTTCTTGCCTTGCTCGATTTTATGACACCACCTATGGGCAACGTCCATGAGGTTGTAGGTTTCTTGCTAGATCTTATGCCCATTGTCCATGATATGTCATAGAACGAATCATTGCTTCCACTTGTTGAGCCATTGCTCAAGAGCATTAGTAGTTCATGCATTCGTAGAGCCATGATATCTTGGTAGCTTAATATCCTTAAGCTGCCATCGAGCTTCTCTTACTAGAACACTCTCAGTAGGAACTTATGGGGTTTGACGCTCACCTAGAGCATTTAACTCCATTCCTTGTAGGTTGCTTTTTGGTACTGCTTCTTTTTTCTTGGAGCTACGTTGTCGGAAAGATTTTCAACCTTTCCGTTGACGACCCGAAAAATTAAAAAAAAAAAAAAATTATTGGTCAATTCTAATCTGATTATAACAATGATTTTGTTTGGAACTAATCTCTTGTTAAGTATTTGCAGGATCAAGTGGATGAAGAAAACAAAAGTTCGAACTACGGTTTACCCTAAACTGCTTCAATAATGTGTGTTTAGGCCATAGAAACATTGAATTATGGGTTTAAGACCCTAGGTTTATATTTAATCTTGTGCATTTAAGTTAAGAGCCTTAATTCCTGGTTAATGTTAGGGTTTAACTAGGTTTTCAATTAATTTCCAGAGGGTTTTAATGGGTTTCTTATTGGTTTCAAATAGGTTTTCTAGGGTTTTACTATATTTAAAGGGTTAAAATCAATGTTATTTAAAAACATTAATATATAAAAATTACATATTTTTTAAAAATTAATCTATGCTATTATTAATGATTGTAAGCATATAAGTGCATTTAAATATT
Organism: Ceratopteris richardii; assembly: GCA_020310875.1. Lineage (NCBI taxonomy): Eukaryota > Viridiplantae > Streptophyta > Polypodiopsida > Polypodiales > Pteridaceae > Ceratopteris > Ceratopteris richardii. The sequence goes on from CM035406.1 coordinate 143,225,306, forward strand.
AAGGTTCTAATTAATTAAACCCTTAAACTAAGATTGAATTAATTTAAATAAGAAATATAGGCTAATTAAATTAAAATGGTAAATTAAATGGTTAAATATCTAGTGGTCAATATGGATGCTAGAAAAAAAGAATGGTATGTGAGTAATGTGGAATTAAAGTGAATTAAGGAGTGGTCTGAAAGGAAGATGCACTTAAAGTGAAAAAGTTGGTTAAGAAAAAGAGTGGAGAGAATTAGTGTAGATGAAAAGAGAGGTGAAAGTAAGTTGTGTGAATAAAGCTAATTAAAAGTGTGGTTGAGATGAGTGGGCAAAAGTGAGGCTGTAGATTAAAAGTTAAAACCAAAAGATTGGATTAGGAAGGACTTGTGTATGTATTTAAATGAGTGTGTTGATCTAGTTTTCCCTAATGTTTTATTGCAGGTAATTCTTTCTTTCTCTTCTTCACCTCTGTGAGAGAGATTACGATTTCTTTCATCTTTGTTTTGCCTCATGAAGAGAGATAAATGTTTTACCTCTATCAAACGAGAGAGAGAGAGAGAGAAAGAGAATAAGAGAGAGAGTGTAAGCGTAGGCGATTGACGTAGATATACAATACTTCTCGACAAGAAGATGTATATAGGCTGCCAATGACGCGCATCAGATAGAGACTCAGAGGCAGAGAGACACACGCGCGTACATGGTGCTACAGGGAATTCCTCACGAATTAGAGAGCTTACTGGTGCTGCGTGATTCGGGGAGAGAGAGAGACTAACAGACAGGGTGAGGGAGTGGACGGCTAAACATGTTTTAATAGCGAGGGTGGGCTGTGTTTTATAGCAGCAAAGGTCATGTCGATGGTCATTGTACTTAACCTCGCTATGGCTCTTCCTGTCGTGACTTAGTCCCTCCATCGCTCTGCACAGCACGTACGAGTAATCATGCTATAGTCCTGTAATATCTGTCGAGGGTGAAGAGAGAAAGAGTCGGCATCCTTTGGAGGTTCTCATATGAGCCGAGCCCGAAAAGAAGGTAATACTCTGCATTTACACGTATGACAGACAAAGATATGGCGGTTGAGGAGGAGATAGCAGATGGTGTAGTGCTCAAAAAGGGAAGGCTCACCATGGAGCAGGTGCGCTTCTTGTAGAGCAGCTTTGAGAGCGAGAATAAACTTGAACCAGAGAAGAAGGTGCAAATAGCACAGAGGCTAGGGCTGCAGCCGCGGCAGGTGGAGCGACACCAACAACCTTTTCCTTCTATAAATTGTTATGCCACTTTATCTCTCTCAGACATTACTCGCCGATATCCCATGTCTATCTCTATTTCTTTGTGAGTGTAATAGCCAGAAAACAGTTCCTGCGTAGCACATTTTGCTCATCTGCACGGACTCGGAGTGGTCCAGTATCCTTGCACACATGATGGGAAACTCGCACATATTGGGAAGAGGAAAGAAAGTCGTTTGCTTCCATTGATTCTGTATTTACTATTTCAACGTTCTTTTGTACTGGAAATCTCTGTCCTGAGGTGGAAACTTGGGGAGCATTCTTGCTATCAATTGGCAATTATGTGCTTATTTCAATGCGCGAAAGAGAGAGGTAGACTGATGGCAGTTTTATCCATCATGTAGAGATCTGATGGAGTAAGAAGCGATCGGAGAAAGACAATTTAGTGTAGCAGGTCGGTGAAGACATGAAGCAGAGACGTTCAAGTCGAGAGAAAAGAGAGAGAGAGAGATCTGGTATATGCAGCATGAAATGTGGGCTTGAGATTAATAATCGCAAACACATTGTTATTGACGGATTGAGTCAGAGACATTCGATAGCTGTTGGTTAAGACATAGACATAACTCATAATTATATCACCTCTTACACCTAAAAATAATTTATTTTATTACTAGCCACGAAGATAGGGTTTGCATTGATACGATATCCATGTCACTATGAGTACTACTTGAATTACGATTCATGCATGTTAATGTTCTCTGATAATCTTTTGATGATCTCTGAGATTTCCTGGCAAAATATTTTCTTCTTAGAAAGGTGACATCCAATAAGTTTGGATGGCAACACTTTTCTTCATCCAATAAGTATGCCTCTCTTCATTCGACTTCTACCCGACTACTGCAGAGACGCGACAGCGTGAGAGAGAGAGAGAAAGGCGCAGAGAAAGAGAGAGTATAAATGATTATTAACATGAATATTAATTCGATAATTAATAGCAAGTGGTTTTAAGCTTTAGATGCATGTTGGACTAAAAATTGGTGTGTTTCATATGAATGAGTGCATTTATGTGTGTATAAATGCATGTATATGTCAAGAGCATGAGAGTGTACATGAGCATAAGTATAAGTATATTAATGTAAGTTAGGATGTGTGTTAATATATGAAAATACATAAGTGCTTAATGTGCATGATAAGTGCATTAGCATAAATTTAAATGCATATGTATGCAGGAAGATGAGCATGTATGAATAAGAAATTATAAATACATGTGAGCAAGTTATATGCATAGTCATCTAAGTGATTGGATTAACATGAGAATGAGTGTTTGCTTTTATGTTAGTATGTTTGCATGCATGAACATGTGTATGCTTTAATGTAAGTGAAGTATGTTTTTTTTTATGTTCTTAATGATTTTGTAATATTACTAATACCTAATGTTTTATTGCAGAAACATTGAAGATTAAAAAGCAATTGCAGTGAAGTGAAGAAAAGAATTCAAACAATCCAATGATCCGACAATTTGATTTCAATCCATAAAAATTATCCGTCATTAAGCTTTTGTATAGGATTTACTTATTGTTATCCATCGTTTCGAGAAATTATATCATTGTAATCATCCATTATTGTCATTAGGATTAATTCAATTCTAATTTGCATTAGCATTCTTGTCAATATTAATTTTAATTTCTCTTGATTATTCCCGGAATAGTTTTTCATTCGTATGTCGAAAAGCATAGGAACTACCAGTAGTTCTAAAAATGAGTCTGATAGGAAGCACGAATTAGAACACTTAATTCTAGGCTTAGGCACGTTGCTACCATCTCCAATTGAGCATTCATATAACAACGAAAATATCGAACCTGAAATAGTTAAAGATAAAATAGTTCACGAGTCTTTACGCCCGATAGAATACGATCATCTTGTTTCTCGACTATTACCATTATTTACTATCGGTTTGCCTGAACTGGAGTTCAACGACGACTTATTCCCACCGGCATTAGTGTGAAAACTGAGCTTAGAACAAAGTACAACTGAAGAAAAGGACATAATTAAAGATCAAATTACCGGTGAAAACTTAGTTTCACCTTATCAAATAGAAGCTATGGAGCTATATAGAGCAGCTCAGCCGTACGGTTCTTAGACGTTTCAAGTGTTTCAATTATCTATTCCAAATTTCCTAGATTTCATAGTAAGTTAGAAGTTCGTTTACCCTCGACGAAAGACAAATATACCTAACACACCTACGATTGTCTCATACACCCTGCGTGTGCCAAGGGATTTAGTGGCTGACTGATCCACCAGCCTTATGTCCGCAACTTCTCGACATCTTGGTGAACCCGACGTGAAAGTTCGGCATGACATTGTAGGTATAAAGGTATATTTACATTTTGATTTGCATATGCATATATAGATAATTTGACGATTGAAGAAGGAGTATCGACATCGGTTGTAGCTGCAGCTGATTGATCCTCGTCACGTCACCTTTATCCATCAACGTTCATGAAAGTGACGATTGCACATGCATGAAAAGATTTTGCACTGAGCACATTCACAACGAACCTCTTCATCAAATTGGCTGATCAGGTATATTTTTTCTTATTCTGTTGCATAATAGTAGGAAAGTTTTCTTTATTCCTATTTTTAAAGCAGTAGGAAATTTTTTTTTTTTTTGCAGAGTAGTAGAAAAGTTTCTTTATTGAAAAATAGTAGGAAAGTGTTCTTTCTTTCTATCTACCTCATAATAGGAAAAGTTTCTTTATTGCAAAATCATAGGAAAGTTTTCTTTTTGGTTATAAAATACTAGGAAAATTTTCTTTTTTTAAAGCAGTAGGAAATTTTTCTTGGCAAAGAAGTAGGATTATTTTCTGTATTTCTGTTTTTTTTTATCACGGAGTCGTATCAGGAGCAAGATATAGACGGATTATTACGAGAATTATATACGTATATTTCATATTTATCTATAAAGTTAGACTTATCCACTATGGCAGATCACTTTGAAGAACAGCGAATTTGGAAGATCATAGATGCCATTAAAACAGATAGGGGGGAATTTACTGGAATAAATGTAACAGCTTATCTTAAATATTATGAACAATTGACAGAACAATACGGGTTACCTGAAGACAATAAAAAAGATACCTTTATACGAATTGCTCATGGGTTCACTAGAGAGAGAATCCAATTGCGAGTAGTCCAACCAAACATGACTTGGGTGGATTTCAAGACTCGGCTTCTTACTGAATTTTCGCATGAAGATTACAGTAAGAATAATAGAGCCACATTTATGCGATGGGTAGGAACAACAAAGTTAGACCAACACATAACTCAGGGATTAGCTGAATTTGATATCAAATTTAACCAAATGCCTCAAGCAGACAAAACAACTCTTGAACCAGATAAATTAAGAAATTTTCTAAACATGCTAGATCCATCTCTTAGACGAGAGCTAGAACCAATGCTTGAGGATGGAGCGACTGCAAGTGGGCTTACTGGAAATTGGGATAATGTAAGAGCAGCTGTCCATAGGTTAGCCCAAAGACAGGAGCGAAATCAGATACAAACTCCAAGAATATATGAAAGAGATGTGCCAGGAAAGATAGATAATGACCCCACTCCTCATAACTTTAGAAAGGATGACTCTGAAATTACAATGTTAAAAACATCAGTAGAATCACTTGTCAAACATGTGGAGACTTTGGCAACTGAAATAGCTACTATAAAGAGCATACAAGAGCTTAAATTGAGAGATCAGGAGAAACCAAAAGAATTAGAACAAAATCCTAGGAATCAGATGCCAGCTAGAAGATCATTTAACCAAGCGCGTTGATGTCTCTGGTGTGATGATTTGGAGCATCCACACTGGACATGCAACTTATTCAAAGAGGCCAAGGATAAGAATTGGGTAACAGAAGTAGATCGAAAGATCTGTGACTATGTAACAAAAAGGCCTTTGGCATCAAACTATGGGAAAGGAGGTATGAAAACCTTCTTTGAAGCCTCGACAAGCCAAAATACATATGCTTGTAGGCTGGATAGTGAAGACTCTAATTGTGATTTCTGGGAGCAGGTTTATGATACTGCTAGTAGAGGCAAGTTATCTGTTGAGAACTTATATGCTACGACCTCGGATATTAGATCAAAAACATGTTGGAATGAGCCAGTAGACATGTTCTCAGTTTATGCCCACGAAATTAATATAGATGAGAAGAGGAAACGGGATGAAGAGGGACAGTCTAAACGAACAACTAGGGCTAGAAAAGAGGGTGAAGCGACTGATACAATTAAAGAACCGCCTATGATGGAGCCTAGTCAGGAACCAAAACAACAGGAACAAGAAAAGAAGTCTCAAAATAAGGGTAAAGGAAAGAAAGTAGGAGAAAATTTAGAAAAGAAAACTACAAGTGAAGACAGAAGTCAAGAGAAACCTAATGAAACACAACCCATACGAGAAGAAGGAAGTAAGGAAGAAAAACCGAAAAAGAAACCTCCGACTTTCCGATTGATCTCTCAAATTGAGAAACAAATAGATATTCGAAAAGTTATGGATGAGAAAATCATGAAGGCAGAAGTAACCATGACCTTAGAGGAATGGTTAGCATTTTCAAGAACAGATTTGAAGGAAGATTTCATGAGTATCATTAAAAGACGAAGAGAACCTATAGAGTATAGAACGGAAGATATTGAAATGGAGGAAAGAAAAGATCAGGATGAACCGAAAGTGAGTGTTGTACAAATAAATGAATCTGAGTATAGAGAATCTTCTGATCGTAGAAATTATTTGGGACCTGTTGTTGGGCATTTGGAAAAAGGAAATGATGACCCAAATAGCCATTACACTCAGAAACATTGGGCTAGGGATACTACTGAAACTATAGTTAAGATCGGAAATAATAATAAACCACAAGTAGCATTAATCGATTCAGGATCAGAAATCAATGTAGTTTCGAGAGAAATTTATAATGAGGGAAAATGGCCCATAGATAGGGACCATGGGTGGAAAATGAAGGCAGCCAACAATGCTTCTGGCTATCTACTAGGAGCTTGTGCAAATGTTCCTATTACTATTGGAGATGTTAAAGAGGAACATAATTTCTTCGTTCATGATGACTGCTCGTACCCAATTATTTTGGGGCAGCCATTCATTTGTGAACAAAGAATGGAGACAAAAGTATTAGATGATGGAAGTGCTTTTGCAAGAATTCATTCTCGTGATGGCCTTAAATCTGTTCAATTCATGACGCTTTGTATAAACCATCCTCGTAATCGTAGGTCTTTAAGAAAAACTCCTTTAAGACACTTAGATCAGGATTTCGAATAAATGCCACTGTTTAGCTAGATGACAGTGGACTTTGGTTCGAAATCTCGCAAAATCTTGTTCAAAATTTAGATAAAATGACTGTTTATTTTCCGTCTGCTACTTTAAATATTTTTCATTTTAAACAAATTCCTAGAAAACTTAGAAAAAAATACGAAAAACATTTAAAAGTCAAAGGAGATCTATTAATGGATGAAAGTATTGAACATATTATTGAAACTACACATTGCTTTTCAACATTAGAAGAATTAGAACTTTGTTATCAAAATAAGTCTAATTCCCATATTCTTATCTCTTCACTTGATATGTATGCATTAATTCAAGAATATGCCTCTAGTATTGATTATGAGTATAATGCTTTAGTAGAGACCAAATACAAAACTGTTAGTAAGAAGGTTAAACCCGTAGCTCAACCACTACCAAAATTCAGTAATGATATTATAAAGAATGTAAGTCATGAGCCAATCCTCAGAAATCCAACAAATATTGGCCATGTATTTACTCAAGAATCCTTAAATCAAATTAAATTAGATGCTAGTGGTTTCCTTCTTCCAGCAGAAAAAGAGTATTTTTTGAAGATTATTGAGCAACATGGAAGAGCATTTTCTCTTGAGCCTTCAGAGATAGGATGTGCAGATCCTCGGATAGTTGCACCGATGATAATTTTCACTATTCCCCATATTCCTTGGAATTTGTGCCCTATTCCTGTACCTAAAGCTCATCTTCCAGAGCTGATCAGATTACTTAAAGAAAAATTTCATATGCATATTTTAGAATCCTCTTCAGCTCCCTATTCAAACCGTTGGTTTACTGTGCCCAAGAAGAGTGGAAAACTTCGGTTTATCCAAGATCTTCAACCAGTTAATAAAGTGACTATTAGAAATGTGGGTACAGGTCCAATTGTGGATGAATTTGCGGAAGCATTTTCAGGCAATTCTATATATTCAATGGGTGATCTCTACTCTGGGTATGATCAATTTCAATTGGCATTAGAGAGTAGAGACATTACTACCATGAAAACACCTTTGGGATTAGTTAGGATGTGTACATTACCTCAAGGTGCGACCAATTCAGTAGCACACATGATGAGTGCAATGAATTTGGTTTTGCATGATTTTATTCCTCACATTACTATGCCCTTTATAGATGACATTGCCATTAAGGGTTGCTTGGAAGAAGAGAAAGATAGCACTCTGGATGAAGATGGTTGTCGTAGATTTGTAAAGGCTCATATCCTTGATTGCCACAGAATCTTTCAGCGATTTATTCAAGTTGGCTTAACGTTATCTATAGAAAAATCTACTTTTGGTGTTAATGAGGTCCTCATTGTAGGTCATCTTTGTGGCCATTATGGACGGAAGCCATACCCTCAGAAAATTGATGCCATTAGTAAGATTTCGGAGATATCTCAAAATGTGAGTGAAGTTCGACGATTCTTAGGAGCTTGTATCTTCTATGTTATATGGATACCACATTTTGCACATATAGCTGACTGTCTTTATGATTTATTAAGAAAGAAAAGAAAATTTTTATGGACAGAAAAACATACTCAAGCAATGCGTAGATTAAAGAAGTTGCTTCAAGAAGCTCCAATCCTTAAACGAGTAGATTATACGAATAATAAGGCCATTATTTTGACTATTGATACTAGTCCTATTGGAATTGGTTGGGTCATAAGTCAAGATGATGAAGAGGGTAGAAGATATGCTATTAGATTTGGAGCTAAGATTTTACATAATACTCAAAGAAATTATCCTCAAATTAAAAGAGAACTTTGGGGTTTAGTCACAGCTCTAAAGTCCGATAAAGAATATTTCATAGGAGCAAATGTGATTGTGGAGACAGATTGTTTACCGCTAATTGGAATGATTACAAACTGTTCTTCACCAGATATTGCAATGCTTCGTTGGATTTCTTATATTAAATTTATAAATCCAATTTTAATTCATATTTCAGGAAAATCTAACTCTGTTGCTGATATGCTCTCAAGAGCTAGGTATGATGAGAATGATGAAGCCAAAGTAGATACTAATATGATCAATTATGATTCCCAAGTTTATGTATATGAACAATTTAAGTCAGATGAATATGAAGGAGAGTGGCTAGAGATTGGAAAGTATCTTAGTACTTTAGTTAGATCACCTTCATGGTCTTCAAACAGATTTAGAAATATTAGAAAAAGGGCATTTAACTTTTTCTTAAAAAATGGATTACTTTGGAGACATGCAAGGGGGAAGATCAAAATGCCTCAAAGAGTACTAGGTATTAAGAATCTTCAGATGCAAGTTATGAAGAGCATGCATGATACTTTATGGGCCGGGCATAAAGGTTTTGTTGCCACTTATGAAAAAATTAGAGAGTGTTACTGGTGGCCAGGTATTTATGTTAATGTAAAAAATTATGTGGATTCTTGCGATGTATGTCAAGTTTATTCATCGGTTAAGCATAGGGATCCACTACATCCTACGTATCCACCATGCATACACTATAAGTGGGTAGTAGACTTAGTAACCATGCCCAAAGGTATCGATAGAATGAGATACATAGTTCTTGCTCGTGAAGATCTTACTAATCATGTAGAAGGCCGAGCTCTTAGATCAAAAACTACTTTCAATGTATGCAAATTTCTTTTAGAAGATGTGATTTCGAGATTTGGGTATATTGAAAAAATAGTAGCCAATAGGGGCGAATTAGATGCGCAAGAGGCTAGGGAATTCTTTGCTAGGCATGGGATTCGTTTAGCTCTTACGACTACATATAACCCTGAGGCTAATGGAAAAATAGAAAGAGGGCATTCCCCTATCATAAAGGCGATTTCTAAAGCTTGCAAAGGAGAATTGAAGAATTGGCCAAAATTTTTGCCATTCGCTTTGTGGGCTGATAGAATGACCTGTACGAGAACGACAGGGTTTATGCCGGCAGAGCTTATGTACTGCCAAAAACCAATTTTTCCAGTAAATACCCAAATTCTTACTTGGACTATGCTTCCTTGGAAGGATTCTCTATCTACTGAAGACTTGTTAGCTCTAAGGATTCAGCAACTAGAGCAAGGGAATGAGAGATTGGAAGACGCTGTAGAAAAATTAAAAACTTCTCGACTTAAAAATAAAAAGTATTTTGATAAAGCACATAGGTTAAGGCCAAAGCCAATAAAAATTGATGATTGGGTATTGATATATGATAGCACATTTGATATACAGTATGATGCCCATAGAAAATTAAAAAAGCGTTGGTTTGGACCTTATGTGGTGATCAAAATCTATGAAAATGGAACGTATGCCTTAAGAGAGTTAGATGGAACTCCGCTTAAAAATTTAATTGCAGGTAAAAGAATTAAAATATTTAAACAAAGAAATGAAGAATTTTATGATATAATATATGATGAAGGAAATGAAGAATGAGTGTGTTTTAATAAAAACAATGTTTAAATTTTCTTTTAAATATGTTTTTTATTATTTATTTCTTTTACATGTATGAAAATAAAAAAATTATTTATAAAAATTAATTTTTCTTGAAAGTCTTTACATTGTTGCTTGATAGCAAGAGTTGAAAATGTTTGTTTTTAAAACCAATTAATTAAAGCCTGATTTATGATAAAGATGAAGCGCAGGAGATTGAGGATAATTCATGCAGTTTACAAATTCGAGCAATAAAAGCGATATTTGGATGAAAGGCGATGCTAAAGATGGAATCAATATAGATCAGGTGAAACAGTTCTAACCCTGATTAGTGTTTTAAGTTTTGTTTTTCCCTGCATTATCATAATTAGATATGTACATTCTTCAGCTAGGTTAAGAAACCTCTTAAAATTATGAAAAGTAGAATTTACACTGAAGTAGGGATGTGCTTGAAGAGGATTAGAAGACCTATGGCTGTCATATGGATAGTTGAAGGAACCCTTAACTTGCAACTCCTAGTAGAAGTAGACTTGTTTTATATAGGTAAGCTTCCTTAAATCTGACCCATTTAGCTACAGAGATCCTAGTTCCTGCTTTAGCTTACCTCTAGATCCTTTGCTCTGAATAGGGGTTAAGCCTTTCCCCTTCATCAAAAAAGTTGCGAAGAAAAATTGAAAGCAGTACATTAATGGTTGCTGCATATGAAAAGAGGAAAAATGACAAAAAGGAAAAATTATGAGATAAAAGAAAAATCAAATAAATCAGTTGTGGTCTCGAAATCACTTCTGATTTGAAAAGCGGGCTATATAAGGCGAATGTATGCTAGAGGGGAGTTAGTTTTTGTATCTTAATGGCAAATGGTTAGGAGATGAGGGTAGAAGGCCTATATAACATATGCTTTACTTATGAACAGAGTTAATAGAAGAGTTAGTACGAACACTATTTGAATGACTTCTATAGTTTCTTTCTAAAACATGTTTCCGATTCATGCATTGATCGAAAAGGTTGAAATTCAAGCTTACATAATTTTAAATGTTTTCTTTGCTATTTGAAGATGTACTAATGATAGAAACATTTTTATATACAGACAATTTGAATTTGAGTCATGAATTATTTTCAAAAGAATTTGATATTGCTTTCTATGATCTGCAGGTTGGCCCATCGAGCACGATGTGCAGGTTTGGCCGGGGCGAATGTCGGAAAGATTTTCAACCTTTCCGTTGACGACCCGAAAAATTTATAAAAAAAAAATGTTTATTGGTCAATTCTAATCTGATTATAACAATGATTTTGTTTGGAACTAATCTCTTGTTAAGTATTTGCAGGATCAAGTGGATGAAGAAAACAAAAGTTCGAACTACGGTTTACCCTAAACTGCTTCAATAATGTGTGTTTAGGCCATAGAAACATTGAATTATGGGTTTAAGACCCTAGGTTTATATTTAATCTTGTGCATTTAAGTTAAGAGCCTTAATTCCTGGTTAATGTTAGGGTTTAACTAGGTTTTCAATTAATTTCCAGAGGGTTTTAATGGGTTTCTTATGGGTTTCAAATAGGTTTTCTAGGGTTTTACTATATTTAAAGGATTAAAATCAATGTTATTTAAAAACATTAATATATAAAAATTACATATTTTTTAAAAATTAATCTATGCTATTATTAATGATTGTAAGCATATAAGTGCATTTAAATATTAAGGTTCTAATTAATTAAACCCTTAAACTAAGATTGAATTAAATGATTTATTTAAATAAGAAATATAGGCTAATTAAATTAAAATGGTAAATTAAATGGTTAAATATCTAGTGGTCAATATGGATGCTAGAAAAAAAGAATGGTATGTGAGTAATGTGGAATTGAAGTGAATTAAGGAGTGGTCTGAAAGGAAGATGCACTTAAAGTGAAAAAGTTGGTTAAGAAAAAGAGTGGAGAGAATTAGTGTAGATGAAAAGAGAGGTGAAAGTAAGTTGTGTGAATAAAGCTAATTAAAAGTGTGGTTGAGATGAGTGGGCAAAAGTGAGGCTGTAGATTAAAAGTTAAAACCAAAAGAGTTGATTAGGAAGGACTTGTGTATGTATTTAAATGAGTGTGTTGATCTAGTTTTCCCTAATGTTTTATTGCAGGTAATTCTTTCTTTCTCTTCTTCACCTCTGTGAGAGAGATTACGATTTCTTTCATCTTTGTTTTGCCTCATGAAGAGAGATAAATGTTTTATCTCTATCAAACGAGAGAGAGAGAGAGAAAGAGAATAAGAGAGAGAGTGTAAGCGTAGGCGATTGACGTAGATATACAATACTTCTCGACAAGAAGATGTATATAGGCTGCCGATGACGCGCATCAGATAGAGACTCAGAGGCAGAGAGACACACGCGCGTACATGGTGCTACAGGGAATTCCTCACGAATTAGAGAGCTTGCTGGTGCTGCGTGATTCGGGGAGAGAGAGAGACTAACAGACAGGGTGAGGGAGTGGACGGCTAAACATGTTTTAATAGCGAGGGTGGGCTGTGTTTTATAGCAGCAAAGGTCATGTCGATGGTCATTGTACTTAACCTCGCTATGGCTCTTCCTATCATGACTTAGTCCCTCCATCGCTCTGCACAGCACGTACGAGTAATCATGCGATAGTCCTGTAATATATGTCGAGGGTGAAGAGAGAAAGAGTCGGCATCCTTTTGAGGTTCTCATATGAGCCGAGCCCGAAAAGAAGGTAATACGCTGCATTTACACGTATGACAGACAAAGATATGGCGGTTGAGGAGGAGATAGCAGATGGTGTAGTGCTCAAAAAGGGAAGGCTCACCATGGAGCAGGTGCGCTTCTTGGAGAGCAGCTTTGAGAGCGAGAATAAACTTGAACCAGAGAAGAAGGTGCAAATAGCACAGAGGCTAGGGCTGCAGCCGCGGTAGGTGGAGCGACACCAACGACCTTTTCCTTCTGTAAATTGTTATGCCACTTTATCTCTCTCAGACATTACTCGCCGATATCCCATGTCTATCTCTATTTCTTTGTGAGTGTAATAGCCAGAAAACAGTTCCTGCGTAGCACATTTTGCTCATCTGCACGGACTCGGAGTGGTCCAGTATCCTTGCACACATGATGGGAAACTCGCACATATTGGGAAGAGGAAAGAAAGTCGTTTGCTTCCATTGATTCTGTATTTACTATTTCAGCGTTCTTTTGTACTGCAAATCTCTGTCCTCAGGTGGAAACTTCGGGAGCATTCTTGCTATCAGTTGGCAATTATGTGCTTATTTCAATGCGCGAAAGAGAGAGGTAGACTGATGGCAGTTTTATCCATCGTGTAGAGATCTGATGGAGTAAGAAGCGATCGGAGAAAGACAATTTAGTGTAGCAGGTCGGTGAAGACATGCAGCAGAGACGTTCAAGTCGAGAGAAAAGAGAGAGAGAGAGATCTGGTATATGCAGCATGAAATGTGGGCTTGAGATTAATAATCGCAAACACATTGTTATTGACGGATTGAGTCAGAGACATTCGATAGCTGTTGGTTAAGACATAGACATAACTCATAATTATATCACCTCTTACACCTAAAAATAATTTATTTTATTACTAGCCACGAAGATAGGGTTTGCATTGATACGATATCCATGTCACTATGAGTACTACTTGAATTACGATTCATGCATGTTAATGTTCTCTGATAATCTTTTGATGATCTCTGAGATTTCCTGGCAACATATTTTCTTCTTAGAAAGGTGACATCCAATAAGTTTGGATGGCAACACTTTTCTTCATCCAATAAGTATGCCTCTCTTCATTCGACTTCTACCCGACTACTGCAGAGACGCGACAGCGTGAGAGAGAGAGAGAAAGGCGCAGAGAAAGAGAGAGTATAAATGATTATTAACATGAATATTAATTCGATAATTAATAGCAAGTGGTTTTAAGCTTTAGATGCATGTTGGACTAAAAATTGGTGTGTTTCATATGAATGAGTGCATTTATGTGTGTATAAATGCATGTATATGTCAAGAGCATGAGAGTGTACATGAGCATAAGTATAAGTATATTAATGTAAGTTAGGATGTGTGTTAATATATGAAAATACATAAGTGCTTAATGTGCATGATAAGTGCATTAGCATAAATTTAAATGCATATGTATGCAGGAAGATGAGCATGTATGAATAAGAAATTATAAATACATGTGAGCAAGTTATATGCATAGTCATCTAAGTGATTGGATTAACATGAGAATGAGTGTTTGCTTTTATGTTAGTATGTTTGCATGCATGAACATGTGTATGCTTTAATGTAAGTGAAGTATGTTTTTTTTTATGTTCTTAATGATTTTGTAATATTACTAATACCTAATGTTTTATTGCAGAAACATTGAAGATTAAAAAGCAATTGCAGTGAAGTGAAGAAAAGAATTCAAACAATCCAATGATCCGACAATTTGATTTCAATCCATAAAAATTATCCATCATTAAGCTTTTGTATAGGATTTACTTATTGTTATCCATCGTTTCGAGAAATTATATCATTGTAATCATCCATTATTGTCATTAGGATTAATTCAATTCTAATTTGCATTAGCATTCTTGTCAATATTAATTTTAATTTCTCTTGATTATTCCCGGAATAGTTTTTCATTCGTATGTCGAAAAGCATAGGAACTACCAGTAGTTCTAAAAACGAGTCTGATAGGAAGCACGAATTAGAACACTTAATTCTAGGCTTAGGCACGTTGCTACCATCTCCAATTGAGCATTCATATAACAACGAAAATATCGAACCTGAAATAGTTAAAGATAAAATAGTTCACGAGTCTTTACGCCCGATAGAATACGACTTATTCCCCCCGGCATTAGTGCGAAAACTGAGCTTAGAACAAAGTACAACTGAAGAAAAGGACATAATTAAAGATCAAATTACCGGTGAAAACTTAGTTTCACCTTATCAAATAGAAGCTATGGAGCTATATAGAGTAGCTCAGCCGTACGGTTCTTAGACGTTTCAAGTGTTTCAATTATCTATTCCAAATTTCCTAGATTTCATAGTAAGTTAGAAGTTCGTTTACCCTCGACGAAAGACAAATATACCTAACACACCTACGATTGTCTCATACACCCTGCGTGTGCCAAGGGATTTAGTGGCTGACTGATCCACCAGCCTTATGTCCGCAACTTCTCGACAACGTACGTGCTCCAAGATGTCATGAAGTGTGCTCTCTAACTCTGAGATCTTAGAACTCATGGACTCAATGGCATCTGAAGGGTGATCAACCATGTGTGCATGATCCCTAAGTGGTGAATAAGGGCTTGAATCCATAACTAGGAAAGAGTGAAGTTCTTTCTATGTTTTTGATGGTTTTATGTTTTTTTCTCTTTTTCCAATTTACATGTTTATGTACATCTAATGTAAGAAAGTGATAGTGGAAAGTAATTTGTCACAAGTCTTTTCATAAAGAAATGGTAAACAAGAATACTATTGGTATGATTTTCTACTTTTATGCTTATGCATGCAGAAATTTTGAAAATTTTGATAGCATTTTGGAAGGAAAATGAAAAAAAAAGGACTAAGTGCTCTACACGAAATTTCAAACAAATGTGCTAAATGGCACACAATATATAGAATATGACCAAAGGGCACTGCATGCCCTTGTATAAAAACCCTCATGGTTGTGGCACGGATATAAAATATAAGAACGATGAATGTTCTTAATTCTCCTTGGTGGTACCTGCAAAAGAAAATACTACCATCCTATTTTCATACAAAATGTAGAGCTAAACAAACATATGATGCATGTGTAATGTGATATGCTTGTTCAAAATGCAAAATAGTGCATAAAGATAGTAGAAATGCATGAAAATCACAAGAAAACTGATCTTAAAGTTTGAAATTTCCATGTGAAGGTGCTAGAAATGGTTGATATATAGTCTTCTTGTGTCTTATCCAAGTGGATCTCGATCGTCCTTGCCTGAAAAAGATGTTTCTTTAAGGGTAGCTGATGTCAAATATCCAACTTCAAAGCTTTGCATAGGTGTGTATATGAATCCAAATGGTATCTTCCCATGCTCAAATGATAGTTCTCTAAGTGAGGATTCTTTAGGGAGTGGATTCACTCAATTTGATTGAGTATTGAGAGAGATATGTCCATTTTGGTGGAAGAGTGTAATATAAATAAGATCTTATAGAGGGCCATGAAGATGAAACTAGAAGAAAGGACTTCAATTTTACTTCTTCTCAAAAACCTCCAGGGTTGGATGTGCACGCGAGCTAATTCCTTTATCCTTATATCAGTGTCCTTCCAAGTTTGATATAATCACTTTGGCATATCCTTGAATAGTGGTGGAATCCTTTCTAGTTCTTCAGTATCTCTATCTTCTGGAACTCAGGAACCTTCCCTAACTTCATAAGTTGAAAAATCAAGAGGTATTGATGATGGACTAGGTACTAATGTAGGTAATGTAACTCTCTCTTTACCTTTATCAAGTGCATCTTTTAGGGTTTGAGAAGGTTTATCACCCCCCTTGTATGGCTGAATATAAGAATCCAAATTCCTTCTAAAAAATGCATAGTCATCTGCTTTTATGAATTCTGGAACCTCTTCCTTCTTATCATAAATATGAGCTTCTGATATATATGCATTGCATGAGAGTAGGATATCACCTGTATCTGGAACATAGAATCTATAACCTTTGCTTTCATATGAATAACCAATAAAGACTGCTTTAATGGATTTTTACATCAAGCTTACCACGATCCTCCTTCTCAATGTGAACATAAGATGGGGAACCAAATACTTTGAAGTAACTCTCATTGGGTTTCTTCCCATAATAAGCTTCATAAGGTGTGATAACCTTTAAAGCTTTTGTGGAAGATCTATTCAAAATGTGATTAGATGTATGTACTGCATCAAACCAAAAACTGAGAGAAAGCTTTTTGGATGACATCATCCTATGCATAATCTCAACAATTATCCTATCATTTCTCTCTACAACACCATTCTATTCTGGAGTGTAAGCAATACTGAGTTGACGAGAGATACTTTTGTCTTCAAGAAAAGACTTAAAGTCTTTTGACATGTATTCTTTGGTTTTTGATTGACTTTGATTTTCAACCAAAGCTGAGAATTTTGTAAAAGTAAGAAAAACCTCTAACTTCACTTTAAGATCATATATTTTGAATAGAACTTGTTCTCATCAGACCATTCACATCTAAATGTATGATTTGCAACTTCCTTGTGGCCATGATGTATCCATGCTTCATGAAAGGAAGTTTGTGAAGCTTTCCTTCAAGACATCCTTCACATGATTCTTCATCATCTGATAAAGCAAAAGTAGGCAAACTGATATAATTATCTTTGGTATGCTTGAGAGCTATGTAACTGATATGACCAAATCTAGCATGCCATAACTTCATGTTCTCCTTAGGTGTAGAAGACCTAGCAACATTATCATGAATTATTTTGGACAATGCAAACATGCCACTTTTGTTTTCACCTTGAAGTAGGCAATGCTCCCGATCAGGTGAGAGGATCTAACATGAATCTTTCTTAAAAACAACTTTATAATCATCTAACAAGAAAGTAGATATAAACAACAAATTCTTCTTCATGTTGGAACATAAAGAACATTAGAAATTATGAAATTTCCACCTTCTCTTGACTTAAGGTTTACTTCTCCAACACTAACAACATCTAAATCATGACCATTTGTAATGGTCACTCTTCTACGTGAAGAGTTAGAAAGGAGAGAAAATACCTTTTTGCAACTTGTCATATGTTTAGTAGCTCCAAAATTAAAAAATCCAAGGATTATATGAGATCTTACTTAATGTTGCACGATCAAAAGCTAATTCTTAAATAGTAACACATGCATAAGATTCTTCCTTTGAAGATTTAGATTTTGAATCATCTTCAATATTCTTGCCTGATGCTTTCTTCTTCTCATTAAAAATCCTCCTTTTGCATTCTTCTATGTAATGGCATGGTTTCTTATAGTAATGCCATACTCCTTTCTTTGAATTAGACATAGTTGAAGACTTTTCTTTGGGTGTCGAGGACACATTAGGGGAAGGACTAGGAGAATTATGATTACAAGACTTACTTACCTTTTTAGTTTGATGAATCTTCTCCTCCTTCTTTGTCTCCTTATTCTTCTATCCCTTTGAGGATGATAACATGACTTCATCATTCTCTTCCATAACCTTTTTTTAATCTTCATCTTGAAGTAAGAGGAACTGTAGCTCTTCAAATGAAAGTTCTCTATCTCTTGTAGTAAGAGTAAGAGAAGTAACAAATGCATGATATGTAGATGGAAGTGAGTTTAGAAGTGTGTTTACCATCTCTTCATGTGAAATATTGACTCCAATGTCATTGAGTAAGTGATCTCGTAAATCTTTGATCTTCAAAATATGTGACTGAACTAATTCACCAACTTTCATCCTTGTGTTGGCTAGTTGTGATCTCCTTAGATGATTTTTCCTGGCAGTTTTATGCTCTGATAGAGATTCCCTAAGTACAAGCAAGCCTAAAGAGAGGTTTTACATGCCTCTTGACTCCCATTGCAATATATGAAAGTGATTGTGCATCCCTTGAATCACATTTGGATTGCTCTTTGGTAGGAAGTAATGTGGTAGTGGTACAAACTCCTCATGATGAAAGAGTTTCTTCTTCTTCACTAACCTCCTGTTGAGCAAAAATAGGAACAAAAGGTCTTCTAGAAGATGAAGTAGCTAAACCTTTAGTCAGGTGGCTAAGAAAACCTATATGCATATAAGTTAAAAAAAACAATAAATTTGGATTAAATATGCCATTTTGCAAGATTTTCACTTTCTCAAATGGGCACATTTCAAAGTTTCCAATCTTTCCTCTTTGAGCTTTTGGCTTCTATCTCTTGATAGTGGTTGCTCCATCTTGATTCCTTTGATGCTTCATGAAGTAAATTGCAAGAGGACTTTCCTTGCATCATGTGATGAAGACCCTTCACTTGCTTCATCCTCTTTTTCTGCTCTCCTATTACCTTCTTCTTCTCTTTCCAAACATCTAAAAAGATAAAAGAATATGTATCCCATACTTGCCTCTCTATCATGATTCCCTCATAAGGTAGCCTTGGATCACCTTTAAATAATTTTCCTTGCGAGATAGCCTAGTCCCTCCCTTTATCTTTCTTTTGTGTCCAATTATTGCTCCTCTGATCCAACAAGAGTGGCATATGAAATGATATGCTACTCCCTTAGAAGCTCTTAGCTTCTTAATTAGCAAGGGTCAAGAAAATTTTAGGATTGTTAAAGAAGAGATGAAGAAGGAGAAATACCATGGATGCATGAAAATTCAAAATTTTCTACCACCAATGAGGGTTCCAAAGAGAGAGATAGAGAGAGAGAGAGTGAAGGTAGAAAAATGGTATTTTTTATATATTTAGGTAGTGATGTGTGTGAACATAGTAGGACTACCGGGGCACTTTTTTCCCTCTTTAGGAGGTTTTTTCCCCCGGTTTGTATATACACCTATTGCCCTAATGGGCTACTTATCTTTGTCTAGTGATACATTCAAGTTGTGTGTTGTGCTCCAAGATTCTTCTTCTTCCTTGTGATGTTCACGTGCTTCCATAGACGTCTAACTTCAGCAATTGGTATCAGTGTAGGTCGTCGCTTCATCTTGGATGCCGTCGACACTCCTCTGATTGCAGTCTCAGAATCGCACAAATTTGGGTGAGCATACTCAGGGTGTTTTCGAGATCAAAACATCTTCGCTTTGTGGTGCCGAAATTGCGATCTGAGCTCGTTTCGGCCTCCGAACACACTATCGTAGTTCTTGTGCAGGCTATTTCGTCTTTTTGTGCCAAAGGTATATACCAATTTTTGTTCGCCAGTATAAGCATCTTGAAGTTTGCTACAATCTAGCAGAATCCGTCTGGGCAGTTCCATTCAACTTTTTGAGATACAGTCAATTTTTTGCATTAAGGTATTTTAGTCACTGGCCATGGCTGAAAGTAGTGAGGTATTCCGTATGTTGGCTGTTGAGGATAAGTTGGATGGTACCAACTACCCGTTATGGGTTTATATGATGCAACATGTATTGGTTGTAAAAGAACTATGGAACATTGTGTAGGGTGTTGAAAAATGTCCTATCACACCTGCAACTGTTACAACTGTAGGTACATAAGTTGATGCAGAAGGTGTCAAAGATGATGATATTCCACCTATTCCTGTTCGTGCTGCGGTTTCTACTGCACCTACTATAGAGTAGATTCGTTGGGATGGCAGAGATGCCCATGCACATGCATTGATAGCCTTATCTGTCAAACATGCCATTATTCCTCACATTCGCTCTTGCAAAACAGCTAAGGATGCTTGGGATACACTTACCACATTGTACCAAGCTAGGAATGAGGCTCGTGTTGCTAACCTCCGAAAACAGTTGGAGAGTGAGCACATGAATGAAGGTGATTCTATGGATAGTTTCCTAACAAAAATCAAAGACTTCAAGGAACAATTGATTTTTGCTAATGAGGTTATACCAGATAGCTCACTTGTGCATACCGTTCTGAATGGTCTTCCTGATTCATATCAGAGTTTTGCTTCTACTCTTCGGTTGATGATAAAAGGCAATCCAAATGCCTTGTCATTTGAGGATTTAGTCTCTGTTTTGTTGTAGGAAGATTAGTCCAGGCAGAACAGGTCCATTATGTGAGTTGCAGATCAAGCTTTCCTGGCTAATCAGAAGGGCAAAGGAAAATGGAGCTCTTCCACTAGTAAGCAGAAATCTGTTAATCCTACACAATCAAAGAGGGAAGACAAAGATGAAAAGAAATCAGAAAAGCAGAAATTGTTTTGCAAGTACTATAAAGGAAATGATCATATCATAAAGAATTGTCCTAAACTGGCTGCAAAAGAGGCAAATAAAAAGGAGGCAGGAATGGTTGTTGCAGAGGCCTCTACTCCAAAAATAGAGTCTGCTAATCTTGTGTAGGAAGAAGAATGGGCATTGACTACTATTTGCAGTTTTGACCCATCTTCTCATGAACAATGCATGTCTGCAGTAGACTGAGATGTTTGGTCTTTTGACTGTGGGGCAACCAAATATATTACCTCACAGCGCAGTTTCTTCTCTTCACTCGAGCCTGCCCCTACAGGGAATACTGTTACATGTGCCAACAACTCCTCTTATCCTGTTATGGGAGTTGGTAAGATCATTTTGACTACTCCTAATGGTAGTTCTTTCACTTTGTCAGACGCTTTATTTGTGCCAGGGATCAAGAAGAACCTATTATCAGTTTCTGCATTAGCCGAGATTGGCTTGGTTGTGAAATTTGTTGATGACAGGTGTACAGTTCATGATCTGTCAAATGGCGATGTGATTATTGCTTCTAGCATTTTATGTCGTGGGTTGTATAAGATCATAGACTATGAAAGATCTGTAAATGATTTGGCATGTGCAGTACATGATTCTCAGGCTATGTCAGATGCAAAGCTTTGGCATGCACGCTTTGGTCATCTGAATTTTGCTAGTTTGCTACGCCTACAGAAATCTAAAATGGTGACCTCTTTTCCCAAACTTGAGGCACCTGGAAAACATGTTTTTGAAGGCTGTATTTTGGGCAAAATGCAGCGTTCCTCATTTCCAAAAGATGGTTCACTTCGAGCTACTCAGAAATTGCAGCTTGTACATAGTGATGTCTGTGGTCCTATGTAGACACCTTCTTTTGGAAATTGTCTTTACTTCATGACTTTCATTGATGATTTTTCCAGGCATGCATGGGTATATCCATTGAAGGCAAAGTCCAAAGTGTTCATGTGCTTCAAAGGTTCTGGCTGAAAATCTGCCAGCATGTAAATTGGGCACCCTCTGTTTTGATCGAGGGGCGTAATATATGTCTTCTGATTTTAATGCATTTCTGGCCGAACATGGGATAAAACACCAGTGTACAGTGCCATATACACCTCAACAGAATGGAGTTGCTGAATGAAAGAACAGGTCACTCATGGAGATGGCGAGGTGTATGGTCAAGAGTCACGCTTTACCACATAGTTTCTGGCTTGAGGCTGTCATGTTTGTAGCATATGTACTTAATAGGTGTCCCACTAAAGCACTACAGTCTGTCACTCCATATGAGGTTTGGCATGATCGCAAGCCATCTGTTGCTCATCTGCATGTTTTTGGTTGTTTGGCATATGAATTAGTGCTTGAACAACATCGTAGAAAATTGGATGATAAAGTAGTAAAATGTATTTTTGTTGGGTACAGTTCTGAAAGTAAAGGCTATCGTCTGTATCATCCACAGACTCAATGCATTCTGGTTAGTTGTGATGTTGTTTTTGTGGAAGATGCTATTCAACCATTGCTTTCATGTACTAAGAGACATCTGTTAGCTCCAAAGACATGTATGATACTTTGCTTCCTCTCTTTATAGGTGGACAGTCTAGTGCCGGTCCCAATTAGGCAACTCCTCAGCCTTTCTAGGTTTCATGTGATGATGCAGATCATTCCATTTTTTATGCAGATTTACATGATGCACTAGTTGATGAGAGAGCTGATATTGAGCAGTCAAAAACTATGCCAAAATGGCTGGTGCAGACTTTGCCAGACAACAAATTAGATGCACCTCTGTCATATCGTACTCGTTCAGGCTCTCATAGTGCCTCTTTTGCATCAAATTGCTTTGCTATGGCTGCATCTAGTCTCTGTGATGAGAATGAGCCTGTTTCATTTGATGAAGCACAAAATTCAGAAAATTGGATGGCTGCTATGCAATCTGAATATGATGCTATTATGAAGAATGGTACTTGGTCTTTATGTGACTTGCCTCCTGGTAAGAAGGCCATTGGGACTAAGTGGGTATACAAGCTGAAGCGTAAGCTTGATGGTACAGTTGACACGTATAAGGCTAGGCTTGTTGCAAAGGGTTATGCACAGGAAAGAGGCACTTATCATCAGTTGGATATCAAAACAACATTTCTGAATGGTGACTTACATGAAGAAGTGTATGTTTTTCAGCCCCGTGGCTTTGTGCAGAAAGGGCATGAAAACCAGGTGTGCAGGTTAAAGAAGGTATTATATGGTTTGAAGTAAGCACCACGTGCTTGGTATGAGAAGATACATGCCTATCTGATTGCACATGGTTTTGTGAACAGTCCAACTGAAAGCACCTTATACGTTAAGCGTGCTAATGATGTGCTTATGATCATTGTTGACTAAGTTGATGACATGCTTTTCACTGGTCCTATTGAGAAGCATATTGCTAATTCTAAGACTGATTTGCATGCATCATTTGAGATGTCTGATTTGGGGCATTTGCATCACTATTTGGGCATTCAGTTTATGCACGTTGATGGTGGAATGGCTTTGTGTCAATCAAAATATATTGACACATTATTTCAGTGTTTTGGCCTTGAAGACTGTATGCCTATTGCCACTCCTATGGAGGCAGGTTTACGATTGAGTCTTCATGATGCTGGAGATGCATTGATGCTATTCTCTATCAGCAAGCTGTTGGATGTTTGATTTACTTATGCATTACTCGACCTGATATTCAGTTTGTTGTCTCATAGATGAGCAGGTTTATGCATTGCCCAAGAGTCAAGCATTGGCACGCAGTTAAGCACATCTTTTGCTACTTGAGTGGTACTCGAGTACTTGGGTTGTTTTATCCCAAGGGGGGATCACTACCGCGAGATTTGCATGCTTTTTCTGACTCTGATTGGGTTGGTTTCTATGACACTCGTGTGTCCACTAGTGGCTTTTGCTTCATGATTGATAGCTCATGTATATCTTGGTTGCGCAAGAAGCATCCTAATGTGGCCACTTCCAGTTGTGAGGCTGAGTATAGGGAAGCTTTCACAGCTACTATTGAGTGTGTGTGGCTCAGAAGCCTTATGGCTGATTTGGGTGTTGGTCAGTCTTCTACCACCACCATCTTGACTGAGAGTCAGAGTGCATTGGCAGTTGCGAGGAACCCTGTGTTCCATGCTCGCACTAAGCACATTGAGGTGCATTATCACTATGTCAGGGAGAGGTTCTCTGCTCGGGAGATCAGCTTGGCATATGTGCCCACGTAGGAGAACATTGCAGACTTTTTCACGAAGGCTCTGCCTAGGGAGAAGTTTGCAGCTTTCCGCAAAGCTTTGGGCTTACTTCCTTTTGTGTGGATTGATTCCACATAGCTTGGCACTTCCTTATACATGAGTGCCAGCTCCTTGTTCACCACATCACTCTGAGGGGGGATTTGTTGATATATTTAGGTAGTGATGTGTGTGAACACACTAGGACTGCCGGGGCACTTTTTTCCCTCTTTAGGAGGTTTTTTCCCCCGTCTTGTATATACGCCTATTGCCCTAATGGGCTACTTATCTTTTTCCATTCTCTAGTAATACATTCAGTATTGTGTGTTGTGCTCCAAGCTTCTTCTTCTTCCTTGTGCTGTTTGTGTGCTTCCGTAGACGTCTAACTCCAATAGGTATGCATGGGCTAGAAATCTTGCTTATGATCTTCAATATGTATTGTATAAATTGATCCGTAGGCTACTGGTTAGTGCCCCCTATTGCTTCTTACTTAAGATATGAATGCATAAAATGAGAATGTCATTGGAATGAAAGGATTGAAGAGAAAACAAGATGTCATGGGGTCTATGTGGTCAAGTCAGGAGGGATAGGCATTTCCTTCATGCTTATCGGAGGGATATCCATAATAATGCCACATAGTATGTAAGGAGCAGTGATATCAATTGGAAGCCACAAATTATTCCCAACAAAGGAGTGGGCTGATTGGATAGCCCATACGCTTTTAAAGAAGATGTGTTGTGTTTGAATCCTTAAAACACCACTCTGAGTATTATGTTTTTGCGAAAATGCATACTTGACATAGAGAGATGCGTGCAAAAAATAAAGACACTAAAACTGCCCCACATGGTATAGAGATGCATGCGGGGGATAAAGAAGAAGAGATAGAACTTGAAAGCTTATCCAAGGTTTCCATGGGATCTTGTGAAGAAGATGATGAGTCCATCAAGGTCACCATGAAAGGTCCATGCTCTAATACCAATGTAAGGAAGAAAGTAGAACCAGACCTCCATCATGAGAGAATGATCTCTCAGTCTCCACCTAGTCTATCATTATATAGTTTATGGGACTAACCATGATCTCTATAGAAAGTGGAACTACTTTTACATGTGCATTCTCCACCATTATTTTAGGGCTTTCCACTGGAGTCCAATAGTTGTAGATGTACTCACCTTGACTTTCTATTGGAGTCCTCTAGTGGTAGGTGCACTCACTTTTTAAGTCTATCTGAACTCAAATTAACTCACATAAATTTGAGTGAATGCTTCTAAAAGACTCCATGGATCTTTGGGCCAAACTCTCTCCCCATGTTTCTCATGGGGATTGAACCCAAGACCTCTTCATTCCCATCCTTAAGGCTTAACCACTAAGCTATGCTTAAAACTTATCTAAGATAAGATGTACTTATCATTAACTTAGAACCTTGTCCAAACTCCCTTATAACATTTATGGTCGATCATATGTTCTAATATATGTGTGCAAAAACACATGTTTTAACATTCTTAATTTCAAAGTATTGTTCGAAATAGAGAGAAGTACATATATATGTGTATATTCATTGTGGATGGAAGTCACCTTCTAAAGCTACATTGGAGTGACTTTTTCATCCCCATAAAGAGTCTCTCACTATGGTATGGAAACAAGCCGTGAGGTTTGGTGTCATATTGTAGTTTCTCAATGAGGGAGCTACGAAATATTAATAAGAAGGAGAATAATAACAATGTATAGAATTAGAGATTTACTACATTCTAGACATGATAAAAGGTAGTTGGCCAATAGACTAACTAATTATACGCATTAGTTGATTCATAAGGATGAAAAATGGTTAATCAAGGATAGATCTATTTTGGAAGTAGTTATAAATAGTAAAAAAGGCATGAAATCCATTATGGAATCACTCCAGGTTTTTCTTTTCCCAAAGACTAATTTTTACACAACTTATTGGAGTGGAACTACATCCTTTAATCTCTTAAAAAATTGAGCCTTGGCTACAAATTCACAAGATGATCTCCAACCTATGGGGGAATGCCTTTTCAAGGATCAATACTAATGATAACTTGGCATTATCTTTTCCTCGTAGGTGACTAACTAGAAAAGGCCACCCTTTGGCCACCCTTTTATTTGTTATCTTGGAACAAAACCTTAATTGCATGGTGGAAGAGTGTATTAAAAAATGATCCTATAAAGGTCATCAACCTTAGTACTGATTAATGCTTAGAGTGTTTGTTGATGACATAAACATTTTTTTTTGAGAGTACAATGAATTGGAAATATACACTCACACACCCGACCTCTTAAGGTAGAGGCACCCATCATGAGAACTCATGGACATGTCCAGCCAGGACTTGAACTCAGGACATCCTCCTACAGCTTCAAGGTGTCAGCCACTAGGCTACGCGGCTCAGACGACATAAACATTTTTTCCATAATGATCTTTGAAATATTTTGTATTATCAAAGGGTCCAATAGCAACCGCTAAAATATCAGAATGTCCAGAATCAACCACTATCAATTTATTCTTGATCAAGGATGTAGGGAGATTATCACCAAAATATCAATTTATTCTTGATCAAGGATGTAGGGAGATTATCAGAGGTGAGATTGTTAGATTTTTGTGGATAGTTAAAGGTTTCTAGATCTTCCTAAACCAATGGTAATATTGGGACTTGAATAGGCTTGACAATAAACTATATTAGTAGAAGGGTATGTAACTTAACATATCTCACAAAGCAATGGTTTCTTTGGATATTTCATGTGGATTAGGGATCCAAATACAAGGGGTATTCTTTATTTCGAATGGGACCTTTATATTTTTCTTGGGGTATTCTTTTCTTTATTTCGAATGGGACCTTTATATTTTTCCTAAGGATGAATTGACAATCAAATGACTAATTAAAGTTTCAATGCCTCTCGAACCCTTTCATCGAGATTAAAGTTTGTTCCAGCCTTATTTTGTTCTAGACTAGATTAAAGTTTCATCGTGATTAAAGTTTTCCTTACTTTGTTGTAGCCGATTAAAGTTTCAATGCCCCTCGAACCCTTTCATCGAGATTGAAAAGAAGTGCCTGTTCTAGAAATTTTATATATACGTTTACTTCACCTTCAACTCATAAATTTCTAATCTTTGACGGTTCCTCAAAGCTATTCATCAAGCTTACTATATAAACCTTTTTTTGCTATAAAAGTGCTTACTATATAAACCTTTTTTTGCTATAAAAGTGTACATGGTATGCTTTTCTTGTCTAAAAAAACTTCACAAAT
Organism: Ceratopteris richardii; assembly: GCA_020310875.1. Classification (NCBI taxonomy): domain Eukaryota; kingdom Viridiplantae; phylum Streptophyta; class Polypodiopsida; order Polypodiales; family Pteridaceae; genus Ceratopteris; species Ceratopteris richardii. The sequence continues at coordinate 143,252,511 of CM035406.1, forward strand.
GTTAAAAACTTTACAAAATGAAAGAAAAAAGTAAATATTCGGAGCTGAAAAATATTGATAAAAAAAGGTTTGGATGATGTGGTAAGCGGTAAACCTTTGGCCGTGGGATGGAGAGCGTCCTACAATGCAACGGGTTTCTAATTGTGAGCTTGCAAAGACAAAATGCTTAAAAAAAAAAAGAGGAAGCTCTCCCCGAAGTTTAATCTTCTTTATAACTTGAATTGATTAAAAGAATAGTGTACATGTGAATGAGCATAGTATCCACGGGACTCTCATATCTCACAAAGTAAAGGTTACATATTGTTGGAAAGTGACATCGGAAAAGGATTGCTCGGAGGTAAAAACAAGAAATTAGTTTAAATTGCCGAAAGGCATTACAATGTCTAATCGCCATAGAGAAAGATTGAACCCTCTTACCTGCCTCAAGAGGCCAAAGGCCCAACCACACAACTTAATGTGCACGGATTAAGACAAAATACTTGGTACTCTCTACATGAGTTGTGTGACTCGCATAGATGCATCCTATTAGAGTGTGTGATTTGACACAAAAAGAATTTGAGCATGGCCCCCATAGATGCATCTTATTGAGCATGTGAATGGCATGGTCCAATTGGCTCCACCTATTGGAACATTACCTTAAGAGTAGGTTTGTCAAGGGACTCATAGGTGGTTTCACATGGAGAACCCACATTCTTTTTAAGAATCGAAGAGACAAACAGATATTGCCATTTGGTGTGTTTTATTAGCATTGATAGGCAACCAGACTTTCAATGTCACTCCCTAAGCATGTGAGAGCAAAGTGTTTGGGTACTTTTCTAATAACAAAAGGCATGTTTTCAATGTCACTTCCTAAGCATGTGAGAGCAAAGTGTTTGGGTACTTTTCTAATAACAAAAGGGTTCACCCTCATTTATACGAGTGACAGATTTCAGAGATCATAAATTTTTCATATTTTAATCATATTTGTATTTATTTTTATTATTATTTATGTTCCAACTTTTTATTTTCTCTTCACACAAAATATCATGTATTTTATCTTTTAAAGAAGAAGTTTATCAAAAGTTTAATCTTTTAAAGAAGTTTATCATATATACCAATTTTATTCTTTTCTCACAAAATATCATATGTTTTATATTTTAAAGATGAAGTTTATCAAAAGCTTAATCTCTTTTGCTTGAATTCATAGAAAAAACAAATATACAACTGAACGAGCATAATACGATGAAACCCTCCATATCTCACAAAGTAAGAGTTAAGATGATACAACGATGAAGACTTCGAATGATAAGAAAGATGAGTTTAAATTGGCCTAATGCTATACAAAGTTCCTCATCTCATTTATTGTTATAAATCATCATAAGATGTCCGAGCCCGAATAACCTAGTGGCTGATGCCTTGAAGTTATGAGAAGAAGTCCTGAGTTCAAGTTTTGAGTGGACATATGTACGAATCTCATGAGTGTCTCTACCTTACGACGTTGGATGTAATGTGTATTTTCAATTCATTGTACTCTAAAAAAAATCACCACATGAAAGAGAGAATCCTCTTCTCTAGCTTTTCGTGCTTGTATATTCTCATGGTCGCCACAAGGAGAGGGGAATATTTATAACGTTCAATCTTCAACGTAAGAATAGCTTATAACAGATTGAAACATTTCCTCGCCACCTTCGAGATTTGGTACCTCTCTCTCTCTCTCTCTCTCTCTCTCTCTCTCTCTCTGTGACGCGCACGCGCTCGCGGCTAGACACGCGCAAATTAATACGAAGACGAGGCAATCGCTTATGCCGCAGGATACATCTGTGAAGGATGGGAGCAGACACCGATTATTCGCGTTAAACCGCGTCCAACACGCAGGCTTTGGTATTTGGACATGACATTGAAGGTCAGCGCATTGGTTGTGATATTTGCCTTTAGGATAGCTACTGTGTTTGGATATGTCCATCCTCTTGGGCTCGAGATAAGCCAGGCGTGGGCGACTGAGGAGATGTTGTCCATCTATTTAGGGGCCGCAGGGGCAGTTATTGGGCTTCTAACCAGTGCCTATGCGACTGGGACAGTGGGGAGGGCATTTTCTGGGTTGTCCAGGGGGCGTGGTTACCACCTGCCTCGTGTGTGCTTGATCCAATGTATGGTAGAACTTGGGCTGTCTGTGTTACGAATGGTCTGTGCGGCCAACGGGAAGATGAGAAGCGTAACAGGACATGGAAATGGGTATTGGGTTCTGCTACCGTGCTGGTACGGTTTTAACAACAATTGTTTGAGATTATCCATATGCGGTTGATTTTATCATGATGGAGAAAATGAAACGCATGATGCACCGCGCTTGTGGTAGTTTTCTTATTGATTAGTTTAGCTATATGCAAAGGTATATACGCAAGACAAACTAGAGGCTTCAGAATCGATCACTGCATTTATTCAATGTGTCTATAAATTGCACATTCCTCTCTCATTCATGTTCTTTATTCTTGGGGGAGGTTGTGTGGCTCATAAGAATATTCCGGGAAAATGTCTTGATGAACCAAATGTTTTATTGAATATGAGTAGTGGTGATAACCTTAAAATAATGAGTTGATAGAGAGAGAAGCTTGGATTTCAGAGGCACGTCAAGGGCATTGTATATGATAAGTAGAGAGACTGAGATCATTTACCCATTGTGATATTCTTCTTATAATGCAGCATTAATGAGGGTCAAACTCTCGTTTTTAAATGGGTTCTATTGCTCCTACCACCACATGGCTGTGCTTTTGTGATATACGCCGTAGCAATAAGAAAGTACGAATAAGTTTTATGCAAAGCTTTAGAGAGCTCCTAGAGGCTTCCTCTTCAAGTCCTAATGGATTCTACTTATCTCTCTATAAGAAAATTCCTATTATGTGCTGCGATACTTGTAAAAGAAAATTCTACTTATTTCTATTATGTGTTGCGGTACTTGAAGGATTACAAAGAAGCTTGGTGATCACAAAGAAGCTTAAAGGTACACTCAATTTCACTTGGGTTCTAGGAGGACATGTCTAGGTGGACTGCACTACTCTCTCATTTCTAGATTGTGAAATAAGGCACCATCATTTAGGAGACAAGGATTATAAATGGATTGCAGGTGACTAGATCAATCAATCACATTCGGCTTTAATGATTTGCGCATGTAGACGGTAGACCTATCGGATTCTGTTTATATATGCTAAAAAATTCTTCCATCTCCTTGCTACTCAGGAGTCAGATCTTGCCCATTCTCTCTCTCCCTCTCTCTCTCTGTCTCTCTTTATCTCTATCTATCTCTCTCTCCTCATATCTATGTATCTCAACCTTCATAAGCTCTTTGAACTGAACAAGATGCTACATACGAAAAGAAATAAAGAGCAGACAAGGTGGGAGGACGAGGAGAAGTATAAGAGGGGCAAGTGAAAGTGAAGAGAAAAGAAAGGAAATAAGATCACGAGAAAATGAAAGGAGAAGAGGAGGAGATGAAAAGAAAAGGATGAGAACAAGAGGAAGGTGATGGGAACAATTAAGCTAAGACCACCAGAGAAGTCCGCGCATGCATTTCGCTAGTCGAGAGGCATGTAGATTCAATTGGACTTAGGGAACAGTTATTTGGACATGTATTTTGATTCCTATCCTTTTAGATTGAGGTCGTTAGTAGCCCTTATTTGATTATAGGGAACGAATCTAAAGAGAGAGATGAACATGCTCAGAGTATAGATTGTGGGGCACTAGAGAATTCTCCACATATTATACCTACAGACATTTTCGAGGACGAAAATGTTAAAGGAGGTAAGAATATTGTATAATTTTATGGGTCCATGAGGAAAAAGACATTGGTTTTGAGGGTCTAAAGGTCATTTGGAGAACCCATGGAGTCTACTAAGAAACCCTTGGGAAAGTGTCTTCAAGACTATGGTTTGAACCCTTGAGTTATTTGGATTTATTTACTCCAAATTGAATGGTTTTTAAACTTAGGATTGACATTTCCTAAGGGTATGGTATTTAACCCTTAGGGTGGCCTCTGAAGCCTTTGGACTTGACCGTACAAGCTTGGGAGGAATCCTTTTAGAATTCATGTGAGAGCCATGTGATTGCATGTGGCTTCCAATGTTAGAAGGCCTTGGATTAGAATCCATATGGAGGGGACATTTGGAAGCTCTCCTCACATTTCCCCCGTTGGCTTAGAGATATATATATGGCTGGGTGGATATGTGCTCTCTCTTACAAGTGTGGTCTTGCTAGATATTTGATCTCTTGCTAGTTAGATTTATGCTTAGAGTTTGTTGACATACTATAGTTTGGTTTGAGTCCTCGGCCTTTCTTAGTGGTTGCTTGGGCCACCTTTGTTCTAAATTGGTTCAAGCTTCTCTTCACTTCCACTTTCGCCTTTCGCTCAGGTTGTTGACATGCATCTTGTGCTTGTCTGCCTCCCTCTGTTTTGTGTTCTAGTCATGATATCGGGGAGTTCTTGTAGCTGTGCCATTGTAGTTCTGGGTGAGTATTCTACTGCCAAAATGGCCTCCTCGTACTGATCAGTGACTTCAATCGTATCTAGGGGATAGGAATTATCTAAAATACTAGTGGAGGTATTGGCCTTTGGGCAATCCGTGAAGTAGTCATTCACATCTGGTTTCATTTTTTGCATGGAGGTGCATCCTCAAGAAGGGTACATTTGCTTTGGAAATGTCAATATTCTCCATACCTAAGTACATTATTGGATGCTTGGGTCTAATTCCATTAAGGTCTTCCCACTGGCCATGCCTAATTATTAGTCTAGCCATTGGTACAGTAAGTGGCGGTGGCAAGGAGGGAAGGTTGCCCTAAAAGAGAAGAATGGTTTGGCCCCATCCATTGCACGTTTGGAGCTTGATTCAAAATTTGATTTGGAATTCCTAAACCCTTTAGGAATTAGGAGCCATTGGCTTCATGCACTCCTATCCCACAGAATTGACAAACAATTCTTTTTGGGCAATTTTGGATGGAAGGACCTTGATTAGCCCAAAGTGTGGAACATAGACTTGTACGTACCTCCTTCACAGCCCTTAGTTCGTCCTACTCGTCTCATTTGTGTTACTTCATCATAGTCCGATTTGAGTGTACCTTCTTTTCCACGAGAGCCTTCTTCACTTTCAGTGTTTCTCTCTGCAGTTTAGAGATGGAATCGTCTGTTAAAGAGTTGACTCGGCTTTAGATTGCTCCAAAGTGGGTTTTGGGTTCTTCTGTATGTGTGGAAGTCTACTCAAACTCTTTAAGAGATGTGATACGTCAAAGCAGCTCCCAAGACTTCTATTGGGATGACTTGGGGAGAACGTTATCTCTGAATATGAAACTCTCAAGGGTGGTCGGGGACTCTTGCCACTAGAGAGAGGGCTATGATCATGAGTTCAAAATATGTCTTCCTTACATCCAATGTCATATTTTCTAATTCAAGTAAATTTCTTTTGGTTGAATTACTTGGCCAGAGTGTTTTTGTAAACTCAAACCTCAGCTCTTCCCATGTTTGGAAGTGGTCTCCATTGTATTGAATCTAACATTTGTTGGAGAGCCCTTCAAGGATGGAATGGAAGAGCGCCAAGAATGCTTCTTCTCTTTGTTGTAACCCTTGACTCTTACATGAGAAAGTGACCTAGCATGTTCCTGTACATCTTCATAGGCACCTCCTCAAAATTATGGAAATATGATGTTTGTTTTGGACAATAGAGCTAAAAGTTCCTCCACCATTTTTTTTTGCACAAGCTTCCCCCAAAGTGTTCTATAGTATCTCCTTGTTGAAGACGGTTTGTGACTTGTCTTATGCTTCATTGGTTGCAAGTTTCTTGAGGATTGTTGCTTGAAATCGAACCCCTCATGGGTGTACAAGTGTAAAGCCCTCCATCTTTGGTAGCTCTTGATAGGGGTCTTGTGAGCGCTCAAATTGATAGGGGTCTTGTGAGCCCTCCATCTTTGGTAGCTCTTGATAGGGGTCTTGTACACCCCATGAGGAGTTTCCTGAGGATTGTTGCTTGAAATTGAACTCCTCATGGGCGTACAAGTGTGAAGCCCTCCATCTTTGGTAGCTCTTGTTGGGGGTCTTGTGAGTGTGGTGTCTAGTATGGGTCATGGAGTATGGTGCATTCCCCAATCAGTTAGAGTAGCATGGAGAGATATTCGAACTTGCTTAGTCCATGTTCGACTAGTGTGGGAAAGATGCCAATATTGGACAAGTTTTAGCACTGGACAGGCACCAAGACTTGACCAATTAATTGTATCTACTAAAGTGCCACAAGTTAGGGAAGTACTCAATGGGCACGTGCCAAAATTTGGTGGAATGATGAAAATAGGCAATGTACCAAAATGGACAAGTGGTCAAGCATCAAAAGTTGGGAGAGTGCTAAAATACACGAACATGAAAATTGAGCAAGTGCCTTGCGAAATGCCAAAATGGATTGGGCAGGGTGTCAAGTGGACGAGTGACATGAGTTGGTATGCATCCATACATGAAACTTACTCATGCACACTTGGAGAAAGATAAACAAAGAAAAGACATGGAATAGTAAAGAGCATAATAGTGGCTCCCTTTCTAGGATAATCATGGAGTATACTTAGTCGAGAGCTCAAATTGATAGATTGCCAACCCTTTCCAACCCACCCAAGAGAGGTTACCTCTCAACGAGCACCAATTGGTAGGGACCCTCTAGCTAGGCATAGAAGGTGGTCGGCTTCCAAGGTGAGTAGAGTGTATGTATCAAGTGCTCTATATGTGTGTATGTGCTCTTATAAGCATGTATACATGTATCCCCTGCATTGGTTTACACTTTGTTATATAGCTTTTCTCTTGGATAGGGGGAGCTAGATATTTGCGTGGATCCCCATCCAATCTCCACATCCAACAACCACCGTGGTCAGATAGTGGTCAGATGGATGGTGGCATGTGGGGGGAGAGAGAGAGAGAGAGAGAGAGAGAGAGAGAGAGAGAGAGAGAGAGAGAGAGAGAGAGAGAGAGAGAGAGAGAGAGAGAGAGAGAGAGAGAGAGAGAGAGAGAGAGAGAGAGAGAGAGAGAGAGAGAGAGAGAGAGAGAGAGAGAGAGAGAGAGAGAGAGAGAGAGAGAGAGAGAGAGAGAGAGAGAGAGAGAGATTAACGTCTTTTGGAGGCCAAACTTGGCCTATGAGACAAAACCATGTACAAGTGTAGTAACCTTGTATAGAAAATGAAATGAAATAAAAAGTACTCGCTACACAAAGCTATATAGGGCTGGAAAAGGTTGGGGAGACGTGGCTCTGACTCTGCAGATAATGGCCACCTAATACATGGGGGATCCATAATCCATAATGTGAGTGAGTAAAATACCCTAGCTACTACTGGTCATGGGTGGAGGTGGGTGTAGTATGTGGTACACTTGGTGGTGGTCTGAGTGCCTCTTAAAGGAAGACAACCCGGGGGGTGGTGGTACTCCTCTGCTCCATCATGCGGTCGTAGGCTGTCCTGATGCATGAGATATCCTCCTGACATAGTCCTGGTCGACGATATCCAACCATGCGTGGTCGGCGTCGTGCTCTCTATGCTGCTGCCTGGTGGAGCGTGAGCCCTATAGATGGACCTCTCTAATGTAGCTCAGCTCGCTGAAGGAACTGAGTGATGGTCTGCTGGGTACTCACCCATGTCTGATGTGTGGGCTGTAGTGACCGCTCTCTCCTCTCGTATGCTGCTGTGAGGAAGCATCCCAAGTGCACAGAGAGATAGATAGATAGATAGATAGATAGAGAGAGAGAGAGAGAGAGAGAGAGAGAGAGAGAGAGAGAGAGAGAGAGAGAGAGAGAGAGAGAGAGAGAGAGAGAGAGAGAGAGAGAGAGAGAGAGAGAGAGAGAGAGAGAGAGAGAGAGAGACTTTTTAACGTCTATAAGAGGCCAAAATCGGCCTATGAGACAAAACATATACATCAGTATGATCAAATCCACTGTGATCCCAAAAGGAAAATAAAGTGTGAGTACCAAAAAACGGGTATAAAAAGAGTGGACAATAACTGGCATCAAGGGTGTGGGGTGCTATGGGTATGCACTCTATATGCTCAATGGGTGTGATACAAATATGATATGCATAGGGAGGGGAGGCTCGATGATATCACAACCCTCTAAATGCCTGGAGTGGGTGTAGGATATAATGCATCGGTGGGTAAGGCATCATGGCGATCCTCAAAATGCTCTGAATGTCCAAATCGACAGGGGTGCGCTGCTGACGTCTCCATATCTCCATGTCATGGCGTGCGTGAATCGCCTGAATCTCTCTCTGGTGTGGACGGGCTCTCCGGAGTGGGGGTCTCGGTCGTCGTCGCTGTCGTCTAAGCTCCTGAGCACTGTGTAATGTGACACCCCGCATCGAGCTGTGTCCTCGAGTGGCTGTGGGTCTGAAAAAATCTGTAATATAAGTCTGAGGGGGGAGGGCCAGGTGTATCTCCATCTCCTGCTGGAGGAGTGATGTACGACGGTGCTTGATCTCTACTAGGAAACGACCTAGAGGGCGCTGGTCCTCTGTCCCCAATAAATCCCTGATCTCTCTGCCCCCCCTGAAGAGCTGTGGGTAGCGGTCTCTGATGTCCTCATATGCCTCGCATCTACATGTGTAGTGCTCCTCGTCCTCCACCTCCTCTCTACATATCTTGCATAATCTCTCGTCCCTCGGGGTATGTGTCGCTCGCCCAACCTCAATCTCGAGCTGGTGTGATGATACTCTGAGCTTCCCAATGGCCACTCTCTCAGCTGGTGCCATGTATGTATCCATGTATCGTGGTCTCTGAATGAAACCATCCGCTGTCACAATCAGGAAGTGCTCTCTGTAGTGTTGCCTCTTTGTGGGAAGAGGCTCTCGTGGTGCTGTCCATGTCTCCCTGACGTGTATCTGTAGTAGGTCCTGACGGATGATCCTATTCCTCTCCGAACGAGAGAGGGTAATGTGGGGGGAAGAGAGGTCATACTGAAAAGGGGGAAGATCGGTAATGCTCATGCCATGGTCCGCTAACCATCGGTAAGTCTGTGCATACCATACTCTCTCATGCCCTGTCTCTGCTAAATGTCTGGAGCTCTCAAATGCAAGTCTGGTGAGTCGGCTGGCGGGGAGCTCTGACCCTCAGAATAAAGGTCACCAATTGGAAGAGGGCCTCCACTAGCATCGGTGGTGTGCCAAGCTCTTGCTCGTATAATGTCATGTGGAACGGAGGGCTTGCTGCGCAACAAGCGTGAGATCATGGTGACCTTGGGCCTCTCAATCCTCGTCCACATCGCCTCCGTGATCCCAGGTGCCCAAACTGCTTCGGTGTACATCAATGCGGGTGTCACTAGAGTGTCAAAGAGCCACCCCTTAGTCCGGGGCTCGTGAAAATGTGTCTGAAAGCAACGTCTCTCCAATCCTGCAAGTGCCGCATAGCCTCACGTCAATCTATCTCTCGCTGCCTGTGCCATGGAGAATACCCCTGTGGTGCCTGAGAAGGTGACACCTAGGTAGACGTAGGAGTCAGACTACCTCTATCTATCCTCCAGCTGCAGTGAAAGAGGCGCGATGGCGTAGAGTCCTGGAGGTATGGAATATCATGACCTTGGTCTTGCCAAGGTTCACTGTGAGTCCTCTCTCCATGCAGAAGGTATCGAGCGCCTGTAAATGTGACTGCAACCCCTCCTGTGACTCTGAAAGCAAGACAATGTCATCAGCATATAATAGAATGTGTACTGGCATACCTCCGGGGTCTCCTCCTAGCCCTCCTTCTCGCTGTATATACTCCGTGATCTCATCGATGTAGAGACCGGAGAGAGAGAGAGAGAGAGAGAGAGAGAGAGAGAGAGAGAGAGAGAGAGAGAGAGAGAGAGAGAGAGAGAGAGAGAGAGAGAGAGAGAGAGAGAGAGAGAGAGAGAGAGAGAGAGAGAGAGAGAGAGAGAGAGAGAGAGAGAGAGAGAGAGAGAGAGAGAGAGAGAGAGAGAGAGAGAGAGAGAGAGAGAGAGAGAGAGAGAGAGAGAGAGAGAGAGAGAGAGAGAGAGAGAGAGAGAGAGAGAGAGAGAGAGAGGAGAGAGAGAGAGATAGAGAGAGAGAGAGAGAGAGGGAAGGGGGGGAGGGGAAGGGGGGGAGGGGAAGGGGGGGGAGGGTGAAGGGGGGGGGGAGGGGAGGGGAGGGGAGGGGAGGGGAGGGGAGTGGAGTGGAGAGGAGAGGAGAGAGGGAGGAGGGAGGAGGGAGGGAGGGAGGATGGAGGGAGGGGAGGGAGGAGGGGGAGGGGGAGGAGGGGCAGGGGGAGGGGGAGGGGGGGGAGGGGGAGGAGGGGGAGGGGGAGGGGGAGGGGGGGGGGGAGGGGGGGGAGGGGGAGGAGGATGGGGAGGAGGGGGAGGGGGAGGGGGAGGGGGAGGAGGGGGAGGGGGAGGGGGAGGGGGGGGGGAGGAGGAGGAGGAGGAGGAGGAGGAGGAGGAGGAGGAGAACAAAGTGTTTTACATCTATTTGGAGGCCGAACTCGGCCTATGAGACACATCAATGTACATGGGTGTGTCTTCTATCAATCGGAAAAGATAAAGAGTGCTAAAAAAACTGATAAAGCTGATATAGATCTCCATAGTATGCATGTGGAGATACCCATGAAAGTGGGCGGTGTATGGAGTGCGATATGTATGATAGTCCATATGCAAAAGGGTAGTACAACAAGGCACGAGAATGCATAAGAAACGACTAACTAGTTTCATCCTGTACTAGTGGGCGGGTGTAAGATGTGGTACATAGGTGGAGGTGGAGTTAGGGCTGCCCTGATGGCTGCAGTGGGATCAACCATCATCTTGGATATCTCTCCTCCATGGCGCGATGGTCACGAGCCTGGATCTCCGCAATCTGGTGTTGATGAAGTCTCGGGGCCTTATATCCTATAGCACGGGTCGTCTCCTAGGTCGAGAGTTTTGAGCTTGCCGAAGAGTTACACCTCTCGATGTGTGAGCCGAGGGGGGGGGAGGGAGGCTGCACATCGTGGAACAAAGAAGTCAGTGAGCTGACTCTGTCTCCCTCCTTTCTGGGCTGCCACAGTAGGCTATAGGGAATCTTTGTGACTTTGTATCTCTAGTAAGAATCGCCCGAGCTGTCGCTGGTCTCTAGAGTTCATGATCTCTCGAAGGGTGGGCTCCCCTGTTGTCATCATATGCACTACATCTGCATACAAAGTGCTCCTCATCCTCCGTCTCTACTCTTCATACCCTGCATACCCGCTCCTCTCTGGGAATGTTTGTGGCTCTTCCCGTCTCAATCTCTAGTCGGTGTGATGAGACTCTCAATTGGCTAATCGCTACCCTCGAGGTGTGAGGCATGTAAGTATCCATGTAGCGTGGTCGTTGGATGAAACCATCCGCTAGTATATCTAAGAACTGGTCTCGGTAGCGCGATAGTCTCTATTCCATGTGTGGTTTGTGCCATGTCTGACTAATGTAAAGCTGCCAGAGATCTTGTCTCTGCACAACATTCCTCTCATGACAGGAGAGGTGGATGTGAGGTGAGTTTGGGTCATACTAAAAAGGAAGCGATTTGTCCCTATCAAGTCCATGACTATGAAGCCGGACTCTAACCTGAGTGTACCAAGCTCTCTCATATCCTGACTTTGATATTTGTATAGATGCCTCAAAAGCTCTGTGTGTGTGTGTGTCTGTATGTAGGGAGCTCCCTCATCCTCTGAATAGCTGGTTTGACTAGTGTGTCAAATAGCCACCCCTTTCTGTGGGGCTCCTGGAAGTGTGCCCGATGACATCTCCGCTCTAACATGGCTAAAGCTGCATATCCTAGTGTGAGTCTATCGGTGGCTGCCTGTCTCATGCTGAAGGGGCCTGGCAAGCTGGTGAATGTGACTCCCAGGTAGACATAGGAAGTGGCCACCTCAATCTGTCCATCGCCAGCTCTGAATCCTGCTCCATTCCTCACCATGGGGGAGGCGTGGAAGATCATGACCTTGGTCTCGCCAAGGTTTACTCTCAAGCCTTTCTATGTACAAAACTCATCTAGGGCATCCAGGTGGCACTGTAATCCCTCGGGTGACTGTGAAATCAATACATTGTCATGGGCATATAATAAAATGTGGACATGTGTCCCTGCAAGGTCTGCACCCTCCCCTCGAGCTCGGAGAATGTAGTCCTCAATCTCGTCCATGTAGAGACCAAATAGAGTGGGGGAGAGTGGACAGCCTTGCTTAACACCGATGGTGCTAGCAATGGCCTCATACATACCTCCTGGACAATGTACCCTCCGAGTCACCTGCCCATAGAGTGCATAGATGGCCCAAATCATCCCTGATGGTACTCCCAAGCTATGGAGGCATTGGAAGAGCCTCTCTCGTGGCACTGTATTAAAAGCTTTGCGGAAGTCCACAAAGTAGCAATATAATCTCTTCTTCTGTACTCTTGCCCCATCAATGAGGTAGCGCAAAATGAAGTTGTGATCAATAGTGGAGAAAGCTCGTCGAAAACCTGCCTGGCCTCGTGCTCGTAGCCCCTCGGTCTTTGCATATGAGCTGAGCTTTGCCTCAAGTATGGCACCGTATACTTTGGCCATGGTGTGGCCAATCATGATGGTCCTGTAGTTCCCTGGGTCGAGGGTGTCACCTGATTTGTGGATAGGCAAAATGGTGTGCCTAGTTCACTCCTCTGGGAAGCCCTCCCTTATAGCGTGGTTGAAGACATGTGCAACCAACGGGTCTATAGTGGAGGTTGCGTATATGAGATGCTCGCTCTGCAATCCCCTGTGGTCAGTCGAACGTCGATGTCGTAGTCATCTTATGGCCCTCTCAACCATTGTTGATGTGAAGAGAGAAGAACTAGTAGGGTGAGGCTTAAGTGGCTAGGTATGGGAGGCTGCCTAGGTACCTCATATAATCTCTCAGCATAATCATGCCATGTATGTAGGTCCCCAATAGGTGTGGTTGGGCGTGGCTCTCGTAGGGTACGCCATGTTGTAGCAGTGTCCATACTCATAAAGAGGTGGTATAGCTCAAGCTCCTGTGCCTCCTCAAAGGCTCGCCTCTTCCGATGTGTGAGGGTCTTCATTTGTCCCTTGGCCTCTCTCTCTGTGATCTCTCCCAATGCTCGTGGAGCTCGTAGTCGGCAGTAAAGATCTCTGCATTCCTCATCATACCAGCGATGGTGTGAATAGTTCCGAGAGGAGTTGTGTGACCAAAATGGATGGTGTGTGGGAAGGAGATGATGGCTCATGTCTGAAGGACTGAAGCTATCTATGAGGTGAGTAGGGGTAGTGGAGTGTCAGGATGAAGAAAGAGAAGATCCTTTTCGACTTGAGCAGCATATATGTGAGCTAGCTCATGTGTGAAGTGGATGGTTGTGTGTGGGATGCTTGTTGCAGGTGTGCGTGTAGGGGTGTCTCCCTTGAGGGGGAGAGTGAGGTATGTATGATCAGCTCCAATGGGTATGGGTGGGATGGTGAATGAGGTAAGTAGCTAGATGGCCTCTCTGGATCCCATGATGTAATCTACTATACTTCCCCACCATCTCTGACTGAGTGTGGTATGCATGTCAATCCTCCTTAGGTAGGCCACTGAGCCATCCCGTTATACATAACGAGATTATGTCGAGAGCCAAGCCTAGTCTGAGTAGAAGAGTGCCATAATGAGTGTGTGTAGAGCCAGCTGAAAGCTCAAGCTGTAGACTCATCCTCTATGGTATGCAGTATCTCTCGGTCTTTTGGGTCAAATATCACACACTGATAATTGCCTGTCCTGACATTGAAGTCTCCCATAAGGAAGACTTCCCCTAATGTAGAGTAATCTATAATCTCTTCTGACAAGCAGGTGTATGGTGAGCCCTCTTCTCGATCTATGATAGCAAACCGCGAGCTAGAAGGAGCAAAGTAGCATAATGCTATGTAGATGATCCCCTTCTGGGAGAGCTGGAGTTGAATCCAAAGATATCTTGCTTGTGAATCATGTGCGACTATCTGTATCATGCTCTGAAGTCAATCTCTGAAGAATATGGCTACTCCACCCGATCCTTTGGTGGTGTGTTGACGTGTACACTCTGTATGTGGACTCCCACTGGAAACTGTGGACTCGAGGTAGGGAGGGAGCTTCTTCCGTTTGTGCTTCTTCTTTGGCTTCTTTTTTGATGTTCTTCTTCACTATGTCGATCCACCCTTCTTTGGTAGCTTCTAGCTTGTTTTCCATGCTCGTGGTCAAGGCTTTGGTGAGTTCTTCTTTGAGAGCTTTTGTTTTGTTCATATTAATCTCTCCCTCTTCGGGTGTGAGAGAGACCATCGAAACTTTGAGGAGCTTCAATTCCTCTTTCATGTTTGCTCTCTCCTTAGCCCATTCTTCTTTTTCTTTCTTGTTCTCCCTCTCTCATTCTTTTTTCTCTTTTTTCCATGTTTCCCTCTCCTTATGATATGTTTCTACTTTTTTCTCTAGCTTTGAGAGGCGGTTGATGATGGTCGTGATAGTGGAGTCCACCATCTTCTTGTTTTCTTTGATAGCTATGGTCAGTTTGTCCTTCATTTTCATCAAATCCTCCTCCTTTAGACATAGGGGTCATGGTGTTAGAAGATGGAAAAATGCTCAGTCTCCTGAGCCCAAAACTTGCGATGAAGACGGGAGCGCGTCCGATGCGCAATGGAGCAAGGGTGGGAGTGGCTAATAACTTTAGGCAACAGTTATTAGTCTAGGCCAGGGACACTCTACGAAGTGAAAAGGTTCGGGCTAGGGACACTCTACGAAGTGAAAAGGTTCAAGCTAGGGCAACAATTATTAGTTTGGGCCAGGGACACTCTACGAAGTGAAAAGGCAAGGGACACTCTACGAAGTGAAAAGGTTAAGGCCACGGCAACAGTTATTAGTCCGGGTCCGGGACACTCTACGAAGTGAAAAGGTGCAAGCCAGGGCAACAATTATTAGTTCGGGCCAGGGACACTCTACGAAGTGAAAAGCTTCAGTCCATCTTTACGAAAAACGTTCAGGTTCATCTTTACGAAACCCTAATGTGAGAAGCCCACGGACCCTTACAATTCAGGAACCCTAATGGGAGAAGCATGTAGAGCGGAGCAAAACCCTAATGCGAGACTGAAGCCCTAACCGTGAGATGCACGTTGTCGTAGAGATTTACATCTCTACATATCCATTGTTTGAATAATCCAACCTAAAGAAAGACTTTTTACTGAGAATGTTGCAGATATATTTACCAAAGCATTGGCCAAAAATAGTCATGAGAAGATTTGCGAATTACTGAAGATTGTATCATTATTGTGAAGGGAGGATTATTGGAGTCAATTGTCAAGTCAGTAGATCATTTGATTCATCATATTTTATGTGATTAACACCCATATGAAAACCATGATTATATGTTCCATGTGAACCCAAAATTCATAGTGTGAAACCATTCTTTAGAAACTAAAAGAAACTAAAAACAAAGTCATTCGTTATTTTCAAATCTAAAAGCAAAATCAAATAGCGATCGTTATTTTCAAAAGTAAACTCAAACAAATATAGCGATCGTTATTTCCCCACAAAAAAGCTGATTTTATTGTATCGTAAGTGCTTTTGGAGGATGGTTGGAATACTATATAAAGAAGTCTTGGTTATTGTCAAGGGATTCAACACAAGCTATCTTCTCAAGCTACTCAAGGAGTTCTTGGAGGTTACTTTGGAGGTGGAGTTGGAGGACTTTGAAGGAGTTGAAGAACATGGAGGCTACACACATATTATGAAGAAGGGCATGGAGGTCGTGTTTTATGACAAAGAGGCTCTACACACATGATGAAATTATGAATCAACATTATGAACCAACTTTATGATTTATGATGAATTGGTAACTTGTATCTTTTTTATTATTTTCATGACAATCGTATGAATTTTTATTATGAATCAAAGTTTTTTCTCCTATCATGTGATGATCTCATCAATTATTTTGAGTTTTTAATATTCTTTTTGAGTCTCCATTTTACCACCTGAGTTGCTTGAAGCACCCTGCGTGTGCCGTTGGACT
Source organism: Ceratopteris richardii (assembly GCA_020310875.1). Taxonomy (NCBI): domain Eukaryota; kingdom Viridiplantae; phylum Streptophyta; class Polypodiopsida; order Polypodiales; family Pteridaceae; genus Ceratopteris; species Ceratopteris richardii. The sequence goes on from CM035406.1 coordinate 143,268,452, forward strand.
TGGCGGTTGAACTGATCCACTAACCGTGCGCCATCTTCCCGACAACCTGCCATGCAGAGCATAGCATTCCCGACTGAATGTAGTAAGGAACGACGACCATGACAGAGGCAGAGAGGGCACGGGGCAGGTTCACGAGTGGGAAGAGATGGTTGGGGGCAGGTTTGCAACCGGGGAGCAGCCGGGGCAGCGATCTGATGGCGGCAGCGACCTGGTTTAGGGTTTCAGAGACCTGACGGAGAGAGAGAGAGAGAGAGAGAGAGAGAGAGAGAGAGAGAGAGAGAGAGAGAGAGAGAGAGAGAGAGAGAGAGAGAGAGAGAGAGAGAGAGAGAGAGAGAGAGAGAGAGAGAGAGAGAGAGAGAGAGAGAGAGAGAGAGAGAGAGAGAGAGAGAGAGAGAGAGAGAGAGAGAGAGAGAGAGAGTCATATTAACGTCTTTTGGAGGCCAGACTTGGCCTATGAGACAAAAACCATATACAAGTGTAGTAACCCTGTGTAGAAGATGAAATGAAATAAAAAGTATATCGCTACACAAAGCTATATAGGGCTGGAAGAGGCTGGGGAGACGTGGCTCTGACTCTGCAGATAGTGGCCACCTAATACATGGGGGATCCATAATGTGAGTAAAAACACCCTAGCTACTGGTGATGGGTGGAGGTGGGTGTAGTATGTGGTACATCGGTGGTGGTCTGAGTGCCTCGTGAAGGAAGACAACCCAAGGGGTGGTGGTACGCCGATGCTCCATCATGTGGTCGTAGGCTGACTTGATGCGTGAGATATCCTCCTGATATAGTCGTGGTCGATGATATCCGCCCATGCGTGGTCGGTGCCGTGCTCTCTGTGCTTCTGCCTGGTGGAGCGTGAGTCCTATAGATGGATCTCTAGCTCAGCTCGCTGAAAGAACTGGGTAATGGTCTGCTGGGTACTCACCCGTGGCTGATGTGTGGGCGACCGCACTCGCATCTCGTATGCTGCTGTGAGAAAGCGTCCCAAGCGTCGCTGGTCTCCCATAGTCATGCACAACTGGAGAGACTCCTCTATCTGGAAGTGTGCTCATAGGTCTAAGTATGCTGGGCATATGATAACAAAATGCTCCTCACTCTCTACCTCTGCCTCGCATACTGGGCACCACCTCTCCTCACGGGGGACTCCCCTGGACCGACTCCTCTCAATCTCGAGCTGATGTGATGAAACCCGGAGCTGCCCAATGACGACTCGAAGGTGGTGGGGTAAGTATGTCTGCATGTATCTCGGAATCTCGATGAAGCCCTCGTCCGATACATGTAGAAAATGCTCACGGTAAGAGAGCATTTTCGGTGGCAATGTATCCTTATTTCTCACCCATGTCCTCTGTATGTATGTATGCCATATCCCCTGACGAATGATCCTATTCCTCTCTTGATGAGAGAGCGAGTAGGTGGGTGCATGTGAGTCGTACTGTAGTGGTGGTAGCATGTCTATGTCAAACCCATGGTGGGCCAGCCAGTCTCGTGTCTGTGCATACCATGAGGAGGTGTCGCCGGCTAATGCCATATCCCATGATGCTTGGAAAACACGATATGCAATGCGCTCTGTATCCATGCTCCGGAGTCTGTGTAATAGGCATACTGTCTGGAATAGTGCCTCAACAAGCATCGGTGGTGCAGCGAGCTCTGCTCTAATGATATCATGTGGTATGGAAGGCTTGCTACGTATAAGTCTTGCAATCATGAGGATCTGTGGTATCATGTGGTATGGAAGGCTTGCTACGTATAAGTCTTGCAATCATGAGGATGTGTGGCCTTTCTAATGCTGTCCATACTGATGTAACTAAGCCTGGTCCCCATATGGCTGCCCCATACATGAGTGCTGGCGTAACCAAAGTGTCGAAGAGCCACCCCTTTGTGCGGGGCTCCTGAAAATATGCCTGGTGGCACTGTCTCTCCATCAGGTCTAGTGCGGCATACCCACATGTGATGCGGTCACGGGCTGCCTGAGACATAGAGAAGACTGCTGATGCTGCTGTAAATGTCAGCCCCAAGTAAACATATGATCCGACCACCTCAATCGGTCCACCGGCTTCTGTGAACAAACTATGTCTGCGTACCTGTGTTGATGTATGAAAGATCATGACCTTCGTTTTACCAAGGTTCTCACACACACACACAGAGAGAGAGAGAGAGAGAGAGAGAGAGAGAGAGAGAGAGAGAGAGAGAGAGAGAGAGAGAGAGAGAGAGAGAGAGAGAGAGAGAGAGAGAGAGAGAGAGAGAGAGAGAGAGAGAGAGAGAGAGAGAGAGAGAGAGAGAGAGAGAGAGAGAGAGAGAGAGGCTTTTTAACGTCTATTAAAGGCCAAAATCGGCCTATGAGACAAAACATATACATCAATATGATCCAATCCACCGTAATTCCAAAAGGAAAATAAAGTGTGAGTACAAAACAGAGTATAAAAGGAGTGGATAATAGCTGGCGTTGAGGGTGTGGGGTGCTATGGGTATGCACTCTATATGCTCAATAGGTGAGATACAAATATGATATGCATAAGAGGAGAGAGAGAGAGAGAGAGAGAGAGAGAGAGAGAGAGAGAGAGAGAGAGAGAGAGAGAGAGAGAGAGAGAGAGAGAGAGAGAGAGAGAGAGAGAGAGAGAGAGAGAGAGAGAAAGAAAGAAAGACATTTTAACGTCTATTAGAGACCGAAATCGGCCTATGAGACAAAACATATACATCAGTATGATCCAATCCACTGTGATCCCAAAAGGAAAATAAAATGTGGGTACAAAACAGAATATAAAAGGAGTGGATAATAGCTGGCATCAAGGGTATGGGGTGCTATGGGTATTCACTCTATATGCTCAATAGGTGATGTACAAATATGATATGCATAGGGAGGGGAGGCTCGGTGGTGTCATAACGCTCTAAGTGCCTGGAGTGGGTGTAGGATATAGTGCATCGGTGGGTAAGGCATCGTGGCGATCCTCAAAATGCTCTGCACATCAAGATCGACAGGAGTGCGCCGCTGACGTCTCCGTATCTCCATGTCATGGCGTGCGTGAATCGCCTGAATCTCTCTCTGGTGGGGACGGGCTCTCCGGAGTGGGGGTCTAGGTTGTCGGCGCTGTCGTCTAAGCTCCTCTTCTCTCTGTAATGTGACACCCTGCGTCGAGCTGGGTCCTCAGGTGGCTGTGGGTCTAAGAAAATCTGTAATAGAAGTCTTGGGGGCCAAGTGTATGTCCATCCGCTGCTGGAGAAGTGATGCACGGCGGCGCTGGAGCTCTATTAGGAAGCGACATAGAGAGTGCTGGTCCTCCGTCTCCAATAAAGCCCTGATCTCTCTGGCCCCCTGAAGAGCTATGGGTAGCAGTCTCTGGTGTCCTCGTATGCCTGGCATCTACATGTGTAGTGCTCCTCGTCCTCCACCTCCTCTTGGCATATCCTGCATAATCTCTCGTCCCTGGGGGTATGTGTCGCTCGCCCAACCTCAATCTCGAGCTGGTGTGATGATACTCTGAGCTGCCCAATGGCCACTCTCTCTGCTGGAGCCATGTATGTATCCATGTATCGTGGTCTCTGGATGAAACCATCCGCTGTCACAGTTAGGAAGTGCTCTTTGTAGTGTTGCCTCTTTGTGGGAAGAGGCTCCTGTGGTGCTATCCATGTCTCCCTGATGTGTATCTATAGTAGGTCCTGACGGATGATCCTGTTCCTCTCCGAACGAGAGAGGGTAATGTAGGGGGAAGAGAGGTCATACGGGGGGGGAGAGAGAGAGAGAGAGAGAGAGAGAGAGAGAGAGAGAGAGAGAGAGAGAGAGAGAGAGAGAGAGAGAGAGAGAGAGAGAGAGAGAGAGAGAGAGAGAGAGAGAGAGAGAGAGAGAGAGAGAGAGAGAGAGAGAGAGAGAGAGAGAGAGAGAGAGAGAGAGAGAGAGAGAGAGAAAGAAAGAAAGAAAGTCATATTAACGTCTTCTGGAGGCCAAACTTGGCCTATGAGACAAAAACCATGTACAAGTGTAGTAACCCTGTGTAGAAGATAAAATGAAATAAAAAGTATATCGCTATGCAAAGCTATATAGGGCTGGAAAAGGCTGGGGAGACGTGGCTCTGACTCTGCAGATAGTGGCCACCTAATACATGGGGGGATCCAAAATGTGAGTAAAACGCCCTAGCTACTGGTGATGGGTGGAGGTGGGTGTAGTATGTGGTACATCGGTGGTGGTCTGAGTGCCTCCAGAAGGAAGACAACCCAGGGGGTGGTGGTACGCCTATGCTCCATCATGTGGTCGTAGGCAATCCTGATGCGTGAGATATCCTCATGATATAGTCGTGGTCGACGATATCCGCCCATGCGTGGTCGGCGCCGTGCTCTCAGTGCTTGTGCCTGGTGTAGCGTGAGCCCTATAGATGGACCTCTCTGATGTATCTCAACTCGCTGAAAGAACTGCGTAATGGTCTGCTGGGTACTCACCCGTGGCTGATGTATGGGCTGTAGTGACCGCTCTCGCCTCTCGTATGCTGCTGTGAGAAAGCGTCCCAAGCGTCTCTGGTCTCCCATAGTCATGCAGAGCTGGAATGACTCCTCGATCTGGAACTGTGCTCGTAGGTCTAAGTATGCTGGACATCTGATAACAAAATGCTCCTCACTCTCTACCTTTGTCTGGCATACTGGGCACCACCTCTCCTCACGGGGGACTCCCCTGGACCGACCCCTCTCAATCTCGAGCTGATGTGATGAAACCCGGAGCTGCCCAATGACGACTCGGAGCTGGTGGGGAAGGTATGTCTGCATGTATCTTGGGATCTCGATAAAGCCTGAGTCCGATATATGTAGAAAATGCTCGCGGTAATAGAGCATTTTCGGTGGCAATGTATCCCTAGGGCTTACCCATGTCCTCTGTATGTATGTATGCCATATCTCCTGACGAATGACCCTATTCCTCTCTTGATGAGAGAGAGAGTAGGTGGGTGCATGTGAGTCGTACTGTAGTGGTGGTAGCCTGTCTATGTCAAGGCCATGGTGGGCCAGCCAGTCTCGTGTCTGGGCATACCATGAGGAGGTGTCCCCAGCTAATGCCATATCACGTGATGCCTGGAAAGCACGATAAGCAATGCGCTCTGTATCCATGCTCCGAAGTCTGTGTAATAGGCATACTGTCTGGAATAGTGCCTCAACTAGCATCGGTGGTGCAGCGAGCTCTGCTCTAATGATATCATGTGGTACTGAAGGCTTGCTGCGGATAAGTCTCGCAATCATGAGGATCTGTGGCCTCTCTAATGCTGTCCATACTGATGTAGCTAATCCCGGCCCCCATATGGCTGCCACATACATGAGAGAGAGAGAGAGAGAGAGAGAGAGAGAGAGAGAGAGAGAGAGAGAGAGAGAGAGAGAGAGAGAGAGAGAGAGAGAGAGAGAGAGAGAGAGAGAGAGAGAGAGAGAGAGAGAGAGAGAGAGAGAGAGAGAGAGAGAGAGAGAGAGAGAGAGAGAGAGAGAGAGAGAGAGAGAGAGAGAGAGAGAGAGAGAGAGAGAAAGAAAGAAAGACTTTTTAACGTCTATTAGAGGCCAAAATCGGCCTATGAGACAAAACATATACATGAGTATGATCCAATCCACTGTGATCCAAAACGAAAATAAAGTGTGAGTACTACAAACGGGTATAAAAGGAGGGATAGTAGCTGGCATCGAGGGTGTGGGGTGCTATGGGTATGCACTCTATATGCTCAATGGGTGAGATACAAGTATGATATGCATAGGGAGGGGAGGCTCGATGGTATCACAACCCCCTAAATGCCTGGAGTGGGTGTAGGATATAATGCATCGGTGGGTAAGGAATCATGGCGATCCTCAAAATGCTCTGGGCGTCCAAATCGATAGGGGTGCGCTGCTGACGTCTCTGTATCTCCATGTCATGGCGTGCGTGAATCGCCTGAATCTCTCTCAGATGTGGACGAGCTCTCTGGACAAGGGGTCTCGGTCGTCGACGCTGTCGTCTAAGCTCCTCTGCTTTGTGTAATGTGACACCCCGCATCGAGCTTGGCCCACGAGTGTATGTGGGTCTGAAAATATCTGTAATATAAGTCTGAGGGGGGGGGGGCCAGGTGTATCTCCATCTGCTGCTGGAGGAGTGATGCGCGGAGGTGCCGGAGATCTACTAGGAAACGACCTAGAGGGCGCTGGTCCTCTGTCCCCAATAAAGCCCTGATCTCTCTAGGCCCCCTGAAGAGCTGTGGGTAGCGGTCTCTGATGTCCTCATATGCCTGGCATCTACATGTGTAGTGCTCCTCGTCCTCCACCTCCTCTCTACATATCCTGCATAGTCGCTCATCCCTGGGGGTATGTGTGGCTCTCCCAATCTCAATCTCGAGCTGGTGTGATGATACTCTGAGCTGCCCAATGGCCACTCTCTCAGCTTGTGCCATATATGTATCCATGTATCGTGGTCTCTGAATGAAACCATCCGCTGTCACAGTCAGGAAGTGCTCTCTGTAGTGTTGCCTCTTTGTGGGAAGAGGCTCCCGTGGTGCTATCCATGTCTCCCTGACGTGTATCTGTAGTAGGTCCTGACGGATGATCCTATTCCTCTCCGAATGAGAGAGGGTAATGTGGGGGGAAGAGAGGTCATACTGAAAAGGGGGGAGATCCGTAATGCCCATGCCATGGTCTGCTAACCATCGGTAAGTCTGTGCATACCATACTCTCTCATGCCCTGTCTCTGCTATATGTCTAGAGCTCTCAAATGCAAGCCTGGTGAGTCGGCTAGTGGGGAGCTCTCTGACTCTCAGAATAAAGGTCACCAACTGGAAGAGGGCCACCACTAGCATCGGTGGTGTGCCAAGCTGAGCTCGTATAATATCATGTGGAACGGAGGGCTTGCTACGGAGCAATCGTGATATCATGGTGATCTGGGGCCTCTCAATCTACGTCCACATCGCCTCTGTGATCCCTGGTGCCCATACTGCTGCTGCGTACATCAATGCGGTTGTCACTAGAGTGTCAAAGAGCCACCCCTTAGTCAGGGGCTCCTGAAAATGTGTCTGAAAGCAGCGTCTCTCCAATCCTGCAAGTGCCGCATAACCTCGCGTCAATCTATCTCTCGCAGCCTGTGCCATGGAGAATACCCCTGTGCTGCCCGAGAAGGTGATACCTAGGTAGACGTAGGAGTCCACTACCTCTATCTGTCCTCCAGCTGCTCTGAAAGAGGCGCGATGGCGTACTGTCCTTGAGGTATGGAAGATCATGACCTTGGTCTTGCCAAGGTTCACTGTGAGTCCTCTCTCCATGCAAAAGGTATCGAGCGCCTGTAAATGTGACTGCAACCCCTCCTGTGACTCTGAGAGCAGGACAATGTCATCAGCATATAATAGGATATGTACTGGCGTACCTCCGAGGTCTCCTCCTCGCCCTCTTGCTCGCTGTATATGCTCCGTGATCTCGTCGATGTAGAGACCGAAGAGAGTGGGTGAGAGAGGGCAACCTTGTTTCACACCAATGGTGCTAACAAGGCTGTCTGATAGACCGTCGGGGCAGCGCACCCTGCCTGTGACTCGTGCATACAAAGCGTGGATGGCCCATAGCATGTCTGATGGAAGCTGTAACTCCTGGAGCCTCCGTAGTAGTCTCTCTCGAGGGACCATGTCGAAGGCTTTGCGGAAATCCACAAAGCAACAGTATAGTCTCTGCTTCCTCGCCTTCGCGCTCTCAATCAAGCAACGAAGCACGTAGATGTGGTCGATGGTGGAGAAAGTGCGGCGGAAGCTTGCCTGGCCGGGTGCTCTGATCCCCGCTGCCTCAGCGTGTGTACTAAGCTCTGCCTCTAGTACAGCCCCATAGATCTTGGCCAGGATATGGCCTATCATAATAGTCCTGTAGTTCCCTGGGTCCATCATATCGCCGGACTTATGGATAGGCGTAATGGTATGCATAGTCCATGAGTCTGGTAATCCCTCAACCAGAGCACGGTTGAAGAGATGGGCGATCAAGTGGGAAACTACATCTGCCGCGTATATAAAGTGCTCTCCCTGTAGCCCCGTGTGGTCTGCTGAACGGCCATGCTGTAGCCTATGGATGGCCTGTCGTACCATGCCTGCTCTGAAGAGGGTGGATATCACCGGACGCGGTGTGGAAGGAATCGGTAATGGTGGCTGTCCTGGGACGTCATATAAACTCTGGGCGTAGGTGTGCCAAGTCGAAGGATCTGCTCTGGGTGTAGGTGGACGTGGCTCACGTAGTGCCCTCCACGCGGTGGCACAATCCCTACTCATGAGAAGGTCGATCAACTCTGCCTCCTCTCGCTCCAGAGAGAGAGAGAGAGAGGGAGGGAGGGAGGGAGGGAGGGAGGGAGGGAGAGAGAGAGAGAGAGGGGGGGAGGGAGGGAGGGAGGGAGGGAGAGGGAGGGAGGGAGGGAGGGGAGGGAGGGAGATCCAGTCATGATACCATCTCTGACAAGAAAATTCTGTATGTGAGCATTGTTTACATATCAACATTGTTACATCTTAATATTGGAATTTAATATTCTCACTGAAGGTAACCTATTGCTGAAACTGGTAATTTTCACATCACAGGTTTCTTCATTGTGCATCCGATTCTCAGAAGTACAGAGTGCTGTCAGCATTATATTTTTTGGTTTTGATGGTAGTATTGCTTGCTTTTAAATAGGGAGCATATGGTTGAAGATAGAGCAGGGAGGTCAATGCCTCCTTGGATGACAGATTCCAAGCCAACAATGAAGCCATCAATTCTAGGGCTGCCGTTGCCCCTTGGTGTACATGCATCCATGACTGGAAATCCATTTAATTTGGCCAAAGCACGGGCAGATGCAGCAGCTGCTTCTATGGGCTCACGTGCATCCTCATATAGATCTAGGAGGCAATCTGTGGGGTCTCAGATGTCACATCTCTCATACTCTTCCAAGTGAGGCTTCTCAAAACTGCATCTGAAAACTTTTAAAATGCTGTAGATCTACATTTTAATTGTATTCATTTCATGCCAAGGGACCACTGAAACAATATCACATTGCATATGATATATATACACAGCTCATCAAGGTTGTTTCAAAGTCTTATACTTTCCATGCACTTCTGAAGAATTTTTGTCAATATTTCAGCATGTTATGAGAAATTTTGATGAGTATCAGTGTTTATCGACATTGAATAAAATTTTAACTCATAATGAAACATTTAACACAATCGTGCAAACCACCTGTGTAGATTTTACTAATCCTATCTAGAGGACGAGTGCCAAAGACCCAATACACAAGTTTTGAATCTACAATATCATATACATGACCAAGTTTGAAATTTCTTTCACAATATATTAGACCAAAGTTAATGCTTTTTCTATGGACGAGTTTGACTTAAGCTTCAATAGGGAGTACTGAATTTGACTTTAGAAACTTGAAATCGAATTCCAGTTCCAAATAGTTTTTTTATTAAAAAGAAATCAATATTATTTACTTCTTCCAAACTAGCTCATGCTACTTAGTACTGTAGTAAGAAATCTGGATTGCAGATGAGGATGCAAGAAAAGGATTGTAAAAGAGAGAAGAATCAAGGAGGCAATTTTATCTCTGTTGATAAAAGTGACCAAAAGTAAGAGGATGTAGCAAACATCATTAACGAAAAAGAAAATTGCCACTTTATTACACTATGATGTTCACATTTGGGGATATGGAACACACAGAAACAGCACAAGAAGGAGAAGCTTGGGAGTACAAGATAGTGTATTACTATGTGTAGAATGTACATAGTTAAGTACCCTTTAGGATTATTGGTGTATATGGAAACTGGGAAAAAAACCTCCTTAAGATTGAAAAAGGTGCCCTGGCAATCCTAAATGTGTTCATACACATCAAAACCAAAATATATCAGCAAATCCCCACTAGGATTGATGGAGTAAACAAGGGGCTTACACTCATGTACAAGGGTCTGTCAACCAATGTGGACTAAAGTCAATCCACAAAAGGGACACATATGCCTAACATATCTCCCCAATAGAGTCTCTTTATAAATAATGATAGTGATGTAGAATTAAATTTTTTTCTAGAAGACGAGGCAGAAGGGAAGAACACCTCACCAAAGGGCGCCAAGAAGCCCAAGTGTTGAAACTGGGTGCCAAGGAGCCCAAGTGCTGAAACCGGATGCCGAGGAGCCCAAGTGCTGCAACTGGGCACGAAGGAGCCCAAGTGCTTAAACGCGCCAAGGATCCCAACTGCTTAAGCTGGACACCAAGGAGCCGAAGTAGCCGAAGTGCTGAAACTGGGTGCCAAGGAGCCAATTACTGAAATTGGGCGCCAGGAAGTCTAGTTGCTAGAAAGGGGCACCAAGACACCCAAGGGGACAACAAAGGTGCCAGGACGCTCAAATTCACCTTGAGGACAAGTTCACCCAAGGGACAAGTGGGCCAAACCTTGACAACGGGAGAAGTCTGCGGAGGCTGACCAGGCGACCCAGTGGACCCGAACCACTCAGCACTATAGTTATTGGTCACTACTCCTACGTAACAGACCCTCTTTTTGTACCCTATCCCTTGTCTATAAAAGGAAGGTTCTTCATAAGAAGAGATATATGATAGATGAAGATAGATACATGAAGATAGAGGATACAGAGCCCATAGCTAGTTCTAGCAACTTAGAGACTTATCTTGCTCATCCCTTGGAACGAGCAGACCATGCTAGTTGGTGCTAGTGTGAGGGGTACCAAGGAGGATGGTTGAGAAGCTAGAGTAGTATTTGGTTGTCAAGGCCCTTGTGTGCGTATGAATAACTCACTTGCTGTTCTGTCACTCTATCTTGTCCCTCTATTTTGTTGTTCTTCCACCGTTTCTATGCCTTTCTTTTAAGTATTCCTTCTTCCTCTAATTTTAGTAGTGTGAAGTTGTATTCCGTTTATGAGATTTGCATGGTGTCCCTAGGATGCTCTAGGAGTAGTGCATTTTGCATTCCTTGTACCCACACATACTGCTTTACCTTCTAGAGGTGAAAATTTGGCACGCGAGGTGGGACAGGGCTTCTCGAGATTTCTTCTCGAGGCTACTTTGATAGAGTACTAAAAAGGGTAGTGGCTAGCCATTTTAGGCAACTTCATTATTTGGCTAGTATAGTCTATCTTTCATTCCAAATTCTTGAGTGCAGGTTAGCCCTACCTTGCACTTAAGAATTTTGGGCTGAGTGAAGCCCTCCTCCAACACACTTCTCCTCCTCCATAATTGGGGAGACTTCTCCATCCACCTCCTCCATAGTTTGGGATGACTCCCTATCCACTTCCATAATTTGGAGACTCCTCCATCTACCTCCTCCATAGTTTGGGGCGACTCCTCTATCCACCTCCTTCATAAGTGGGGCGACTTCTCCATCCACCTCTTCCATAATTGGGGTGACTTATCCATCCACCTCTTCCATAGTTTGGGGAGACTCCTCTATCTACCTCCTCCATAGTTGGGACGACTCCTCCATCCACCTTCTTCATAGTTGGGGCGACTCCTCCATCCACCTCCATAGTTTTGGTGACTCTTCCATCACCCTCCTCCACTAAGTTTGACTCTAGCCTTTTCCTCTCTAGGAAAAATTTTCCAAGATTGTCTGTGACACACTAGAGCTCGTAAATAGAAGAAGTTGAGTCCTAAGAAGACTAACATGCTCTTACCAATTTTGTGGAAAGAGAGGCCATGAGGCCAAGGACACTTATTTTTTGAAGGGTCTTGGAAACCAGAATATGGTATGAGGACAGCCACTAGCTACTCAATGGGTAAGTACCACTCAATCTTCTTTGTTAGGGAAACCACCCATAGGAGCACCTCTTGTTACCACTTTTTACACTAATCAAGGACAATAGAGGCAAGAAGGTAAACCCCTCAAAACCGCCCAACTAGATCCATAATGTGTTACCGTTGTGGGGAATATGGTCATTTTCAAAGTAGTGTTCCCTTCCTGAAGATGCCCCATCATGTAAGAACTATCTGAAAACTAGGGACCATTACACAAAAGACTGCCCGAAGTCAATTCCATCCACAAGTACACAAGGGAACTCCTATCCCTTGAATATGATTAAGGTAACCAGTAATGAGGACAACATAGAATCTCCGGGTATTCGAGTGGTCGATCTTGAGGAGATTCTTGGATTCATGACTAGAGCACAAAAACAATAGGCGGCGATAAAAAGTAATGATGAAAAAACAGAATGATGCTAATGAGAGATCAAAGCGCAACAAGAACAAGGAGAAAGCATCACAAAAAGAAATGAGGGAAAATGGAAGCTTTCTATTACACCCTATTGACAAGGCCTATGCAGTATCCTAGGAGGACTTAACTGTTGGAGAAAGTCTATGACAAGTCTAAGTATTGGCTTGAGTCCCACAAAGTCATAGAAGAAGCTTTAAAATGAAGACTATGTAAAGTTCACTTGTGAACTACCTCTTGTAACTTTTGAAGAGTTTACTTAATGTAAAAGTGAAAGAATCTTAAGTGGTTGAGTCCACTTGATCAAAAAGGGAAAGAGGAGCCACGAATTCGTGATTTGTGGTAGGTAGAGAATCAAATCAATCATTGAAGACCTCAAAGAGCTGAGCTTTATGCCATATCAAGGTGTGATTACAAGGCACACATATGTATCAGTAAGTCCATTGTATTTTACAAGCAATATACTTTCATTTTCATGATCATTTGAGTTCATATTTCCATGTTCTTGTGAAGTGTACTACTCACTGCCATATCTCTAAGTTTTATCAGTCAGATTGCAGAGATGGTTTCTCTGAGCTTGGTGCATCATTTTCAGTGATTTAACTTGGTGAAGTTAGCTCTATAAATCTACTATATGCTCACAAGTTTTCATGTCATTTGGATGTTGCAACCTTCAGTTATGTTCAGTTGAAGTCAACCATGTCTGTCATTTTCACTTCTCTGTCAGGTACCCGACTTTTTACTCATTTTGTCAGAGCTATTTCTCAGTGTGTACTTACCCAAATTCAGTGATTTAAAGCTTGTTGGATTCAGCTTACTGTCTAATATAAGCATACAAATTTTCATAATCATTGGATTCTTAAATCTGGAGTTATGTTAATTTTTCTACTCACTGATCTCAAACTGTAGAAGCCCGTGAAAATCGGGATGATGTCATCAGTTGTTAAACATCATTCTCAGTGTGTGGTTCATTATTGATGAGATTACTCTTGAAAGTTAGCTCTTTAAGTTAACTAAACTTCTCCAAGAGGAATTAAGCTAATTGCTTCTGTGCTCAGAGAATTATGCAAAACACTGGACAGGTGTATGAACTAAAATAGCAAGTTCTTCACCTCTGAGCTAACTCCAACTTATCTGGTTTGATCTATCTTTTTGAGAGTGATCTTCCAAGGTACATAGGGTGTCTAATACATCCATTGGAAAGCTAAAAGGGCCCACCATATACTCCTGGAGTTCATTTGGCTGGTGTAGATCAAGGATTTTGCAACACCTCTTCATCTTCAAGCACATACCTATCCATCTCTTCACAGTGGTATCAGAGCAAGGTTGGACAACATGGGAGATGGATTTCCTTCATCAATTGACAAATTGGATAGAGGTAACTACTCAGCTTGGTCATTAAGAATGGAAGCTTATCTCCAAGGTAGAAGTTTATATGGTTATGTGGCTGGAGATGAAGTTATGCCAAGTTTCAGGAACAAAAGTCAACCAACACAAGAAGAGAAAGAAAGATTGAGCACATGGTGCTCCAATGATTCACTTGCAAGGTCTTATCTTCTCTAACTCTATCTCAGATTTTTTGTTGCCTCACATTAGAAGTTGTAAGAAATCTTAGGAAGTGTGGGATGCACTTGAAGCTTTCTTTTCTTCAAGTACCAAAGCTAGGAAGCATCAACTATGGCTGGATTTCACAACTCTCAAGAAGGCTCCCAAACAAAATGTGACTGATTTTGTCACAAAGCTCAAGGACATAGCAGATCAGTTGGGAAGCATTGGAGAGGTAATAGATGAAGAGCAAATTGTAAGGAAGGTCATCAATGGCTTGAAGGCAGATGACAAGTGGGAAGCATTCACCACAACTATGGATTTGTACATGGACATGCATGTACCTGATTTCAATACACTCATTGGACAACTACTTACTCAAGAGGCAAAGCTTATCAAAAATGAAGAAAGCTCTCAAGGTAATCAATCTTCAGCTTTATACATTGATAAAAGCAAGTCCAAAGATAACAAAGGAAAGGCAAAGAAAGTGGATGATGAAGCAGGTACATATCAAGCTAACTATGCAGGTAGAGGAAGACATGGCAGAGAAAGAGGAGGTAGACAAGGCAAGGGGAGATCCCAAGACTCCAACTCATGTTCTATTTGTGGATTAAATAATCATACAACTGAAAATTGCTTTAGGAATTCCAGAAATCAAAGAGGCAGAGGATACAATAGAGAAAGTTATGGCTACTCAAGAGGAAGGTTCAACAATTACCATGGCAATTACAACAACTACAATCATTCAAACTATCAAGGAGGCTACAAAGGAGGAGAGACTACAATAACTATACAGAAGATTCAAACAAAGAGGATTCATTATTGATCATGAACATGGCTATGCCACAAGGTAAATCTGATGAGCATGTTTTCTACATAGATTCAGGTTGTTCAAATCATGTGGCAGGAAATGTGGCACTCCTATCAGATTTAGAAGATCCAAGGAATAAGCATGAGGTACAAACAGGCAGATGACACAAGACATCCTCTGGAGAAAATAGGCAATGTCAAAGCACCTGATGGAAACATCAACCTACTCAGTAAGGTACTCTATGTCCCTACCATTACAAAGAATTTGATAAGTGTTGGGCAGATAGTAGAGAAAGGGTTGTAAGTCAGGTTCACAAAAGAAGGAGCATTCGTTGAAGATCAAAGTCAAGGATTCAGAAGAATTGCAAAAGGTGAAAAGACAAGTAGATTGTTCACATTTGAATTACAAGACACTAGAAACATTGCTCTCTTTAATTATGGTAGTCAGTCACTCACAGAATTGGAAGTATGGCACAAAAGGTTAGCACATATTGGTGAAAGGTCATTAAAGCAAATTTGCAGGGACCAAAGTGTACTTTGACTTCCTAATCTGTCAAAACAACATATGATTTATAAGTGTAGTGCATGTCAATTTGGAAAGTCTCACAGGTTACCATTCATGAAGAAAGGTTATATGCATGGAGATCTCTTGGAGTTGGTTCATACAGATGTATGGGGACCTAGCAAGAAAGCTTCAATATCTGGATCAAGGTATTATGTCTCCTTTATTGATGATTGCAGCAGATGGACTATCCTATTCTTTATGAAACACAAAGATGAAGTTTTTTCATGTTTCAAAAGATATTTGGCTCTTGTGGAGAATGAAACAGGTAAATCACTAAAAAGGTTAAGGTCAGATGGAGGGGGAGAATACTTCTCCCATGAGTTTGATTCTTTTCTTCAAGAAATAGGAATCAAAAGAGAGGTAACTACAAGGTACACTCCTGAGCAAAATGGAGTGGAAGAAAGGAGGGATAGGACAATTGTTGGAGCTGCAAGGTCTATGTTAAATGAAAAGCATTTACCATAATTACTTATGGGCTGAGGTTGTACCTACAGCCACTTACTTGATTAACAGGTTGCCTTCAAAATCCCTTGATGGGATGACTCCATATGAGGCTTGGAATGGAAGAAGAACAAGCTTAGATCATTGTAAAATTTTTGGATGTATTGCTTTTGCTCATGTTCCTTCACAGGTTAGAGGCAAGATGGATCCAAAGGCAGAAAGGTGTGTATTTATTGGATATGACAACAATCAAAAGGGCTATAGGTTATACAACCCTACCAACAAAGGATTCTTGGTAAGCAGAGATGTAGTTTTTGATGAGAACAATTCATGGTATGAAGATTCATGCAAGAAGGTCAATTTACCATATGATCTTGAAGAAGATTTTCCAAAGCTTGGTAGACAACAACCAAAGATTGAAGAACAAGACACCTCAGAGGATGATGAAGAATCTCAGATGGAAAAGATCAAAGCATGGAAGTCTAAAGGTAAAGAAAAATTGTAGGAACTTGGACATGAGGCAGAATCATCACATCATGGCCTAAGAAGATCTATGAGGGAAAAGAAAAAACCAGAAAGGTATGGGTTTGACACCTCATTAGTAACTAAACATTCTATCTACATAGCACAGGATATAAACCAAGAGGAGCCATCATCATTTGAAGAGGCCAAAGCAAAAACAGAATGGAAGAATGCAATGAAGGAAGAGATTGAAGCACTTGAGGAAAACAACACTTTGGATTTGGTGCCCAAGACTTAAATAGGCTCAAGATGGGGTCTATAAACTCAAGAAGAAATTCTGATGGTTCCATTAACAGGTATAAGGCAAGGCTTGTAGCAAAAGGATTTGCACAAACTCAGGGAATTGATTATGAGGAGACCTTCTCTCCTATGGCAAAGATGCCTACTATTAGGGTTTTGCTTAGTATTGCCTCTTCCAAGAATTGGAAGATACTTCAACTAGATGTAAAGAATGCATTCTTGAATGGTTGGATAAGAGAAGAGGTATATATGGCACAACCACCTGGCTTTGAGAATCAAGTTTATCCTGATTATGTGTGTAAACTTAACAAAGCATTGTATGGTCTCAAGCAAGCTCCAAGAGCTTGGAATTTCAGGCTTGTTTCATTCTTGCAAGACAAAGGCTTTCAACCAAGCAAGGCAGATCCTTCACTCTTTATTAAAAAGAGTAATTCTGAGGTCATCTACTTATGTGTATATGTAGATGATATTATATTGACAGGAAATGAAGAAGATAAAAGATCAGATGAGAGAAGAGTTCAAGATAAGTGATTTAGGTTCACTTACCTACTTCCTAGGTTTGGAAGTTGTCTACAAAGATCATGGTTTGTTTCTCACTCAAAGAAAGTACATTAAGGATATGTTGGCAAAATTCAAGATGCAAGATTGTAAGATTGCAGGTACTCCAATGGAGGTCAATCACAAATTGAGCTCACATTAAGGTGAACTCATAGAGGACATCACATCATATCAAAGTCTAGTGGGTAGTCTCAACTATGCCACATTGACAAGAGTAGATATATGTTACAGTGTGAGTGTGCTAAATCAATTTATGCACACACCAAGAAAACCACATATGGATGCTGCCAAAAGGATTCTCAAGTATCTCTAAAGAACCATAAATGAAGGACTTTATTATCCTTATGTATCTGATTTAGGTTTGAAGCTATTTTCTGATGCAGATTGGGCTGGCTCCAAGGAAGATAGAAGGAGCACTTGAGGTTATCTTACCTTTGTAGGTTCAAAGCTTATTTCATGGTCATCCAAGAAGCAACCCACAGTTGCTCTCTCTTCTACTGAAGCTGAATACAGAGGTCTTGCCATAGCTACTCAGGAAGCTATGTGGATGAAGATATTATTCAAAGATCTTGGATTGGAGTTTGGAACTCCAACTATCTTTGGTGACAATATGAGTTCTATTCATTTGGCTGCTAATCCTATTTTTCATGCAAGGACTAAACATATTGTAAGTTCATTATCACTATGTACGAGAGAAGGTTCTAAGCAAAGAGATTCAAATATCATATGTGTCCACTCATCAACGATGTGCAGATATTCTAACCAAAGCATTGGATGGTACAAAGCTTTGCAAATTCAAGGCTATGATTGGTTTATAGGTAATTTTGGAAGATTGAAGACCTCAAGCGTACTTAGCTTGAGGGGGAGCTCTTGGAGAAAGTCTATGACAAGCCTAAGTATTTGCTTGAGTCCCACAAAGTCATAGAAGAAGCTTTAAAATGAAGACTATGTAAAGTTCACTTGTGAACTACCTCTTGTAACTTTTGAAGAGTTTACTTAATGTAAAAGTGAAAGAATCTTAAGTGGTTGAGTCCACTTGATCAAAAAGGGAAAGAGGAGCCACGAATTCGTGATTTGTGGTAGGTAGAGAATCAAATCAATCATTGATTGATTGGAGAGTGATTGAGGGAAGTTAGCCTCCCAAACTCAACTATAAATAGATGGCAATTTTAGTCGTGGTTAGAGAGACCTATGTGAAGACCTCCAAGAGCTGAGCTTTATGCCATATCAAGGTGTGATTACAAGACACACATATGTATCAGTAAGTCCATTGTATTTTACAAGCAATATACTTTCATTTTCATGATCATTTGAGTTCATATTTCCATGTTCTTGTGAAGTGTACTACTCATTGCCATATCTCTCAATTTTTCAGTCAGATTTCAGAGATGGTTTCTTTGAGCTTGGTGCATCATTTTGAGTGATTTAACTTGGTAAAGTTAGCTCTATAAGTCTACTATATGCTCACAAATTTTCATGTCATTTGGATGTTGCAACCTTCAGTTATGTTCAGTTGAAGTCAACCCTGTCTGTCATTTTCACTTCTCTGTCAGGTACCCGACTTTTTACTCATTTTGTCACAGCTGTTTCTCAGTGTGTACTTACCCAAATTCAGTGATTTAAAGCTTGTTGGATTCAGCTTACTGTCTAGTATAAGCATACAAATTTTCATAATCATTGGATTCTTAAATCTGGAGTTATGTTCATTTTTCTACTCACTGGTCTCAAACTGTAGAAGCCCGTGAAAATCGGGATGATGTCATCAGTTGTTAAACATCATTCTCAGTGTGTGGTTCATTATTGATGAGATTACTCTTGAAAGTTAGCTCTTTAAGTTAACTAAACTTCCCCAAGAGGAATTAAGCTAATTGCTGCTGTGCTCAGAGAATTATGCAAAACACTAGACAGGTGTATGAACTAAAATAACAAGTTCTTCACCTCTGAGCTAACTCCAACTTATCTGTTTTGATCTATCTTTTTGAGAGTGATCTTCCAAGGTACATAGGGTGTCTAATACATCCATTGGCAAGCTAAAAGGGCCCACCATATACTTCTGGAGTTCATTTGGGTGGTGTAGATCAAGGATTTTGCAACACCTCTTCATCTTCAAGCACATACCTATCCATCTCTTCACATTAAGGGGTTTCATGGTGGAGCTACTTCAAGAAACAACCAAGGGGGCCTTCTGACTGCAATTCAATTCTTGCAAAACACCTACTAACACATATCTCTCTACAACTTTTTGGCCATGAGTCCTAAATTCCGAGGAGAGGTAGTTGCTTCTATAAATGGTCTAGACCCTGGCACCATATTAAGTGGTAGGCAAGGCAATACTACACTCATATCTCCACATATGCCCATGCCCTCAACGTAGAGATCGGAGCTATGTCCAATGGCACCTCTTGTAGACTACAAGAGTCCTAGGCTAGCTGTGGAAATTAAGGGAACCTCCTTGGAAGGGGTAATAGTAGATGGAGGATCTGGGATCAATCTTATGCCAGAATACACAATGTCATTATTAAAATTAAGGCCAACTAAATTTGCTCATTTTACAGTATCTTTGGCAGATTGAAGCAGCGTAAGTCCATTGTTTATAGTGGATAAGGTGGAAGTCATCATTCAAAATTTAAATTTTGTGTTAGATTTTATGGTTATAACACTTCCCAAGGTAAAAGAAGGATTTCCTCTCCTTATAGGGAGGCCATGGCTATGTCACAGTAGAGAGAAGTGCATGGCTTGGGTAGCGATACCTTATGGATAGCAAGGCCAAACAAAGTAATGGTGTTGCTCCAAATGGAAGGAAAAACAAATGAAGCCTTGCAAACTTCTCAAGTTGTTCTCCATCAAGAACAAACCTCGAAGGAAAGCAATAGGGATAATAGGAGAGATAGCTGAACAAGAGAACGAGGAAGCAAGCATTTGGGCTACACCACCAACACCATGGGTCCTAGAGAATGCAGAAGCATCAAGACAGAATTGGGCACCTTCACTCCATAAATGGAAATTGGGAGCCTCCACCTCCCAGAACTGAAACATGTAGAAATTGGGCGCCTCCATCTCCTAAGAATGGGACATGTAAAAATTGGGTGAAGTCACCTCTTGATTATTGCAGAGATGGAAATTGGACACCTACACCTCCTAGAACATGGGAGGGTAGAAATTCTCCACAAACTCGGGCACCATAGAACTGGGCAACTCCTTAGGCCTAGGCTCCATTCTCGGCTCAAGGACCTCCTGTGAGCTCCATACAGAGTTGGAATCATCAAAGAATAAAAGAAATGACATTAAGGTAGGAGTCAAAGAACACAACAACATAACGAAGGAATTATCTGCAGAAGATCTAGATAAAATAATGGGCACGATTGAAGAAACTAATCATGTTTCATGTTTTACAATAGCAATCAGGGAAGAAGAAGAAGAACCTAAACCTACTATGGAGTCCATAGTCCTGGGAGAACGTGCCAAGGACCCAAAGAAGATAATCCGCAAAGCTGGTTATGGGACTATCGGCTACTCCTCACAAAGATAACCACATTCATGAATAACTTTAAGGATGTCTTTCCATGGAGCTATAAAGACTTGACATGAATACCAAAGGAGTTAGTCATACACACTATTCCCTTGGTAGCTAAGGCACGACCGATTAGAGGTAAAATATAAAGATTAAATCTTAAGTATACAGATGCAGTTAAAAGGGAGATCCAAAAAATGGAAGAAGTGTGCATCATAATTCTTGTAAAACATTCAGAACGGTTGTCCTCTATGGTCATTGCTCCTAAGAAGCAATCCAATAACATCAGGGTTTCTATTGACTTTCGAGCACTAAATAAGGTAACTATCCCTCATGGATTTCCCACACCCTTTTTTGAACAAGTAATAGAAGATGTGGCTGGGCACACACTGTACAACTTCATGGATGGTTTTAGGGATACAACCAACTTGAAATTCATCCAAAAGATCAACCAAAGACAACAATTATTATTCCTTGGGGAACATATATCTATACCAAAATGGCTTTTGTTCTTCAGAATGCACCAACCACCTTCAACAGAACAGTCTATCTTATTTTTAACAAGCTGCCTCTAAAATTCTTTAGAATTTTTACGGATGATTTTTCAGTATTTTTTGGGCAGCACGTACTACTACAATAGAAAATGTACTAGAACATTTAAAGCAACTGGAGCAAATATTTGAGCGCTACAAAGAAACAGGTTTGAAACTTAACCCCAACAAATGTCACTTTTTAGTGACCCATGGCACTTTGTTAGGGCATGTGGTTTTTGCTTAAGGAGTGACTCTCAACCCTGATAAGGTAAGCTCAATTCTCAAACTTTTGAGATTGGTCAATGCCAAAGAAGTCCATAGCTTCTTAGGGCACACATGATATCATCGAAAATTTATATGCATGTATGCAGAGATAGCACGACTCCTCTCACATCTCACTAGCAAGATCTTTCCTTTCCAATGGTTTGAGGAAGAAGAAGTTGTATTCATGTATCTAAAACAGAGATTGGCATCTTCACCTATATTCATTTCACCATATTGGTCTAGGACATTTCATATACATGTAGATGCAAGTGTATGTGCTTTGGGCGCCATTCTTACCCAACCAAGCGAAACACACAAACTAGACCAACCAATTCATTACACAAGTAGGCTCCTCTTCAAGGCGGAAAAAATTAAAGCACCACAAAAAGAGAGGCATTAGCTATTGTCTTCGCCTTCAAAAAATTTAGACACTATCTACTAGGCATTACATTTACAGTGATAACAAATAATCAAGCTTTAAAGTACTTGTTGAACAAACGACAAGTGGAAGGAAGAGTATGGAGATGATTGTTGTCCTTTCAAGAATCTGACTTTGAAATTGTACAGAGAAGCGGAAGAAAATATATCATTGCAGACCACCTCTCTCGCATCATACATCCTCCTCATGCTGCTAAAGGAGTAGAAAATAATTTCCGAGATAGTCAAATATTTAAGGTAAAGTAGTGCCTGCATGGTATGATAGATTAATTCACTTCCTATCCAAGGGTCAATTTCCTTCCAAACCTACTCCACTGGAAAGGCGTAGATTACTTCGAAGAAGTAAAAGCTTCATAATGGTAAAGGACACCCTCTATAAGATTGGGCCCGATGGGATATTAGGAAGTGTCTTCAACCACACCAAACGGAAACACATGAGGGTAAGTAAAATGGATATTTTCCTGGACATATCAGAACACTTAGAATACTTCAAAGTGGGCTCTCATGGCCATATCTGTTTTGGGATGCGACCAATTTCACAAAGGCATGTGACATCTGTCAACGATGTGCAGCTAAGCCAACAAGACAAAGAAACTAGCCACTCAACATCTCCATAGCATGGTAACCATTTGATCAATGGGAACTAAACTTTATCGGCCCGATTTATCCAGTATCATGCTATTCTAATGGCAAAGATCTCCTAATGGCAATTGATTACTCCACTAAGTGATCTAAAGTAATAGCAAGTAAGGATTCTATTGCAGAAACAGTAGCTTCATTTTTGTATAACCACATCTTCTGTAGATTTGGGTGTCCCATTGAGGTAACTACAGACCAAGGGTCACATTTTTATTAATCAGGTACTAACCCTAATTTTTGAGAAATATCAAATCTTCCATACAAAGTCATGTGCATATTACCATAAGGCATGGTTAGGCAGAGAGTACAAATAAAATACTTATGCTACTCCTAAGAAAAACATGCTTACAACTTCCAAATAGATGGGGACAAGCCTATCTAGGTACATTATGGGCCTATAGAACATCATTCAAGGCCACCACTTGACATACTCCATTCTGGTATGCAAGCAGTTGCTCCATTTGAATTTTTGCATGGTTCCAACTGGGTTGGAACAGACAGGATACAAGATTATTCCACTGCACTTGCATCAAATTTCGTGAGGTTATAACTCTTAGACGAGAAAAGGAAAATCGGCAACGAGCACATCATCATAGTGCAGGAGAAAAGGAAAAAGAATCATGATGCAAACCTCTCAAAATCTCAAATCAAGGATGAGAGTTTAGTCCTACTATATCATCCATGATTGTTTGAAAAGAAGTTTAAGAAGAAGATGCTACCTAGATGGAATGGACCTTTCCGGGTAATCCGAGTACTTCCTAAAGGTGCAGTTCAGTTATCGACCTTGGATGGGCAAGCCTTGCCTTTGGTCAACGAATCAAAATTGAGGCTCTATGTGGAGCCATGAGCAGTACAAGAGCATAACAACTTTGTAAATTGTGTACATATTTATGTCAGTTTTTTTTAAAAATATCTTTAAATTGGCATTATATCAACGTAATTGGGTCCCTATACTCTCATACTTCACCCACTAACCTTTTCCTAGCAACTAATCTCCTTGGCTTAGCGACCACTACATCACTACATCACCCTGGCTTAATGACCACTACAATCATTGCATCTATACCTCTCACCTCGGCAACCTCCTTTTCCTTCCAATTTCCTTAGGCTACCTCAAATCAATCTTTCACTACTAGCACCCTTCCTAGGGACCTTTCCCCAGCCTCCCTCCACCTTATCTACTTCCACTCCCTCCCTTTTCCACTTCTAGGAGAACACCCCTCTACATAACCTACTCCACCAAACTCACTCGCCCCACCTATCCCATAGCCACTGCTCACCCACCCAGACATAAGCAACTACTCGCGTAACCCTTATATGATTCACACTCTTCTCCGAGTCTTTGTCTCCTTCGAATCAATCCTCTTCTTTTCCACACCTAGCAGCTGCTAGCGAAGGGCGCTCTCTGCCCCCTTATCTCCCAGAGATTCCACACTGCTGTGCTGGATTATATTCCTCTCAGCCACCGAAAACCACCTCCGAACGAAGCTGCTGAAGCAAAAAGAGGAGAAACCCCCCCCCCCCAACAACCCCCCAAATAATGAGGTTCTGCAGCCCTTTACAAAAACGCCCGCTGATTCCACCAGAAGTTGTCTAATATGTGTTGTTAAACAACCTCCTCCATTTACTAACTTACAGGGGTGGTTGCCATCAGGTCTCTTGCCCAGAAACGTCTTGAGAGACACTACCCTCTGCCCCTTGACCCACCTCGTCTGCATTGACAAATCTGCAAAAAGAAAAACGGCTTGAAAGAGGCTTGAATTCCAGCCTCAGACCCACAAACAAAATGCGATTCCCTTACACACACACTTACCATACAAGTCAACGAATGTGCTATCAAATGCAATCTCAGATTCAAGGCCACCCTTAACAATATGGGAATGCAAGACCATGCCTTACGTGGAGTCTCAAGTGTTTGTATAGGCTCTCAATATGATAAGATAAGTAATAACATTTCGTTGAACACCGCGATTGTATAATTTGTGGTAAATTTCTAGGGCACCTTTAGGCTGCTCCTTCCAAGCATTATGGAAGTGAAGGTAATCCATCGCAGTGGACTAAGTACATCGATGTTGTCAAATCTTACCTTTCAATAGATTGCATCACCGAGAATTGATTTTGACCTCAGCATCATCCCATCTTGCAAGTAACTTTATTTGAACATCACATGTGCATCAATTAAGAGCTCCTACGATCTTTTCACGGAAAGGCCGACGAGGCTCTTGTTGCACTCGTATTCGTCAAATTGGCAACTATTACCAATATCGAGGGCACATGTGACAAAAAACTACCATACCATTACATCCCTTTTCTTTACAACATGCCTCAAATCAAACATAAATTCGACAAACTAGAATAATGTTAATAAATAAAAACATCATTTTTCTTGGGTAACAGAGCCCAAGTGCTGAAGTTGGGCGTCAAGGAGCCCAAGTATTGGAATTGGGCGCCAAGGAGCTCAAGTACCAAAGCTGGGCATCAAGGAGCCCAAGTGCTGGAATTGGGCGCCAAGACGTCCAAATTCACCAAGGGCCAAGCCTTGGCAAGGCTACGGGTGCATAACTGACAAGGCGGCCAAGTGGACCCTGAACACTCAACACTACAAGACAAAGTCTGGTATTGGCGGTGCTGACAATTAAAACTGCCTAGTGCATTAACTGCCCATTACCCTTATGTAACAAACCTCTCCTCTTGTAACCTATCTCTCACTTATAAAAGGAAGGAGCCTCAAGAGAGGAAGACAGACAAGGTACTACAGATGAGATAGGAGATACCCATAGCTGAAGATAGAGATCTAAGAGGAGAAATTGCAAGCCTAGAGCTAGTGGTAACCACTAAGAGGTCTATCTTGCCCATTGTTGGACCAGCTGACCTACTAGTCGGTGCTAGTGTGAAGATACCTGGAGGATGAGAGGATAGAGTGTATTGGGTTGTTGCTGCCCTTGTGCTCGTATGATGAGTTGTATGGATAATTGATGGGTTGCTCTGTCTTGTGCCAAATTTTGTTGTTTTGACTTGTCACTCTTTATGTCTACTATTTTTATGTTTTTCCTCTAAGTATTTCTTCTGCAGTAGAGTGAAGCGGTGACAAGTGCATAATATTTTAGTATGTTAAATGAATAGTATCTTAGTCTGCGCCAGGAGTAGTGCATTTTGCATTCCCTGTACCCACATACACTACTTCACCACCTACAGGCAGGTGAAAAAACTAGTCGCAAAGATATGGGAGAGGATGAAGGGGGTGCTTGTGAGGGTGATGGAGGGATAGCCAAAGATGAGATAGCAGCCAAAGAGATGGAGAATGATCGACGCATAGCCGAATACAAAGAGATGGGATATACAATGGTGGAGTGCGATAGGCATAGCCTTGATGGGCTGGGAAAGCAGTGAAGTGCATACAGAGGATCACAAACCAAGCGGTGAGCAGTGGGGCGAACCTGATTGGGAACAAGAGCAACGAGAATAATGTCGAGAAGGTGGAGGTGTAGGCATGGAAAGTGGCAAACTGAAAAGTGCACAGATGGGCATTCGAGCAGGCAGCTTAGGGGTGTAGGATCCAAGACAATAGAGTAGAAGGTGGGATGTGCGATGTAAGTTGCCAGTAGGTAACACATGAAGAGTACACCTAAATTTGTTATAGCTGAATAACAGAGAGTATATATTGACTTCTATCTTGGCTATAGACATGGCAATGCTCGAGCCAGTGGTGGATGCCCATTCCAATGCATAGCCCTGCATAGTAGAAATTATTGCCTCCAAGAGTGTTCTTTGCATGGCACATTCACTTGCTGGAGCCCTTACCATGGCAGAATTTCAGAAGCACTTGCTGGATGCAATGTAGTCCGTGGATATAGATGGGGTCCCTGCTAAAAACTGTCAAATTCATGCATCCCCTCTTAATGTATTCAAGATGGATTCCCAATAATGATTTAAATGGGTAGAGAACAATCTGGGACTCACTGATGACCCTTGTACGACCAGACGTGTCAAACGTTTGAGTGCTAGATGTGTGACGTGAAGCCCAACAGTCAACAACCCAAGCAGATGCATGACAGCCAGGACATCTATTGTCATATTTCGTTAAGTCCCTCGGGGAAACAGGGCTGCTTCATGGGAACACAGGGTGATGGGGGTCATTAGGCTGCTTCATGGGAACACAGGTTCGTGGGAGTCATCCATCAATGAAGAGTGGTGGAATGGTGCGGAACTTGAGTGATAGAATCATTCTCTGTTTCTGTATTGCCAATTGAACCTCTTGGGCTCTTTTCATATCATGCATCAGGTGGCAAGCTCGCAAAACACACGCAAAGGTAGTAGAGTTTGGCCTGACACTAATAGCACATATCCTATCAATATAGTGATTTCTTCTATATCTTCCTTGAGCAACTCCACATTTTTTATCTTCAAATGTATGTCCTCTCCATTTAGTAGGTATCTCAAATGACCCCATGTATATCAAAGTTACAGATATCTGCTTTGCATGCTGGGCATGTGCATTGTGACAGAGCCCATGATGATGAGCATTAGAGAATGGAGTGTGTATTTCTTTCATTTCTGAATATTTCAGTGCGGATTGATTCCAAAAATGCAATATAAATATCTTTCCATTGAGTGAAAAAGCTCCTATTACAAGTGAAAGAGGTTTATTTTGAATGAGCTAGGTCTGTAAAATTGTGATAGAAGCAATTCATCAAAGCTCCTATTACAAGTGAAAAAGCTCCTATTTCAAGTGAAAGAGGTTTATTTTGAATGAGCTAGTTCTGTAAAATTGTGATAGAAGCAATTCATCAAAGAGAGAGGTGGTCACATTAACATGTAGTATATGAAATTCATCAAAGAGAGAGGGCTCTCTCACGTTTAAGTCCCTTCTTAGGAGATAAAAGCTAATGAATGGTCAGAAAGTTTCTTTGTTTTTCAGGAACAATTTCAAAAAAAGTATTGTACAAAGCTGTTTAGAAGGGGACAATTTAAGTGGTATTGTTGGTGGCATTCCAAAATTATACCTATTTCAAATGAAAATCGTAATTTTTTGAGATGAAGTTTCATTTTTCTATGGGAGGACTTATAAACATTTGACAAGCTCTCTTCCTCCTATGAATATCTCATAGTGTGTTTTGTGGGCGCTGTCCATAAATACATGCTACAGACCATTCATGAAAGAGGAGGAGCTTGTCCTACATCTTTAAGTCCTCTCATAGTCCAAAAAAAACATCATCTAAAAAATATACAATTTCCATCTTAAAAAGAAGAAACTTGGAATTTCATTCATGAATTGATCTGAATTTCTCCTTTTTAAATAACTTTGTACGGAAAATTTTCCAAATTCTGAGTTTAAGAAAATGTTTTGATCAATCATTGTGTATTATCCTGACTTTTTGTGATTTTCTTAACGTGGAAGAAGAATAAATATTGTCAAGACAGCCATTTTTTATTTTACTTCACTTAAGAATCTTGAGGATAATGAGGCGATAATTTTTGGCTTAATCAGTAAAACTAAACAATCATGAAAACCATAACTTTTATCAGAGGAACGTACCTTGGGATTCATTTTAAGTGGATATTGATGTACATTTGCTCCAGTAAAATGGATTGAACAAACAAGAGATGTTTAAGATTCCCATTAGAGAGTGATGGATCATCCCTAAAACCGCTCTCTTGAATATGAAGATTGCATCATTTTCATCTCAAAGAGGAGGCTTATTGAGACCCCAATATATTGATATATATGTAGCACTTTGAGTAGTTATCAGGGACAGTGCCTTTGCAGAGAGGTTACAGGGATGTTCTCTGAAAGTTGAGTGTCTTATCTATGTTGAGGTTTGAGACTACTAAGAGAGTATTTTGTACATGCCCTATTCCTTCTATAGTTGTTGGAGACATGATTACCCATGGTTGGGCAGACACCATAGAGGGGTACGACAACTCACACCTATTCCGAGGAGAAAAGTTTTGGACATGCTTCCAATGCTAGGATTTACAAAAACACCGAGGAAGTCCAGAAATAGAGAACATGATCTAGGATTATTACAGGTATATGGATTTAGAGATCCTAGATGTCACCAAGCAACTCTCTCTCTCTCTCTCTCTCTCTCTCTCTCTCTCTCTCTCCCCCCCTCCCCCCCCCCCCCCCCCCCCCCCCCCCCCCCGGGCGCGGTTTTTGCAACCTTTTATTTGATATGAAACATTATACCCTTCTGATCATACAGGATGAATATAGGATTCCCCATGCATGTTCGTCGTTGAATATAGGATTCCCCATGCATGTTCATGTTCATGCATGCTCATTATGCCCTTCTGATCATACAGGATGAATATAGGATTCCCCATGCATGTTCTCTCTCTCTCTCTCTCTCTCTCCATTATTCGCAACCTTTTATTTGATATGAAACATTATACCCTTCTGATCATACAGAATGAATATAGGATTCCCCATGCATGTTCATGGTTGTACGTTATAAAGTAAATATTCAGTCATTCGAAGTTGAGACTATAAAGAAACTATTGCTTAGCTTATCGTATCAGATATCCCTTCATAGCTCAGAGGACGCATATGTCACTCATTCCATTGTCAATGAACTTTCTCTATTTTTTACCCGCCATCATGTTTTTATAACGGATGAGTAAATGCTCATACAATCTTTGGTTTATCTAATGCAATGAATTACCTTCTGGTGTTGTTAATTTATCTTCCTTTCTTTTATTTTCACAGTGCCATTATTTTTCTCTCTTGTTTTGTGAATCCATGTTTCCATTCTATATCTCAAACATGTACATTCAATTTAAATGACTAAAAATCACTATGACTTCCTACACCCCTACGTGATGCTCACATACGATATGCTTTTAATTATATGGTACTTTTCTTCATTGCATTCTTAGTATGTAGAAAAATTAAATTAAGTAGATATCCAATGGTTGTTGTTTATTTACTTCATGGAATAGACGGAGCCTGAGAAGTATGAAATCAGGACGTTTTGGTAGAGCAGGGAAAAGCTTTAAGATGGTAGAGGCAGCGGAACCTGATATTATACAGGTACCACAGAAAGGCTCCTTCATGTGTACATCAAAATGTCGTACTTCTTGTAACTATATGATTGGGATTAATTTTACAGGTCTTTGACGAGCATGGTAATGATGTGACACCGAAACCATTGACTACTTTACGTGCAACTTCTTTGCATGAGCGGCTTTTGCAGATAAATACGGATAGATTTAGTCCAGAATCAGAGAGACCATCCATATATAGGTATGATTATTTCAAATCTTGTCGTTCTTTTCTTCAGTTTCATAATACAAGTTCTCAATGCAGTGCGAACTCTAACATCTTATCCTTGAATCGCTATCTTAAAGTCGGTATTCAATGGCAAGTAGTGTGGCCAGTTTCACACCAGATACTCTCGATAATGATGGTGCTGATAGAGAGGAAGGTGATCCAAGCATGATGAGATGGAGCTCAGTTGCCATCATCCCTAAAGATACAGCTCATTCTGCAGAAAATCAAAGACGTATTCAACTGATATATTCAAGCATCATATCCCCCAGATTAGACCAGGTAATATATAATTGTTAAACATCTTTATGGATGATAATTGGATCCCTCTCTCTCTATTTTCTTCTGGAATTTGGCGACATTGCAGTCATCAGTTTTGCTAGGTTTTGTAAAGCCTTCGTATGATCAAACAAGAGAACTTTTTATAGGATTCTAGTTATGATATCAATATGCGTTGTAATTTTTATGTAGTGTGAAAGGATATAATATTCATTTCTGTGCAAAACACATGCAGATACATTTTCAATTATGAACGTAGTTAAAAGGGACATAAACAGGTGTATGTGGTGTCACATACATCCACATCTGAATGCATGAGTGGATTCATTTGTCTACATATGTATATGGACATATAAAGAAAAGAAATATGCATATCTGCATATACAGCTGCATATGCACATGGATGCATGACACATGGATGCATGACACATGGATACACATGTACCTGTCTCGGGGAAATCCTCCTCATCATTCATTCATAGAAAATAGCGGTCATAATCCCAATTTCCTACGATTAGAGTATGCATTCTTGAGAGCTTATTGATCTATCTTAAAGAATAGCCTAGGTCTAACCTGCAGAAAATGTTCAAAATATAGTATACATGGGCTCCTTTCCTAGCACCCAATTTCAGGCATGCCTAATGATACAATTATTCAAGAATTTTCAGAAAGGACATATAAGATAACCATCTGACTTTAAAAGGTGCAATATTACATGATAGTCATATGAATCATGTACAATGATGGTATGTGGGAGCGAATTCTTTCCTTAGGTG
Organism: Ceratopteris richardii; assembly: GCA_020310875.1. NCBI lineage: Eukaryota > Viridiplantae > Streptophyta > Polypodiopsida > Polypodiales > Pteridaceae > Ceratopteris > Ceratopteris richardii. Next base: position 143,298,973 of record CM035406.1, read on the forward strand.
TTGGAAGCATTGTCAGCTAGTAGCTTCTACCATGTCTTATGACCGTTAACACAAGGAAGAAAAAAAGATGGAGGGTATACAAGGGTTAGGGCCAAAAAAGAATATTCCAACTAACTTGTCATACAAAGATGCTGAAAAGCAAGGTGAGTGTAAAAGAGAGACCCGGGACTAGTTCGTAGGAAGAGCAATAGGTACACCTCCGAGGAAACCTTCTACTCAAGGGGGGTTCTCCTTAGGGAAGTATACCTTATAACATGCATGTGGAGACGGACATTTCATAAATGCCCAAGTCCTCAAGAGGGTATAGACAGAACACAAAGTACAAGAAGGGCTCACAAGAAGAACACAACTCAAAATTGCATCGTGTGCATCACAGAACAATGGAAAGTATACTTCAGCTGATGACAAGACAAACAACCTGAATAGCCACAAACTAGTTCACTTGTTGCCACTTGCCCACCTGTGAGGTTACTTTCTGGGTCGCTCTTACTAGGAGGGCTCCCTTTCTACCGGTAGTGCAAGTAGTTAGCAACCAACTAGTGGACTAGACTACAAGGGCTTGAGGACTGTCAACACATTCCCAGACAAAAGTATAACTTCAAATAACATGATACGCAAAGAACAGAGGATGAACGATCTATAAAAGCATTCAATGCATAGTTCAAATAAGTTATTCCAATACGCTTGCAGAAAACAACACTAGACATTCAAATGTAGTCTAAACACTTGTATGAAACTTCAGAGTACACTGCACCACTATGCCAAAGATTAGCCCAAAACTCCAAAAATAGAGAGCAAGGCTACCTGCACACACTTAGTAAATTGCCCAAACGTAGAGTTACAACAAAGAGAAAAAGCAATACAACAGAATACTAGAGCTCTTCTTCACACAAATAAATGAAGAAACAATAATCTAAGGATTCGTACACATATGAATTGACAAGTAATCTTTCCTGTCTCGTCTTGTAGTGCCCATGAGTTCCCTACAACTACCTATATGAATAGCGGGAGGCCATATGAGTGGCTCTCCACGATCCTAAATGATCCTTGAAGTATGTCAAAAATGCACACTAACATGAACTTCACACTAGAGAATGGCGTGATAGGCGGCTTGGCGCGAAATGGCTACTTGGAGAGGGAAATTACTCCGATGGGCCACCACCCCTGATGAAGTAACCACTTTTGTTCTTATTCACCATCAACTACTTATTTGGCCTCTAACCTTTGCAAGTTGTTATCTTGAGGTAATTTTGAGATTAGCTTAGCCCAATTGCTGAGAAAGCCTATCCACCATGACATTAGGTCACCCACTTTTGGAGTCTCCCATTTTTTGGAGACGCCCAATTTTGGGAGTCACCCACTTTTGGAAGCCACCCACTTTTGGAGTTGCTCGCTTTTCAGAGTCACCCATGTTTTGGAGTAGCCCACTTTTTAGAGTCACCCACTTTTTGAAGTTATCCACTTTTTGGAGTCACCCAATTTGCGAGGGAGAGTGGTTGGGAGTTGCCTAGCAAAAATGGGCGAGTGGGGAAGGAGAAAAATGGGAGAGTTTGGAAAGAAGATAAGTGGGCAATGAATAACTTGCCATCAAGAGTCGGCCGCCAAAAGGGGGTCACCCAGCAAGCAAGGGCGACCACAAATGGGGCCTACGGGCAAGTGTTGGGCAAGAATTAGGCAACCAATTTAGGAGTTGCAAGGAAAGAAGGATGACCATCACATCGGTGCTATAGTGACCTATCATATCCACAATGCTACATGTCCTCACATCAAGCCTTTACACCATCCCGATGCAAGTTTCCTTTTTATTTGCTTCAAAGAAAGGATGAACTACAATAGAGAACTGATGGTAATGGAATGATTATTCATGTCACTTGCTTCAATTGAAATAGATCTTCTCCTTGGAAATGTCAACCAGGAGAAGCTTTTCACTCTTCAAGTCTTCAAGTTGTACTACACCTTGAGGCAGTATCTTCACCACTCTATAAGGTCCAGCCCACTTGGATGCCAGTACAAGTTTGTACTGAGAGGATCAGGTGTACCAAAGTGAGAGATCCTTCTTTCATCTCATTTCTGCTCATATGTTTGTCATTGACTCTCTTACACTCTTCTTCCCTAGTCTGTAGCCTTCTCATTGCTGCCTCCCTATGCTCTTCTAATGCTGCTAGCCTCCTATGTAAGGGTCAATTACAGAAGATTTGCATTTCATTCTTAATGATGATCTCAAAAGGATTAAGTGCATTCTTACCATACACCGATAGAAACGGATTTTCACTTGTAGTACCCCTTCTTGTCCTCTGGACTATCCAGATTGCTAGAATCAAAGCTCGTGGCCAAGAGCTTTGGTGATCCAGAGAAAGCTTTCGTAGTAGCCTGATTAGATTTGTTGGAGCTTTCCCCCTTTCCATTAACTCTAGGGTAGTAGGCACATGACTTCTTGTGATATACCTTGTATATGTCAAAAATGTGCTGAAGCAACTGATTCACAAAATGAGTGCCCCTATCACTAGTGATTTCAAGTGGGCGCCCGATCCATGGAAAGATTTGTTTATACATGAACTTAGTCATAGTTGATGCAATGCAATCCGAGGTTGAGTAACAAGTGGCCATCAAAATGTACCTTTTATTGCTTGGTTGACTTGTTGGGTTGATGGGCCCAATGAAGTTGAGACCCCATCACTTGGAAAGTTTTCATCAGGTTGAGATCCCGAAGGGCTCAAAATTTAGCCTTGCTGGATGAGGAGCACACCTTTGACAGATGGCACATTCTTTGGTATACTTGGTGGCATTGGTGTAGAGATTAGGCCACCATGAACATTTATGAAGGATTTTGTGCGCCAAGTCCTCTCTCTTGAGATGTACATCACTATGAGAAGCTTCAAGCAAGAGGCTTACTTCCCATGGATAAACACATCTATGTGGAATGCCATTCGGCAATACTTATATAACTTGTCCTTTATGAGTGAAAATGATTTAGCTTTAAATAGTAACTTCCATTTTTCCAATAGAGACATGTTGGGATCAAATTACCCTAAATTGAGGAGTAGTTCTATTTCATCATACAATCAATTTGAGAGGCCACAATAAAACTGTTGCTAATAGCTATCTACGTGCTCATTATCAATACATGTCTACACCTCACCCTCGGCCATCCTTGACATTTGGTCTGCCATGTGATGTTCCCCGCCTGATTTGATGTGTATTACAAAATCATATTCCTGACAAAGTAGTAACCAAGACCATATCCATCCAACACCATATCCGTCCTTCTTCTCGTGGCTTATTGATTTAATACCTTAATTGCTTATGATTGGAAATGACAATGAAATGTACATATAAGAGATAGTGCCAAAATTTTTGCAGTGCAAATACGATGGCCAAACCTTCTCTTTGGGTTGTATAATTTTCACCTTTGTGAGTAGCTTACTTGCATAAGCAATGGGCTGATCTATTTTGTTATATGTGAATGGTTTTAATGGTTGGGCCAAAACCGCTCCAACTGCATGAAAACTTTCATTTGTATGCACATGGAACTCAAGTGACCAATTAGGAACATTTAGGAGTGGTGGAGTACATAACCATAGTTTTAGCTCATTGAATGCTTTCTCCGCTTCGGGGCTCCAAGAGAATAATATCTACTTGCTCATGAGACTTGACAACGTTTGAGCTACTTTTGAATACATACGAATAAACTTCTGTGGTATCCTCCATGACCCAAAGAGCTTTGCACTTCTTTGGGAGTAAGTGGAATGGGCATGGATAAGAAGGCAGCTACCTTGTTTGGATGAACAGTGATACCTTTGGTAGAGACTATTTGGCAAGGAGAGTACCGTCGGTGACAAAAAATTGACACTTGAAAGATTGAACTTCAAACTTGTCTTGATCCACTAGTCGAATGTTTCCTTCAGATTTTCCAAGTGTTGGTGAAAATCTTATTCCATGGCTCTTTCACCTCTACCTAAGAATTTTGAAAAATCATCCATGAAAATGTGCAGAAACATTGTTAGCCATTTACTCAATATTAAATACATTGCTTGATTAAACGATAAAGTCTCATTTTTTAGGTCAAATGCCATACATATATAGAGAAATATGCCCCATGGAGTGACGAAAGGAGTCTTGTCCCTATCCTCATGATGGATGAGAATTCGGTTGTAGCCGTTGTATCCATCTAAGAAATTGTATAGGGTATGCCTGACCACTTATTGCAAAACCTACTCAGTAAAAGGTTGTGGGAAGCCATCCTAAAGGGTTGCCTTATTTAGGGCACGAATATCAACACACACTCTTATCATTCCACTATTCTTCTTTGGCACAAAAACTATAGATAAGAACCATCTTTGAGTGTTCGATAGGGATAATAATACCTGCCCCTCTAATCTAGTCAATTCTACCTTGATTGCCTATATATACTTTGGATTGAGTGGAGTGGATATGGTCTACTCCTTATTGGTGAAGCTCCCTGTATCGATAGGGTTCGATGTAGCCCAAGCTCCTCGAAAATACCTGTTAGATCCTTGTAGGACGAGGCAAAGGTGCTTTTATAGATGTAGAAGAGGGATGTTACCTTTTGCTATAAAAATGGATAGTGCCACATCCATGTGGCTAGGTGGATTATTTGTGGGTTTTCTCATCTCCAAGGTTCATTTCTTGTATCAGTGTCTTTGTGATGCTCTCACATGTGAAGTCATTAATACTGTATGCCGTGATTGCATTTAGCTTGTGCTCCATGATATGCTCCTTATTCCATCTGCATGGGATATCTCGGAATGGAAGGTCATCTCTAATTCTAGAGAGTAGCCTCTAGAGATTCCTTCCCATGATGTGCATCTTTTGGTCCTCCATCCATAAAGTTTGCCAATTTGGCTTGATTATCAGTTATTTCTTGACATAACATAGTAATTGTGCCCTCAGGTGAGGTTTGGCTACTTTGAGAAAGTTGCCCAATTGGAGGCATCTCACCCCTTGGAGGTGTCTGTGGAAAGTTACCTCTCCTACTTGTCTCATAGGGGTTAGTGCCCGTGGAAAAGCTGGCCTAACGCATTTGAAAGTGTATGTACAAAAAGAGATGTCTAGCCTACTTGCCGAGCATGAGGTGGTCCATCCAAAGGTAGGTGGCCAACATGACTAGTTTGGCTGTCTAGGGGGATTCTCCATTTGGGCCACTTGGAAGGAGGCAGCCAACTTGGGCCACGAGGTGCACTACCCCAAGTTGGCCCATTTTTTCATCTGTACTTATTTTCATGCAACCATCTAGTATGTCTTCTCTCGTATTGAACATCTGTAAATTACACTTTTCTTCCATATGGAACATCTATAAATTACATTGTTTTTACTATAGTTGGGCACAATTGGGCATCTTCTGTGAAAAATTCACTCGTATGTGCAGATGGTGAACAGGGTCCATCTTGTTTGATTTTTAATTTATTTCGCAAATTTCCACTGTGGAGCACTCTAGGCTGCCCATCATCCAACTGAATAGATTATCTTCCTCAAATACCAAGGAGGACATTACCCCGGTATCCATTGTATATGGATTTGCTTTAGCATTATTGCATCCTTCTTTCAAATATATCTACAACTAGGCATTGGTCTTGATGGAGATCCACAACACATTTCTCCCCCAATCTTGTAGCGCTTTGATTTGCCTTAGCCAAGGTCTTTCCAAGGGCAAAGGAAAGGAGGTTTACTGGGATAACACAATGACAACAAAATCCAACATGAATTGAGAGCCTTGTACTACTTTTTTGACGATCCTTAAAGGTGTAACATGATGTTGGTTTGCAAATGTCACGGTGAATGGTGCTTCTTTTGTCAAGTCAAACTTCAACTTCTTCATGGTGAAGTCGGGTGTCAAGTTCAGACTTGAGCTACCATTCACTATAACTCTTGTCAAAATCTCATTCTTAATAGAAACAATCAATTTTGAATTGTGGTAGTATGCCAATGAAGGCAAAAGGAAGTCCACCATGTAACCATCTACACTTGGTGGAAGGCTGAGGTAGGTAGTGTATTGTGACCTTAAGTCACTTCTTACCTTTGAATCCTTCTTATTGAGTCGATATAGGCTGATGTTATGATGGGTTTTCTTTAGAATTCTTCAATATCCACGACATGTGCATATGGTTGAGGGAGAGCTGGTCGATCTCTTAATGAGTCTCTCATCCTCCCATAAGCTTCTTTAATGGCCTCATTCTTGCTCAATTCGGCCTTCTTCCCATCTCTTTCTCTTTGGGCCTTCATTGTTCTTCTAGCCATGCTTCCACCACTTTACTTGCCCTAGTCATCATGGGTGCCAAAGAGGATGAAACAATTTTTCAAGGTGGTCCTAAAGGGTAGGAGGTTCTGGAAGGTGGAGGTTCGTGGTTTGGTTTAAGGTTAGGTTTAGGTTTAAAGTTTTGAAAAGGTTGGGTTAGGGTTTCCGTGGGGTTAGGGTTTTGACGGTTAGGTTCGAATAAGGTAGATTTTGGATTAGAAATGGGGTTGGGTTAGGATGGCGGTTAGAGTTTCGGGTCAGGGTTAGGGTTAGGGTTAGGGCGGAGGGTTAGGGTTTCGGTTAATGCACCTGACATAGCTAAGGCTGCTGAAGCAGATGTGGCGGGTTAGGGCACTGCAGCTTCTCGGATCTATGATCGAGAGTCCATTAGTGGCAAGACATATGTGTGCAAAAATGTTTGTGGTTTGAATGCATACTTTAATGTATACTTAAATATTTAAGTATTCTTGCTGTCTTTGCTTATGTATGAAGTTTCAGGAATGATTAATGCTTAGTCAACAATCTGTATAAATCCTCATTGTTCCAAGTTGAAGTTATTTGTGTGTGTTTATTGTCTCGACCTTTGTCTCTTTCATCGATCAGTAAAATCAGTATGAAGCTATTTGTGCATGTTTATTGTCTCGACCTTTGCCTCTTTCAATATAGATATAATTTGAAATCAGTATGAATTATATATATTCTAAGATTTTATACATGATGCATGATATCATGAATGGAATTTCAAAATATTTCTGTACATGTCTGCATATGAATAATGGTTTATGTATGAAAATCATATGAATACACATATGCATAGACACACACACAAGCGTGCACACACCTACACACACACACGCACACACACAGACACGCACGCACACACACACACACACACACGCACACACACACACACACACACACACACACACACACACACACACACACATATACACACACACACACACACACACATTATGTGATGATGATCCATCTAAATAGGACAGCAGAATTAGTTTATTCGGTCATCCTTTTCAATGACTCTAGGGGTTTCTGTGTTTAATGACAATTTCAGCCCATGTCTAAGATGATTAAAAAGACATAATCGGGAGTGGGATAACTACTATTATGCATTACGTGTGCAAAACTTTGTTCTTTATTGTTCTCAAATGGAGGTCGCAATGATGACCAGCTAATTATCTAGCTTGTTAGAGAGAATGTAAAGGAGTATAAAAAGTAGATTATAAAATAAACAATGTCATGAAATGATATAGGTAGTAGGTCATAATCCAAGGAATTTAGGGAATCAAGAAGCCGGCAGAGCACATCATGATGTGGGGATTCTACTCATGCTTATTGTAGTTCAATATTCTTTTAATGACATTCTAGACCTTCTACTGTTACCTTGAGCTCAATTTCTCAGGGTTTACTAATACTTTCATCACCATGGCAGAACGCTCTGGCATTTATAGTCCTTTGGTAGACATCATCAAGTTTTGTCATTAGTCATACAAACAGTTCTTGTATTTTTTGCTAGGCCCAAGCTTCCCTCCCTTTTAATAAAATGAACATGAGCTTATACAAGCGTTTGTGAATCATCACAACCCATCCAGTGAATCCTTTATCTTTGTAATTGTTTGGAAGTGGGAGCTTTGATTTATGAGTTCTTGGCAGCACACATTCTTCTTGGAAAATAAATTTATGGTCACTATTTTGTTGCTGTTTTATTTTTCCATTTTAGATGCACAGCGCAGATTTTGTGGGAGACACCAATTTGCATGCAGCATTATTATCTCATCATCTTTAAAGAAAATATGAAATCTAGTCATCTTCACTATCCCTATTGTTCTATGATCTTAGTTAGTGCCAAAGTTTTTATGTCATTCTGCATTGCTATAATCTCCTTTAGGTGTGGATCAAGTTCAACTTTTAAACAATTACATCTAGATGGGTCCTTTGTGTTCTTTGGAAGATCTTCAGTTTTATTATTTTCTAAGCATTACTCCCTGACCCAAGTGATCAATCTTTGAGATTCCACCCTATACAGTTGCAGAACTAAACAATACCCTTCATATGTGTAAATTCCAACGCTTTGTTCATTGATGGTAAATTTTGCATTATCTCATCCATTTTCCTTGCCAATGTCCTATGCGTTCCCTGAATCCTTAGTACATTGTTACTTCCTTTTGAAGAGATTGGTTTGACTTCATCACGATCATGCTTAGGGAATCACTGCTTTGTTGCAAGGTTGAAACCTCCTTTAAGATGTGTTCTTTTGCTATCTTGTACTCTTGTAACCTCTTTTTGCATTCTTCCTATGTCTTCTTCGTCTGGATTTTTTATTGTCAACTGTTGCTGTATCCATTATGATTCCTTGGACTATTAGGTCAAGTATTCTTATTTGTACTTTTTCAAATGATTTTACAAATTTCAGATGCTTACCTAATAAACTCTATTTTCTAGAGTTTTGGCTTTGACTCTTTCCGCATTTAAGTCAAGAGTGCTGTATGAAATAGCAGCTTACTAGCTAGGTCTCTGAGTGACATCTCAAAGTACTGGCCCTGAACCTTAAACATGGACAGAGAAGGTTTTAGAACTGTTTGAATTCAAAAAGTGATGCATCTTGTGGTTTGATTCTATGTTTTAACTGTATGGATTGCAGCAAACTAAAATATTTAACAGTGACATTGCAGGATTTCGAAAGGCCTATCAGTGTGATCATAACAGAAAGTGAAACCTTTGAGATATTGAGTCTCAAAGGACATATACTTAACAATACCTACGAGAACGTCAAAGATGTGCTTGACAGAAATGCAAGATACAAAAAGCTTTTGCAGGTATTCAACAACCCTTTTATTCGATTAACCGCTACCACAGGATAATTTTGAGTGTCAACTTTGACTTATAAATATGAACAGTTGAAAGTAGGAAGTGCCAATTACTCTGATTCCAGTGCTCAAACCTTATTTAGCCTCCACAAATCTAAAGAGGTGCAGGTTACTGCAAAGCATACTGAAACTGAGGCTTGTCAGGTGGGAATCTTTACATTCAAGAACATCCATATATTGAGAAGCATGACATGATTGAGTTGTTAAACGTTTCTTCTTGTGCTTGCTTAAAGTTAGGCAAACTCTTGGGATATATCTGACACATATGCACGAAAACAGCAAGCTGGGAAAAAGGAACTTCCAGATCCAGAAAACAGGGATAGTATTGTTCAAAGAGGTAGTGCCATAGATGTTTCTGAAGATGCCCGGATATCTACTCTTCTTGTATCTGCTGGTTATTTAGAGCCATCAACATCTACTACTGCTGTTCCAAGCACCCTGGTGGGTGGAATAATCAGATTGTTGAGTTCTCAACACCTTCATTTGTTCGAATTCTGATTATCGAAGTTTTTTCTTTTGCAGGGACCTAGAATTACAGCTGGCAGTGTAGCAGGTTCACGTAGAGGAACTTTATTAGGTTCTGCAGCATCTCTGAGAAAGACTCTCTATGGAGCTTTTGCAGGTTCTCGTAGAGGCTCTACAGTGGGAAGTGTTCTAGCTTCAAAACGAGGGTCTATAAGCGGAAGCCGAGCTGGCTCTCGGAGGGGTTCTAATGCTGGAAGTCTAGCACCATCCAGAAAGGGATCGATGATGGGCAACATTTCATTTTCTAGAAGAGCTTCAAAGGCAGGTGTTATGATGGATGACCCTCTACTTTCAAGAGGCTCTCTCATGGAAAAATCTAGCGGTGTGGGAGATGAGGGGACTGATGCTTTGCTTATGGCAGAAGATACAGCATGTGAGAAAAAAGATCTCGATTTGAACAAAGTTTTTGGATTACTAAAGGCCCTTGAAGTTGCAGAAAGGGCACTTGTACAGAATACTATGCATGATAAGGTGATGAAACTTTCTTTGTGAATCCATAGCAATGATCATGTAGAGATAGATTCATCACATGCAATGCTTATTAAATTGTACTATTTAATTTATCCTCTTAATATCATAATGCAACTAATACGATGATTGAAGATAATTCATCTAACAACATTAGGAGAGAATTATAACTGCTATCACTTTCATTTAAAAGGGTACAAAAACAATGTGAACTGGCAAAATCTCAACATCGTTTGCCATTGATTTTATAGTGGGTGCAAATGGATGAGAGGTGAGATACATTCAGCATTTCAACCATCATTATAAGTTAGTGATTGTGCATGAGCAAGAAGTTTTCACTTATCCATACATGAATATGGATGAATCTGTAGAGTAGATTTGCAGGGTTTTAATCATGTACCACTGTTAATCATTTCGTCTAATTATGTTCATTTGCTTTTGCATACCCTTCATTCTAGAAGGCCACTGAAACTCAGTGATGCAATTATTCACATGGCCTTTTTAAAGACAAAGTCCAAAATCCTCTAAGATAGGTTTCTACAATGCAATTTCCAGCAGTTATGAAATTGGAAAAGTTTGTCTTCAGCATGTAGGATATTACCTTACTGTGGTAAGTGTTTTGTGAAGCTTCAAATAGGTAAAAATAAATTTGCCAAAGAACATATGCGTCCATTGCAAGACCTTGTAGATGAACATGATCTTCGATCCAAAGAGCATGAAGAGTTTTGTATGTTTTTGCATGTTTTTGACCTGCATAAAGAGTATGGTGTTGAAAGAAAACGGCTGATGACTTTGCCAATCAGTAGACACTGACCTTGGTTGTGCATCTAAAGAACTTTTCAATATGATACTCGACGAGAAGAAAAGAATAGCTATTTCTTTACGGGAAGTTGAAAATGTGTTTCTGTCACTTACACTTTGCTTCAAATGTGCTATGATTACTTTCAGAAGATTATGTAGGAGCCTATTCATCCCTCTGATTATTACAGACATAAGAAACAGAATTTATTCCGTCATAAAAGCAATCATTTTTCTCAATGCCTTAGCTCCCTGAATATATATATATATATATATATATATATATATATATATATATATATATATATATATATATATATATATATATATATATATATATATATATATATATATATATATATATATATATATATATATATATATATATATATAGTGTGTGTGTGTGTGTGTGTGTATGTGTCTCTCTCTCTCTCTGTATATATATATATTTTCTTGTGAAAAGATCACTTTTGTATTAATGATAAGAAATTACAAGAAGGTAGGGGAGGTGACTCCTTCCCCCTTTGGCCTAAATCCTACTAACTTACTACAGAAGCATTAACCCTTAAAGACATCAGATCCTGTCCAAAAAGGAAACAATTGCCGATCTATGCTCAGCTGACATGACCTCCATATCCAATCTCAATTTCACCTTGCATAATGTCCAAGAAAAATGAGGCACTGATCTCTTATTCCCAAACAACCTTTTATTCCTGAGCTTCCATATATTCCAAAGCAGAAAAAAGACGCATCGCTTTCTGACCCAATCCCAAGCTGCATTGCTTGAGTCAAACAATAGAAATGTGCTGCAAAATTTGGACGGCCTGCTATCCCATATGGGAAAAAGAAAGAGAGTATTCCACCATCTTTGAATATAAGAGCATGACCAGAAGGCATGCCGCATAGTCTCAGCATAGGAAGCACAATGCGGACAACGAACTCCTTGTATACCATGTTTAGAAAGAAAGGCTCCTAGGGTGAAATGCCCCACCAAAATCCTCCACATAAAAACTTTCATTTTGAAAGTAAGGTATGAATCCCAAATAGTCGAGAATCTTGTATGTCACCAAGCCCACGTTTTGTCCAATTTCCACCTGAAATTACACTGCAAAGTAATGTCCTTACCATCAAGAAGAGAAAGATGAAATGTTCTAGCTGCACCATTCCACCAACGAGTACGCTTAGCAAAAAGCCAATCACGCCAAGGCTCAAATGCATCAATGGAGAGAGGAATCTGGAATTGCTTCACAAAGAGGACTAAGTGAAACCACTTGGCTCTATAGGCAGGCCCCAACGCATACATCCTCTGAATGACAGGAAATGATAGAAATTCCCGCTTGGAATCATAGCATTTTGTAATACTGTCGATCCCTTTATTATTGAAATAACCTGCTACCGCACCCATACCATAAACCAGGGGTGGATTAGCTAAGAAGGACCAAAATGGAGATAAAGAGGCAAAAGAGTTTCCTAAATAGCGCTGCCGCCCATTCTATTTAAGAAGAGAAGGAGTCTGCTTAAAGCTCCTAATCAACATGGAAAATGTGGGAGACGAAGTTTGAAGCGGGGCGTGGGAAAAAAACTTATTCCATACATTCAATTTCCATCTGCCTTTGTAGTATACCTCTGCGTTATCCATGGTCTTCCAGAATATTTCTCTCCAAAGAAGCTTGTATAAAGAAGTAATACGCATAAGAAATGAAGTCCGCCTAGCCATCATATGGGCGTGAAGATTAGAATACCGAGACCTCTCGTGCTCTTAGGTTGACAAACAAAGTCCCATGACGAGAAGAGCAGAGCACGGTTGTGTGCCTTATTCCAAAGAAAATTTTTTATCAGACAGTCAAAGGCATACAGGTGACATTTCTTCCAATCTAGCAACAACATGTAATGCATGATGTAAGGCTGCAAAACGGATTGCACTATCCTAATCCTGATATGGAGTGGCCATTGCGCTGCATGCCACAAATTCAACTTATTTTTGATCCTGCAAAGTACCCACTGTATTTGGTCCTTAATCGAAACATTAATGCCTAACGGATAGCCCAGATGTCGGAAAATAAAACCACACTCAATTTTACATCCCTGCCAGGTAGGAAAAAGAAAGTGCTGCGCTGAAATATTAATGAGGGCCAACTTTCCCATATTAATGTTTAGCGAAGAGGCCTCCAAAAAAGGAGTCAGTGAAATAAGTATACGCTGAATATTCTCTTCGCATGATTTTGCAAAAAGAAAAGTATCATGTGCAAATCCGACTCCAATGTGCTGGGATCCATGTAGAGAAATACCGTGGATAAAGCCTGATTCCATCTTAGCCTGTAGAAGATAAAACACCGGTGTAGATGCCATGGCATAAAAGAGAGGACTAAGAGGACAGCCCTCACGCACTGACCGCTGAACTAGAAAGGGTGTAGAAAGCCTTCCATTAATTTCTATTTGGGAAACACTGTCCTCAGCTAACAGGTAAACAAGATGACAAAATTTAAGCCCGAATCCGAGTTTCTTGAGTGTCGCAGCAATGAAATCCCAACGCACACGATCAAAAGCTTTTTCAAAATCAATTTGTATGCCAACCGCTTCCTGGCTGGAGTCCAAAGTGTGCTCCATCAAAATTTGTGTGGTAAGAATGTTATCATAAATCGATCTCTTATGAATAAATCCCATCTGAGAAGGGTGCACTATTTTATGCATAAGTGGTTTAAGCCTAAGTGCGAGAATTTTAGCGAATATTTTGTAAATAATATTCATCATTGAGATCGATCTCCAGTCTCCAATCCGTTTAGGGATATCCACCTTGGGAATAAGCTTAATTTTCCCTTATTTGAATGAATAAGGCATTCTTTAAGTCATCCACATTTCATTACATACATTGAGAAGCAGTGTTTTAAGCGAGGGCCAAAATGAAAGAACAAACTCTTTGGTAAGACTATCCAGTCGAGGAGCCTTTCCATTTTTAAGAGATCCAAGAGCCAAGAAAATTTCTTCCTCCGTTATGGAAGTCTCACAAGAAGCAGCCATCTGTGAGTCGAGGCAGTGCGGAGTGTGCATCAAAGCATCATGAAGAGCCACAAACCAAGATTCATCAGTGGAATACGAGGCGGCGAATAAGTTTTTAAAGTGGTTCGAACAAGCCTCAGCTATGGAGTTCCCCTCGTGCAACTCTCCGTCCTCAATCTCTAGTAAGGAGATAGTATTTGCAGAACGCTTAGCATGCAAGAAGTCAAAAAAGCATTTCGAGGAAGCTTGTAAATCATTCACCTCCATGCATCTAGCTCTAACTTTGGTAGAATGTATAGCATTATTGTCAGCAATATGCAAACATCTGTATGCATCACACAAGAGCGAGTACTCCCTCTGATCGAGCAAGAAACCCATGTCCACCTTTTCGGTTAATGAAAGAATAACATGCTCAGCTTCAACTTTTGCTCCTTTCAAAACATTAGAAAAGTATTTCCTACAATCTCGAATTACATCCTGCATACCCACCACCAGGGCTTCCCATTTCAAAGAAGCTTTGAAGCAAGCACTTGCATAATAAGATCATCAACTTTAGCTTTAAACATCATTGTTCGAATCCACGCATGATTAATTCTCCGTGGAATCCTGCGAAGTTTATCAGGAATGCAGGCTGTCCAATTTGAGTCACAAAGTAACAACAAAAGCGGACTATGATATGAGAGCAATATTGTGGCATCAATCCACATTTTGGATTCAGGAGAGAGAGTAGAGGTATGCGAATAATAACACCTGTCCAACCTATTCATAGCCTTCCTATGCGACCTAGAGTGAAAAGTATAACGCAGAGTATGGCCACGGATACATCCTCATAAATCCTTACAATTCAAGGAGTCCAAAATTTCACTCCATAACCACTTTTCCTACGATGAAGTCAAGGAAGGAGTAGTTGTACAGCCTGTATCTCTCTCAACCATGTTGAAATCACCACACAATATGATACGGGCATTATTCCACATTTGAAGCTGCTCACAATAACGAACCGCTTGCAAAATATTTTCCCAAGTTTTAACTCTCTCTAACGGAGAATTCCGAGCATATACATTTATGTAGATATAGGATATGTCCTGCATTAAAAGATGAATAACCAGAAATCTTCCCTGAGGATCATTAGATAACACTTGAAAATGGATATCCTTTTTAATAATAAAGAGATATCCTGAATAGCCATTCTTAAGACCATTGTAGCGCAACTAAAAATCCCTAGTGTGCATCAACATTCGCGCATGATCATGCTTTTTATGTTCTTGAATCGCCACCATATCCAATTGATGTCTGATAATCCATCTCCACAGCCTAGTCCATTTTCCATATTGTCCAAACCCTTGAATATTCCAAGTGGCTAGCTTCATGATGTTGACGGAACAGTATGAGATGAATCTAAGTGAGCTAATGACGGAGCCAAATCCTGAACTACAATATCCATATTCTCATAATAATCAGTCATTCAATCATCAACAGAAGGAGTAAAGTTGGCTCCATCAGAAGGAGCAGTTGAATAACCAGATTGAAATTTGCTCCGCTTCCCTCGAAGCAAAGCCTTTTTATAGGACACAGGAGTAAACCCGTCATTGTCAACCACTCTCTTCCCCGCTTCCTCCCGGTTTCTTCTAGGAGGGTCTTTTACCAGAGTTTCCCCCTCTCTTCTTTTATAGACTTTAAGTTTTGCAGGTGCGATCGAGGTTGCAGGAAGCACATGTTTTTCCACTGCAATTTCTTTTCCTTTATTACGGATACCATAAGAAGGTGTAGATCTAAGAGCATCATTGCTGCACGTATTCATCATATTGGGCATGTTCCTTGGCCTACCAAAAACTTGTTCATCTGGTACCATAACTTTACTGTGAGGACAAGCCGGGATGAGATTCACTCCTTCATTTTTTAAAGTGGGACAATTTTTCGAGTAATGGCCTAAGTTTCCACAATGAAAGCAAGACCCGGCCATGTTTCCCC
>CM035406.1:143319869-143322369 GCA_020310875.1 Ceratopteris richardii
GAGACAGTACTCAAGAGATCCCCAATAGCAAAAGTTGGTCCAGTAAAACAGGTCGAATGGCTGTGGGACTTCAGTTGTGATCTCACTGAAGGCCGAAACATTAGCTGTCTAGCATGGAATAGGGTAAGCTCCTTAATGTCTCATACTCAAGGTTAACTTTTCAAATGAATGGATATTTAAATTGCAATTTTCTTAACATTCCACCATGGCAAGGAGGCCCAGAAAATATGTTTGGACCACTCAAGCTTTAGTGATCCATGGTTTCTCTCAAGTGAACTCTAAGAAACTTGATATTTTAAGTCTGTCAAAAAGGCAACAACAGCAGGAGTATAACGTATTAAACTATAACCCCTGCAGGCTAGTAAAGATTTACTGACGATAGGATATGGTCAATTTGAGTTTGGTTCGCAAAAGGATGGACTTATAGCATTTTGGTCTCTGAAGAACGCTTGTTATCCTCATGCCACATTAACTGCTCCATCGGGTGTCACTGCACTGGATTTTTCTACTTCAAATCCTAATTTGCTTGCAGGCAATTATTTGATCCTAAAGCTCAATAATGTCTTTTAACATCATCTTTTTTCACCTGGCAACTTAATTTCACTGGATCCCCCACACATCAACCGTTATTGCTCGAGTCAAGATCAATGTAACAAAGTTAGGAGGCTCTTGGGCTAAAAAAATTAGTTTTATTTGTCTACACAAAGCATGATTCAATATTTGCATCTGATTCTGCATGTACACAAATAATAAATAATAGCTTGAAAAGCTTTTGGGCTTTAAGGCTTATTTTCTTCCTTTTTGACCTCAATAAAAATTAAAATCGAAAAAGAAGCAAATTTATTGGCAATGAATGATAATGCACCATGTGTGTAAGCGTTTGTGCTGATACACCAAATAAGGTTTTCTCAAACACAACTGTTCTACTACAACTCTTGTAATTTGGTTGTATGGGCTTACATTTATCACTTACAATAAATGAAGCAGTTTGCATCTCTTGGATGATTTTAGCAAGTGTGAATATGGTTAAAGAAGCAGAAATCAATTCACTTGAAGTATATTTAGTTTGCTTTGCCATGAGAGTACTCTTCAAGGTTTTTATGCGATAAAGTTTTTATGCAACCTGTTTCCTTCTAACCGTCTGGGAGCCTGATTCAGATGTACTCATAAACAACAGCATGATTATGGATAGTATGATATGATTGCATTTAATCTATGGCTGATGAAACATCCAACGTTTGATGGATGCCTTCAATGAGCGTCAAGTTTGCTGCAAAGTTCAGCATTATTGTTGCAGATCATCATAACTGGCTGATTCTGGGGCTTTGTTAACTGTTATGATGTAATTATCACCTTATTTTAGTCAGCAGGTAGGCTGCTGGTTCTAAACACTATACGTGGTTATTAAGTTTATTTCAAGGGCAGCCAAAAAAACTGTGTTTCAGAGAAGAAATAATTGCTGACTATTTTTCACTTGACTATCAGAAATGCACCTACCATGAGAAACAAGCACAATTGAAAGAGCTGAGGTTCTATATATTTTGTGTAGGCTCGGGCACATTGGAAGATTAGAGTCCCCATAAGCAATACAGTTATTCTCACTCAGCTGAAGACCTGAAAATTAAGATATAAGAACAATGTGCTATTATACTTTGTTTTGATCATCAGGTTTAGTTTGATATTGTCTGCAGAGGAATGCTTCCTTCTCCATGCATCAGAGCAACTTCAACAAGTAAGATTTAACAATTACTTTGTACTTAAAACAAAACCATATATCAATGGTATGCTGCTGCTACCAGTAAGACCTACAACAAAGATGGTCACCATACATCAAGCCTGATCACCCATGGCAACATGAAGTCCCTCATCACAATGACGTAGACAAGCATAGTCACTTTGTCAAGGTATGAACTCGCCCATCTCCATGAAAGTGGTCAAATGAAGTCATCTATCTACCAAGTATGTTTATGTATATGGATATGTATGTGTATATATATGTATATATATATATACATATATATACACATACATATCCATATACATACATACATATGTATGTATGTATGTATGTATGTATGTATGTATGTATGTATGTATGTATGTATGTGTGTGTGTATGTATGTATGTGTGTGTGTATGTATGTACGTACGTACGTGTATGTACATACATACATACACACACACACATACATACATTGACCGGCAATACTCTCATGTGAAAGAAGAGAGGAGTAGTAGGTGCTTGCCTTCGCAGTCCACCACCTGGTGGCATGCAAGATTTTGTACACTTTGGGATTCTTTGTGCTCTTTCAGGATGAAAATTTTCATGTGGAGGATTTTCACATGCCACTTTACTTTGGGGGCATTCCTCTCTAATCATGGGTTGCAAGGGGTTCGGTGTCCCCACTGTGCCTCTCATCATGAGAACATGCGTCATACTTTTTGGATGTGTCCAACAATTCAAAGATGGTGGAATACTCTTTTCCTTTTCTCTATATGGG